>ULGS01000002.1:2162195-2500262 GCA_900519055.1 Yarrowia galli
CGGCCATATCCTGGTGAAAATACGGCTTCCCGTCCGATCAGCCATAGTCAAGCACCAGAGAGCCCAGTTAGTATTGTAGTGGGAGACCATACGAGAATCCTGGGTGCTGCAATTCTTTTGCCGCTTGAGATGGTGGCGATATCTCTTTTTGCCACCTCCTGGCGATGTACCCGGTACAGGTATTCATGTTCCGTCTCCTACCTATAGTTGAGCAGTTAAGGTTCACTTGAGAATCATGGGTCGTCCTTCAGAGAAAGCTGTGTCCCTTTCTCGGTTGAAACTCTTTAATGACGCCACTGTCTGACTCATATTCTAACTGCTCGCTTTTGCAGAATCAAAATCCATCAACTATTCCATGATGTTCGTTCGGTGCCATTCTCTCAGAAAAGGTTCAGTTAAGCTCATCGTATTTTTAGACGTGAACTTTCCACAGAAGTCTTCAGAAGAAGTGAAGAGGTACACCCGGTATTATCATCACCTAAACGAGGCAAAAAAACTATAGCCTACTCAGTATGTGCTCATTAATTTATCGGCTCTAGTGTCGAATTTGTTTTCCTCCATTCCACCAACTTCCACCGACTTCCATTTTCTTCCGCCACTTTCCTTGTCAAGCATGTTTGGGGCTGGCTCTAATTTTTACTAGCTACATCTCATATGCACCATTTTCGCCACCCAGCCATCTCACACAAATTACACAAACTGTATTGGGCTGTTCAGAGAATATATAAACCCCCCTTGAGTCCCACTTTTCTCATCAGCATCAAACCAGTTCACCCTGAGTCATTCTGGAGACGGAAGGTGCCTTTTATAGCCCGCTGAGATGCGGAGCTGACAAGCAGACCTGTCTCAACGACGAGGACACAGTCCGTTTGAGTCGTCACAACGAGGACGGTTTCTTTTTTTTGCCCCGTCCGCTTGAGTTGTTTTGGGCAATGTGGTGAGATTCCAGAATCCCAATTTGGTCGAGAAGGCAATGACGCGTTTACCGCATGAGCCTCAGAGTGCGACAGCTTTAGGTTGAGCGTTTGAGCCGAGAGATCGGCGAGTTCTTCTCAGAAGCGAGTACATCTAACGACCCATCTGGCCAAGTGTCAATAAGTCCTGGACTTCAAGTCTAGGTTGACCGCCACAAGCTGAAACAGTGCTGTGAGCAAAGAGCGCATCTTACTGAAAAGTGCAGCCGCCAGTTATCGACTGTGAGAGACTCAAGGGTGGAATTCCTTTTGAGAGACTCCTTTCATACTCACAGGGTGGAACTCCTTTGTGAAAGTCTCATAGGGTGCAATTCCTGTTTGAGAGAGCCGCCTAGAAACTGAAGAGCCAAGCTGAAATGCCAGAGCTGCCAGAGCTGAAACATGCAACCACTAGAGCAAAGATCTGCTTTGACAGACGCCATGCATTGGTCAAAAGAGCCAAAGACGCCAGAGCCACTACAAGATGAGCCAGAGCGATTTCAAGTGCCAGAGCGAATGCCGGAGCCGCCAAAGTGCCACACAGAAGCCTGAGTCAGAGCCAATAAGTCCCACCGAGGCAATAAGTGCCGAATCCAGTGCCATACCGACAAGAGCAAAGAGCCAGTGAGCCCAGAGAGCAATAAGTGCCAAACGCCAGTCACAGCCACAGAGCTGAGTGAGAGCCACTAAGTCCAACGAGCAATAAGTGCCATTTTCATCTGCGCCAGAGCTATATAGCCTGAGCCACTCATACAGGTCAGAGCCAGAGCCATAGAGCCAGATGCCAGAACCATCGCTACGAGCAAAGAGCCGGTAAGTCCTACAAGGCAATAAGTGCCAAATGCCGTTTTCGAGCCCATAAGTCCAAAGAGCAATAAGAGCCACTTCACAGAGCCGATAAGCCCGAAGAGCAGTAAGAGCCACAAACCGCCGATAAGTCCAAAGAGCAATAAGAGCCGATATTCGCCTGAGCAAGAGCCAATGAGTCCACAGAAGCAATAAGTGCCAAACGCCAGAGCAGACAGACAGAGCCAAAGGAGCCAGGGCCACAGAGCCGAGGCCAGCCAGTTGCCCATAAGTCCCATGAGGCAATGAGAGCCAGAGCTATGAGCCAAAGTCGCTATTCAAGGAGTAGGCAGTGAACCTCTTATCGAGAGGATGTAGCTGACCGAACCTGTTTCTATTCAATTAGTTTTTTCAGAGGAGTAGGTGAAATTCCGAACCTCTTGGGTTAATACATCTTGGACCAAAGAGTCCCACCCGAATTTTCAATTGTAGTTGTGTTGTAGTGTTGTAGGTTGATATTGTCAGTAAAGTAGATGAATGATTTCGTTTGCTGATCAATGATGATACTTGTACAGTAGTATTTGGTCAGCTTCACTTCATCGAGGATAGCCAAACTAAGGTGACTGGTCTTGATTTAGTTGGGTTTACTTTAGCTACTACTATGTGCTTCCACTTTGTCGTTCACTTAGTTAGCATCTAGTTGGGCTCTGGCCGGATTCTCCTTTTACCAGCCATGACACGAGTGAACCTGCCACAGAAGATTGTGATGTAGCTGAATTCGCATTACTGTTCCCTAGCTATTCTGTCAGAGGCCTACCTTGCATTTTGGATCCCCGAGCTGGTACCTGCTCCAATCTCTGGGTTGAAGATATCATTCTGGGACATCCTATTGAGCTGTAAGCTGAAGCCGGCTTCTCGAATGTATGCTAGAAGTACCGGTACTTGGATATCTTCAAGGAGGAAGTAGTATCAGTGCAGGTACTCGTTCTTGCCCTTGAACGTGACGGTGACCGCCGAACTCGAAAATGTCGTCTTGAGAATTCGCAGTGGAGTTCCAAGCAAAGCCTCCATTGCACATTCAGTATATCATTCCCGTTTAGACAGCCTAATCAATGCATCTTGGGATGTGCCGACAACAAACACAACAGCTAATTTGAGCAGAGAAGACGTGACAGAGATTGCTCAGCTTCAGAATAAGGACGTGCACCTTGACAAGACGAAGATATTGACCCTCAATAGGCCCTTATACTTGTATTTGCCACCTCTGCTTGTTGTTTCCATATCCACTCACTTCTCTCCACCTCCAAACTCTAATCGCCTGTTAATTACGAGTACGCGTTTCGCGACAGTGGCAAATCTACACTCTCAACATATGCTACTGGATGACCTGAGCGACAGCGAATTCGATGTGCCTGCCCAGAGCAAGGCTCCAGTTGTGCTGGACGACTCTGATCTCGACGAGCTCGACGAACTGGACGATTTCGACTTTTCCTCAGTGGTGAAACCGTGAGTGTTGGAAGAAAGAAGTTGATCAGAAACTAGAGACTAACACAGACCAGCAAAAGCAGTCGCAAACAAACCAGTGAAACAAACGATACCGCCGCCAGCAAGACCTCCAGCACCGCCAAAACCGGCACCGTCACGTGCTCCGACTCGACCACAACCTCCACAACCACAGCAACCAAAGTACAACGATAATCCAGCTGAGGCTACAGACACTCCAGATACCGATCTGGTGCTGGAGTTTCCTCGACCAATGGATACGGCATGTCATCACGAGACGACGAATCTGACAGGCTCGTTTTTGTACCCTTCCAACTTGCCGTTTCGAACCTACCAACACACTATCATTCAGTCATGTCTGATCGAGAACACTCTCTGTTCCCTTCCTACAGGTCTGGGTAAGACATTTATCGCGTCTGTGGTCATGCTCAACTTTTACCGATGGTTCAAGGATGCCAAGATTATCTTTATGGCACCCACGAAGCCGCTGGTGTCTCAGCAAATTGACGCTTGTCTTCGAATCACAGGTATTCCAAGACACGATTGCAGTGTGCTGATGGGAGGAGTGAAGCAGAGGGACAGAGAGCACGAGTGGGCGAACAAGAGGGTCTTCTTCGCCACTCCTCAGGTTGTGGAGTTGGATCTAGATGGTGAGATTCTGGACCCTAGGACAGTGTCTCTGCTTGTGGTCGATGAGGCACATCACACGAGTGGAAAGTACTCTTACGGAACGGTTGTGAAAAAGCTGCTGGATGCCCATCAGAGTTTCCGTGTTCTCGGGCTTACAGCTACTCCTGCCTCCAAGGTTGAAGGTGTCCAGTCAGTGGTTCAACATTTGCTGATCAGCCATCTGGAAGTCAAGGGAGAACAGGATCCAGATGTACAACAATACATGCACAATCGAGAGGAGGTCAAGATCAACGTTGATTTGGGAAGTGATATTCGGGAGCTCCTATCGGTTGCTGGACAGGTGCTTAAACCCACCTTATCGATGATGGGCTCAAAGGGAGTGCTTCACAACACAGACATTGCCAAGATTTCACTGTTTGGTGTCAAAAAGGAGATTGAACGATACATGTTCCGAACAAAGCATCTTGGACCTGCTGCACAGTACAAGTACCGAGGAATTGGTGCTGTGGTGGCCTCTATCGCCCATGCTACCCAGCTATTACAACATCAGGGAATCACACAGTTCTACGATACTCTGAAGCGACGACACGATGAGGAAATGGCTCGAAAACAACCCACAAAGTCTTACGAACAGGCTGGAGACATTGGTTCGATTCTGGAAGCTGCCAAAGCTATCATGAGCAAAGAAGGATACCTGGCTCATCCCAAGCTCAACTATCTTGGATCGGAGTTGAATGAGTTTTTCAGCAAAGCACCCGAAGGAGCTGCTACAGGTACATGTATCATCTTCGCCAGGTTCAGAAGCACTGTGAATGTCATTATGGAGTATCTCACCAACTTTCCTCAGGTGAAACCTCACGAGTTCATTGGGCAGGCCCCATCACGTGAAGAGGGAGGTGGAAGAGGAATGACTCAGAAGAAGCAACAGGAGGTCATTTCCAAGTTCAGAAAGGGTGTTTACAACACTCTGGTGGCCACCTCGATTGCTGAAGAAGGCCTAGATATCGGACAAGTTGATCTCATCATTTGTTACGACTCCAACGCTTCTCCTATCACGTCTCTGCAGCGAATGGGACGAACAGGACGTTCTCGAGATGGACGTGTTGTCCTTCTGATGACCGACAAGGAGATGGAGAACAATATCAAGTCACGTGATAACTACGGCTACATTCAGCGGTTAATGGAGGATGGGTCACGTGTGAAGCTTTATCCTGCTAACCGAGTGATTCCAGGTGCTCCAACAGATCCTCCTCCACCGCATTTCATGCAGCAGGTTATCTTACCTGGTGAGAACCAGGAGATTCTGGAAAAGAGTGACAAGGATCACTTGCAGCTCGCAGATGTGGTTGCCAAGGGCGACAAGGAGCTGCGTTTGAGGAAGGACAAGAACGGTCATTTCATTGTCCCTCAGAAGAGAAAGAAGAAGGTGTTGAAGATGCCCAAGAATGCTACACTTGGGTTCATGACTGCGAAAGAGATGGCTTTGAGAAGCAGTCAATCCAGTGACGGCCTGAGCAGTCAAGATGTGTCCAGCAGTCCACAGGTTCCCCCTGCCAAGCGCACCAAAATTGACGTTGATGACCTTGAAGCTGATTTAGACGAGGCTCTAGGCGACAAGTCTCTTGATGCAGCTCTGACAGAAGACATTGAGGAGGAGTTGGACTACGAAGAGGCTCCTCACCATTTGCAGGACTTGGTGGAGCTTGACGATGAGCGGGAGCAGGATCTCACTCTGGAAGACCTCCTTAGTGATGATGATGGCTTTGACAAGGAGTTGGATGAAGTCTTGAACAGCAAGTCAGTGGGAGGTGGAGTTAAGTCGCTTAAAAAGCCCACAGAGAAGCCCGCTGACAAACCATTGAGTAAGCCAGTGCCAAAGTCTACTGCAGGTAAGCCCCAAAGGCCCGCTCCCAAAGTGGTGTCATCTCCACAGAAGGATGTTCGGAAGGCACCAACTCCACGGCTTGCTGAGTCCATCAACTCATCCTCCTTTGACGACGACTTCTTTGATCGATTGGATGAAGCATTGGCCAAGCCGGTAGTGGACAAGGACTAATGACGTAACAGTACATATATAGACGAATTATTTATTGATGAAACCTACACACCGCGATAATTTTACACCCTCCCGACGAACATCTCATACCTGTGACGCACTCTTTCACTCACCACGGAAAAATAGACTCGAGAGATGACGATCTTTGTATGTTCCAACTTTGAGGCAATGATTGAATGGGAGCACCAAATAAGGCAAATGTCCCGCCGCCCTAAGGATTATCATATATGACGATGTTATGATAGCGGATGATGACACTATGCTTTTTGTTTGTGTTCGTTAGCGTCCTTTTCTGTAAGGGCATATATCTCCACCTTATGGTGCCATCACCGACCTTGCATAATCTACTTCCTTCGAGGTCTCTGATTACGCACTGTTTGATGACCTCGACACCATTAGCATCAGATGACGCATGGATAAGGGGTTGTAGCCTTTCCGGGAAAGTTCCATTTTCCGTTCTCTCTTTTCTGTTGGCTGTGCAGTAGACCATGTCTCAGAAGTTGGCAGAGGTGGAAGGTCTTCACCCATACAAAATTGAGTTAGACTTATCTACAGTAAGTTCCAACCACCGACCACCGAACCGCCGCTTCCGACATTTTGACCCCCCAAAGATTGACTTGACGATTCTAAACTCTCAGCACTCTCAGACCACACACGCACAGACAGACAAACACAACGACCAAACCTCTTTCATATGGAATGGAGAGACCCTATCATGGACAGTGTCGACCGCATTCTCGGAACCGGTGATTACGAAGGCAGAAGCGCACGAAAGGGATCTCTGGAGGGAACGACCAAGACCACGCTGGACTCTGAAATCGTCAGTGGCCGTGGGGGGCAGAACAATGCCATTCGAATGACCGAACGGACGGAAAACTACCAGGATGGAACGGTCAACATTGAGCTGAAAGTCCACGACACCTTTCCCGACGTGACTGGACAACACAGTGAGATCACACAACGATACCATCAGGAGAAGACGACTGCCACAGTGGAACCCGACGGACAGGTGGCCAAGGTGACGATACACCACTCGGAAGATACGGGGGAACTGACCAACTCGCTGGTAGAGAAGGAATCGTTGTCACGGACCCACAACCATCAAAAGCTCGAGGAGAACGTAGCTGACTACAACGAACAGCTCAACACGACGGAGGTGGACCTGTACCAGAAGGACAAGTCGCGAGGAGAGGCTAAAAAGGTGTTTTCGACAGGCTACGAGGTTCTTTCTCAGGAGAGAACCGTTTGGGAACATTCTAGATCTCGATCCAGAAGTGGAGAGAGAATCAAGTCCAAGCCTATTATTTGTGCTGAGGACACTGAGATGGCCGAAAAGGCTACCACTGCTATTCAGGGCGACAATGTCACTCAGCCAGCTGTGCTGATTGAAACTACAAACTACGTCACAAAGGCCGAGATGGCCCAGGTGGTGCATCTCTACGGCACGCCGTGTGAAAAGATCGTCAAGCCTGACGAGACGAAAAACGTGTGGCGGGCGGAGTTTGCAGACGACAAGTCAGCGTCTCTTTTCCTCTACGCCATGCAAAAGGAGCTCTTTCGGCATCCGGGGTTTCTCAACGCCTACCACGACCATGCAAAGGCGTTGGATACCGATGGTCCGTCTAAGCGAGGACGCAGCCGAGAGAGACGCCGAGATGACTATTCGGACGGCGTTCGGTCTCGCAGCCGGTCACGAAGTGCCGAGAACAAAATGACCAACGTTGAGCGTGTCAACTGGACTGAAGGAGTCGGTTCTTCCAAGAAACATAGTAGGTTAGATAGCTAATGAGCAGTTAATAATGGCGGACCAGTAGTGAGACCAGTTACTTAGTAACGACGACGGCGTCTAATCAATAGAGTTCCATGCGGGTTGGAGAGAACAATGGTTGAGGGGTGGTTGTGGTGCATGAGGCTGGGGGTTTGAGTTGCCCATGTCTTCAGCATCTCGAGAAATAACGTTGTGGCAAAAATTGGCGAGAAATTCGCTTACGTGCCGAAGCGAGAAAATGACAGCTGACAGGTCCAATGTCAAGGGGGATATTGACAGGTGGTTGTTTGCTGTCTAAACGAGATACAAAGAGCTTCTGAACAGCCTTTGAAAACGTGCACATTTTGGACGTTTCAAGATAGTCCTTCACACAGGTAGGAAAAAGCCAGACTCTCACTCTAGGAGACCCAATCCCGAGGGAGTACTTGTCTACTGCAAAGTGTGCACATGTAGGGTTGTCGGACCGCACGGTTGTGGGTGGGTCCCCAAGACTTCGACAGCAAAGGAAACGGGTTCCCGGAAGACCTGGTTCTCCACCTGGCAATTGCAGCGCATTTGCAACGTGACGTGCAAAAGGTGGGGGCCGACTCTTAGATTGCTACTTTGCCCGTTTGACGTGTCATCGCACTAATGTGGTCCACTAGTGTCTCTACAGCGTCTCTAGTGTCTCTTTAGTGCCAACTCTGTTAGGCTCTCTCATATTAATAAACAGAGTGATAGGAGGACAGTCAAGCAGTAACTTTTTCTCATTCCCCCTCTGCGGCAAGCACGGAAAAGTTAGCCAAGATCTACAGCGGCGTTATATACGAGTTTCACTTTCTCCAGGGTGCCCTTTCACACGGACTTTAACGTAGATCTGACGCCTCTTTGACTCTTTTGACACCCTCTTTTTCGCCTCTCGTTGTTGTGCAGGAAGCAAAAAGAACAGGGTCTCGCGTAGCACCGAAAACGGCCACTAGTGACTGTCTTCTGCAGGGTCAAGCGAGCGAGTGACAGCAGGCAGTGTACACAAAGAACAAAGCACACAAGTAGCAATCCAATATGACATTTTCACGTTGCTACCATGTCGATGTCGACGACCACACGAGTGTACTTGTACCAACTGTTGGTTTTCACTGAGATCTGACTACTCAACGCCAAGCGAACCTACAGGGGGGAAAGTTCGGATCGATGGTCTAGAACCGTTATGATTAACTCTGTCGGGGTCTCGGAAGAGTTAGTATCGATTAATAGCACCTGGTAGGTTTCACATCACATGACGACGGACGAGCCAGACGCCTTTGTTTATGAAAGGCTCGGTTCAACAGGGGGTTTTATGAAGGGCCGGTGAGGTGACTGCAGCCGCATGCATGCCAAGTTTGTATGTACATGGAACAAAGATCGATAGTTATGGACAAGCAATTTGACCCAGTGCCCTCCCCACCTCTTTCAACCATCTTTCCCTTTTGACAATTGCCCCTTTTGGCGTCGTTTGTTTTGTTTCTCGTCATTCATCATCCCGTTCGTTCCCACATCGCCATCCGCTCAGTCACTCCAACCATTATCACACCACCCCCTCAGCATCCCCTACAACCCATACTGCGACTATGCTCTCAGTTCTTCAGCCCAAACGACTGCTAGAAGAAGACAGTGAAGAAGACGACATTGGTTATGCTGACAAGGAGCTCGTGGGGTCCACAGGATACATTCAACGGGTCCGCAAGCCGCGTCTCAGACGAACCTCCATGGCAAGACTCATTGGCGTAGACCTGTCTGACCTTGAGCTGCTCAACTTCTTCTACCATCACTCCCTGGTTGACATTCTGTCGTCAAACCAACCTCAAGACAGGTGCTGGATCGAAGTGGCGCCCTCCAGAGTCAGCTGTAATACTACCATCAAAAAGGCATGTCTGCTTATGGCAGGAATGGACCTGGCCCAAAGAAGAGCTCCAGCCAAGTACCTCGTCAACGACAAACCACATCCTACCTTCAAACCTCTGAAGAGCAGGCAAGAAATCACAGGCTACGTGCCGCCTACAGAAAAGTTCCAGGCCCGCCAAATCAAACAGTTCTCTGCTCTACTCAGATCTTTCCATAAAGACCTACGACAACTGAAAACAGGAGATGTCGCTCTCTATGGAGACATGATTCTCTGTGGAACACTGGTATACATTACAGCTCTGGCCATGGGTCCTCTGGTGCCAATCATCAACTACGTTCCTGGCCAGGGAGACCTTCTGGGCTTGTCTAGAAGTATCCGTTCTGTTCACGAGATTATCACCGGACAAAGCATGACGAACGAGTTTGAAAGCCCCTACCCCATTCTAGACAATCCCGATAGACAGTACTTGCCTCGGGAACGAGATCTGTGGGAAATCATCGAGATGGCCGAGAATAGAGAGGACAGAATGGTCATGCACAAGACTCCACATACTCTCATCGAGTTCTACAACATGGACATCAAGGGAGGAAGCATCACCCACATGACTTCGTGGCCCATCTTCTGGCCATATGCATTCCGAGATCTTCAGCAGGCAAAGAACCCCTACGCTCTCATGATGCTATGCTATTGGTGCGCATACGTCCACTCTTTCCACGGCTTTTCGTGGTGGAGAGACAGAGCAGTGGAAGACCTCTACACAGTTCTGGATGAGTTGCCAGTCGAGTACCATTACCTGGTACAGTGGCCCATTGACGTTGTTCAGACGTTTGATCTGGACAAGGAGGACTATCTCACTGGAAGAATTCAGATCTCCAACTTTTAGAGGAAAGAGGACGACACACAAGTACACTCAGAAGTGTACACCGAAAGCTAACAAAAACAATTACAGGACCATTATAGGAAAATAACAAGGATTTACGGTATTACTTGTACAGGAACAACCAATCATTGTAGTGTGTACTCTTCGTACTCCTTGTAGCTCCACAGGACACGTCTACAATACTAACACACTCACTCCCAAACACATGTCTATTTTGTTTTATATCCAATCATCCAGTCCAATAATTACATGGGGAATCCCTGACCTCGTCCTCCACCGCCCATGCTGGGAGGCATGGCACCGGCCTGAGGAGGCGCGTTTTCTTCGTTCTTGACAGTCTCATCGACAGACAGCACCAGACAGGCAGCCTCGGTGGCCGACTGAAGAGCGTTGATCTTGACAAGAGCAGGCTCCCACACGTACGACTTCATGTTGTCGGTGACGCCTCCGCTGTCGTCTCTGAAATCGACTCCGGCCCAGGTGTCTCCCTTGGCGTGTCGCATTCGAAGCTGGTTGAGAATATCAGTACCGTCAAATCCGGCGTTGGCACACAGCTGTCGGGGGATAACCTCGAGAGCTCGGGCAAAGGCACCGATGATGAGCTGCTGCTTTCCAGCAACGGTCTTGGCGTGATCTCGCAGGTACTTGGACACCTCCATCTCCAGAGCTCCTCCTCCAGCAACCACACTGGTGTTGGCGACGGCTCGCTTGACGATCATGATGGCGTCGTGCAGAGATCGCTCGACCTCGGCAATGAACTGCTCGGCTCCTCCTCGCAGAATCAGAGTGCATGTCTTGGCCTTGGGGCAGCCGGTGAAAATGTTGAATCGCTCGCCTCCAATCTGTCGCTCCTCGAATCGCTCACAGGTTCCGAGAGCCTCTCCAACGTTGGCGGTGGTGGCCTGAACAGAGGCTCCAACAGCCTGGACAACTCGGTCCATATCGGGCTGGGCCACTCGGCCAGCACAGAAGATGTCTCGGTCAGCAAAGTACTGGGTGGCGAGATCACCAATGGGCAGAGTAGACAGCACAATGTCGGCGCCAGACTTGTGGATGTCCTCGAGCTTCTTGTAGATGATGTCCCACTCGGCGTCCACGACTCGCTGGTACTCGGACACGTCGTCGACTCGGACCTCAGCGTTATCTCGCTCGGCCTTGAGCTCCAGCTCGATGTTGAGGCAGGCAATCTTGGGGGTGTCGAAAGTCTTGGGCTGCTGCTCGAAGCCGGCGTAGGCAAAGGTCTTCTTGAAAGCAACACCGTCCACAAACAGAGAGTCCTCCACGCCTCCTCCAGGCACCTTCTTGATACCAATGAGTCGCTCGTTCAGATCCTTGGGGTCCAGAGACAGAACGGCGTCAACGACCATTTTGGTGAAAAAGGCCGAGTTCTGGTGGATCAGCTTGGAGCTCATGGCGGTGGCGGCACACTTCTCCAGCAGCTCTCTAAAGTCGGCAGAGTCCTCCTTTTCCACAGACACGGCCAGCTCCTTGATCTTGGTCACGGCCATGTCGCAGGCGGTAGACAGACCTCGGCAGATGACATGGGTGCTGACACCCTCCTCCACAAAGCTCTTGGCCTCTCGCAGCAGCTCTCCGGCCAGAACGGTGACAGAAGTGGTTCCATCTCCGACCTCAGCGTCCTGTGCTCGAGACACGTCGACCAGCACTCGGGCAGCGGGGTGAACCACGTCGAGCAGCTTGAGAATTGTGGCTCCATCGTTGGAAATGGTGGTCTTGCCGCCCTCGCCAACCATGAGAATGTCTGATCCGAGGGGACCCAGAGTGGACTGTAGGGTCTCCTGAATGGCCAGACAGGCGTTGATGTTGGAGATGGTCTGGCCACGTCCCTGTGAGGTGTCGGTGCCCTCCTTGAGCACGACAATTGTCGGTGTTTGTCCTCCAAAGTTCATGTTGTGTGGGTTGTTGAAGAGAGTAACCGGAGATTTCCTTACAAACTGTGAAGTGTGTGTGATCACTGATATTATACACTGCAGCAGATTTTAGAATAGGGTAGGGGTTGTTGGAAGCATGGAGAAGGGGGTGGAATGTGGTGGTAGGGTAGGTGGTAGCGCGGATCTGAAGATGTAATTTCAAATACCGAGCGTGATTTAGTAGATTTATCAACTCGGATCATTCTCACCTGTTCAATTGCCCACTCTAACCCCCACCTCGTCAAAACGCCCTCCTTGGGCACCAGAACCTTATGTGATAGTGAATCGTGTATCTTCACAACTGGGAGGAGGAATAAGACTGTGGCAAACGAACGAAGATTGAAGAGCTAAGGCTGTCATCAGACTAAGGCAGATCATGTCTTAGATGAGGTGTGGTCGTACACACGGTAGGAGGTGATATTTGTTGGTGACGTCTGTTTGTGTGACCAACTACACATTCGCTGTATCGCCCAACGTCACCAATCAGATCCTTTCACACCATCTATTACTGACACTTGTTCTCCGTGTTTCCAGGTTGTCGCGTCGCCCTTGGTTACGGAGGGCATCTCATTGAATTGTTCCGGTGCTGTTGTTCTGGTGCTTCGTGTTTGTGAGTTCGAGTTGAGGTGGTGTAGTGATTGTGGTGGGTGATTGTGCGGGTGGTAGAGCTATAGGAGGATGACAGTGTTAGTATAGCTACAAAGAGCTACAGCACATAAGCGTAACCCATGCGTTAAGACATATCAATCTACCCTATAGCTATAGAACCAGACCTACTCTAGTTTACCAAACAACAGTCAGAGATGTGTCATGTTCTTAATACAGTGTATGTACAAGTAGCGAACAGTTCATGAGGTTATGATCACCATACAGACAAACCTGTAAGTATGCCTGTATGAAAAGCACGTGACCAAATGATGGGGAACCCGCTTCAGCTTCGAAAGGTATAACTGCGTCCAACAGCTTATTCATTACCACCTTCATCTTCACCACCACCATCACCACCATCACCACCACTACTACCTACTCCGCCACAACCGGGTAACTTTACCATTACCAATCACCTCGATTATGCACGCTGACAAATATGCCTTGTTCTTGCCTTGTGTGATCTGACTTGATCTTGTCGAATAACTATGGTGCCGGCAAGGAATGCTGACAAAAGACGTCGAGTTTCGCGCCGTATCTAAACACGCTTTTAATTGACCAATGAGATCTTCGGAACCAAGTGTTAGCGTCCTCCTGGGCTCAATATAGGATAGTTGCGGTTGTAACACTGTGTAGTGGGGTGATGTATAGAGACTGACAAGAACATTACCAGAACGGCTGGAAAGTACTCAATGGCTGAGGTAAGCAGTTTAGAGACTTATTTGACCACTCTGAATCACCTCAACGCCACATCATCCCCCTACCACCTCCGTTACCCCGACAATTCGATTTCAAATAAACTCTCCGATTCATTTCGCCGTTAGCAGTTAGCGAAACTTTACCTGCAGCACATCAGTATAAGTAAGAGCTCCATCGCACTTTCATTGCTACACATACAACTACAACTACAACAACACAATGGCTCTCACTCTCTACACATTCTCGACACCCAACGGAGTCAAGATCTCCATTGCTCTGGAACTGCTCAAGTTGCAGTACAAGGCTGTCAACATTGACATCATGAAGGGCGAACAAAAGACCCCCGAGTTTCTCAAGGTGTCTCTGAACGGTCGAATCCCCGCAATCACCGATACCGAGGGTCCTGGATCCACTTCCTCGGCTCCCTTTGCTCTGTTTGAGTCAGGAGCTATTCTGCAGTACCTGGCTGACAAGTACGATCCCGAGTACAAGATCTCTTACAAGCCCGGAACTGCTGAGCACTACAAGACCAACGAGTGGCTGTTCTTCCAGAACGCCGGTCTCGGACCCATGCAGGGACAGGCCAACCACTTTGTCAAGTTTGCTCCCGAAAAGGTTCCCTATGGAATCAAGAGATACACCGATGAGACCAAGCGACTTTACGGAGTGTTGGAGGAGCGTCTGAAGGAGAACGGAACTGGGTTTTTGGTCGGAGATCATATTTCCATTGCCGATATCTCCACTGTCGGATGGGTGCAGTGCTCTCACTTCATCGATCTCGATCTTACCGAGTTCCCCGAGGTCAACAACTGGCTGGACCGTTTGTTGGCCATTGAGGGAGTCAAGAAGGGATTTGATGTTCCCGTCAAGTGGCCTTTCTTCAAGGAGTAGTTGGTGGAGCAGAACTAAACTTCTCAAGACACTAGTATAGCCACCAACCCTTCTAGATGAAGTCTTATAGACACTTATGAATGTATATGATTTATGTTGCTGTTGCTGTAGATTAAATGTAGGGACAAAGGAGCTACTTGTAGGCCAATTGAGAACATGGCGGTTGCAACGGATAGTACTACCCCACCCGCTACAACCAATTGACCTCGCTGGATGACTTTGCATCACTCTATCAAATATATAATCGTGTATTGTCGTACATATTACCTCAACGTCTAACCAAGAGACTTGAGAACGTTCTCGGCCTTGGAGACGTCGAGTCCGGTCTTGTCGGGCTCCTCAAAGACCTCGACGACCTTTCCGTCCATGACAACGGCGGCGTATCGGGCAGATCGCTTGTTGCCAAAGAACTCGGAGGCGTCAAACAGAGTGCCAAAGGCGAGAGAGAACTCTCCGGCCTGATCGGAGATGATTCGGACATCGTCGGCGGGGGCGTCCAGAGACTCGGCCCAGGCGTTGGTCACAAAGGCGTCGTTGACAGCCACAACCCACACGGTCTTGACTCCTCGCTCCTTGAGCTTGGGGAACAGGTTGATGTATCCGGGCACGTGACCGGCGGAGCAGGCGGGGGAGAAGGCACCGGGCACACCGACGATGATGTGGGTTCCCTCCTTGGTGACATCCTGCAGATCAAACTGGCAAGAAGGAGTTCCCTCTCGAACAGTCACGGCAGGCACTTCCTGGCCCTTCTGCACAGCGGCGAAAGAGGTGGCGGAAAAGGCTCGAGTGGAAGGTCGGGCCATTCGGGCAATCTGGGGCATTCGTCGTGACAGAAACATTGTTGTGATGTGGGATTCTAAAGAGATGGTGAGGAAGAAGAAGACCTTGGAGTTGATGATACTAAAATCTAATACAGCAAGCCAATAAGATTAGGTATGGTTGTGCATAGAGTTGGGCAGGACGGGCGGAAGTGGAAAGATGGTAGGAGGCAGTATATATAGACACAGACTCGGTCAATTGGTGAGGTGAGATTTGGGGATGGAGTTTGAGAGCAGTCTTTTTGCAATTGCGCTTTTTCCGTCTCAAAAATACCCCGGCTACACCACCTTACACACTCCTCAACATTTTTCGCTCAGGCGGATATCTTCTTCTGCCTCACTGCTTCTCGGTCAACTTTATCGCTTGTGGGGTTGTAAGTATCGGGTGAAGAATGAAAGCTAAGGTTACTTGAGAGTACTTAACAGAATGGGTGTCTTCAAAACACGTGTCTGGCTTGGAGGGGCTGTTGAAAATGTGTGCAGATTCATCTGATATGATTGTCGGGTGCACACTGGCATTACCAAATCTGCACTCATAACCTGTTCTTCTACCACTACAAGCCTCAACTAATACAACGCGCCAAATCATCCATTAATCCATTAATCCACTAACCAATCATACAAACATTTTCGATCCTTCACGTCGCTCAAATATCATCGGGCACATACGTGGTCTGAGTCGAACTAAGCCGATCAGACGCCCGTCGCAGTTCCTCCAACTTGAGACTGGGGTCCCATTCGTCAGTGCTTCCATACTCGTCCTCAGAAGTTCGTCGCATTCGAATATCGTTGACAACCTCACTTCGGGTATCTTCTTCATCGTCTTCAAACTCGGGAGCGATTCCAGGAAGTCCAGTAGGACGTCTTCCTCGAATAGAAGCAAAGGGAGTAACAGGGTAAGCGATTCTCTTGCCTCCACTGGGTGTGTAATCGTCTTCATCAGACACATCCTGCAACGAGAACGACATACCCTCCACAATATCGTCTACTCCTTCATCCACCTCCACAACATCGTCTTCAACATACTCGTACTCGTCCTCTTCTTCGTCCTCATGAGACTCCTCTACAGGCGCCACAAACTCGGCATCCGGAGGTACCACATAGTTGTCAAACACTCGAGTGACAACCCGGTGTTTTCTCTCCCAGGGGAAAATGGGAGGAGGCAGAGCAGGTTCATGTTTCTTAGAACCAGACTTGCTATGAGAAGATCTGTAATGGTGAGGATGGTGAGAAGGAGTGGAAGATGAAGAAGCGTTCGATCCACTATCCCAAACGTTTCGGAACTCGGTCTGTTGCAATTTAACGGCTTCTCCCACTCCTCGGGCAGGAGGAGGCATGGTACTGGGATCCCATCTATTAACGTCAGCTCCAACAGTCCGTTTGTCTCGCAAAGAGCCCGCCAACTCAGAGGGCTTCACGTACGGATACAGCTCGTAGTATACTCTGTTCCAGGCCACGTGGTACTCGTTAAAGGAGCCTCCAGAAGTCATCCAGGGCTTGTTACCAGGCCCCAAAAAGTGTACTGCAGACACGTCGTTTTTGAACCGTGCATAAGCAGGTTCATAGCCGGCTGCTCCGGATCCCAGACCGGCTCCTGGACCTACTCCGGCTCCAGAACCGACTCCAGAACCGACTCCAGCTCCGTTAGCAGGGACGTTGAATGTGAAAGGAGCCCTAATCCACGAACCGTCAGATTCAGAAGAAGCAGCTGAGGAAGTGAACGGGTTAACTTCACGGAAATACTCGTTCAGCAGTCCCTGATCACCTCCATCGAAAGAAAGACCCGATTGAGCCAGTTGGACCAATGTGGAGTATACTGATTGGTCGGGAACAGTTGCAAAAACACCGGAATTGAACACGTCAGGCCATCCGACGTCTGGAGACGCCACCAGAACGGGTTTTCCGTTGTTACTCTGCGATTGTAACACTTGAAACAGTACACTAATGTCCTTCAAGGGCAGAACATCCGAGTCCAGAAACAGAATCTGTTTATATTGAGTCAGATTCCACACTGCAATCTTGGCCAGAGTCGTGCCCAGCTCGGGTCGTCCTAGCAGCTGTTGTGCGGCTTTGGAGGAGTCATTGTAGGGTAAAATGTCGTCCACGAGAAACACGTGAGAAAAGTACTTGGACAGTTCCTGCTTGATATGTGGTGACACGGCCTTGGTGATGAGACACAGACGGTCGCGTGACGAGTCGAGGCTTTTGAGTCGATGGCCAAGAACAATGGCTCCAGGCAAGTAACTGTCGCTGGATAGTAAGGTGCAGTAAGCCATGTGGTTGTGTTGCTGTGGTTACTGATGTGATGTCGTTGCTGTGGTTGCTTTTGTGGTTTCCAGAATATGGTCCTTTTGTGTATCGTTTTCTGGTGAAGAAGAGAAAGACAGTTTTCCTGTTTTGTGTGCTGGTACCGCGTTGTGTGGTTATGAGCGTTATCTAACCCTTGGTCTCGTATACACTATCGCAACTAGCGTGGCTTGAGATATGTTGATAGAGGAAATTAGCTGATTAGGGTAAGGGCTAAAGGGTGTGGGGTATAGGTTGTTGGGACGGTCCGGTCGAGTTGGCAATGGCGTCTTTTGAGTCTCTATACTGTCGAGAGCTGTCCAGTTCTGTCTTGCTCAAATACATGCACTGCTCTCCATATATATACACCGAGTGGATTTTATCGCTGTATGCTTGCACACTGTGCGTGGTGTTTTGATTGCACTGTGCATGTGCATGGTGTGCGGCGTTGGGGCTGATTGTGTGATTGTGGATTGGGGGATGTGGCGAAGGGATTAGGATGATTGTGGTACCGTTCGAATGGGGACATTTAGCTGTGTACGACTATGTCTTCATATTCTCTCTACAATGTTTGTAACGCATTCCAAACACTTCTCTCATTGACCCCATCACTCCATTAGGTTCCTTGCTGAACTAAAAGAACAACCTAAAGCAGAGGGTGCATGAATCTGGGCAATCGTAGTGTCATTTTGGGGCTGAATTTTGCTCTTTTCGAGCCCACAAACAGCTGTGTTCATTATTTTGGCGTCAAATGTGCCATCCCTGTCTTTATTTTCTGCGCAGCTGTCTTCCCTCGGCAAACAGACAAGTATTCTCTCGCTATGGCTGTTGAGAATAAGACCATGTTTCCCGCAGAGTTTATTGTCAGACTGTAGGGTGGAGTCTCGAAAGTGCAAGAGAATGTCTTGAACCGCGGCTGAAGAGATTGAGGCGGGTAAAAGTTGTTCAAATCAATTCATTGGCGGTCTGGTCGGCCAATAGAACTTTTCACGTACCAAACCAGTCAATTTTCAGTCTCCTGACCCATCTGACATTCTCAGGTGAAACATCAATCTCAACAACCTTCATAGATAACAGGGCTTTATGATAATACGGTGATAGCACGTGGACGTTTTGACGGTTGAGATAACCACCGAATAACGACTAAACCGAACGTATCTGCGTCTCCAACGTGAAAAAGTGCAGCTGGAAAATTCGGACACTTGTGCGAGCGGCTGAATACATGTTTAGCACTTTTTTGTTGCATGCTTTGATGTCCGAGTATTTGCATGTCTCAGCAGAGCATTGGAGGTATAGCTAGATCTTCGTATAGCCTCAACCACCCAATATGTGCGATGCAAGGATAGCTCATGAGCTGACACTGAACGTATCGGTACGGATTATTGTACTCACTACAAATGCTCATAGCTTTGACCATCGCTCGCCTACAAACGCATTGGGAATGGTTATACGAACCTCACAGCTGGGAAGCAGGTGGACAGAGACAATAATAGCAAGTGAGGGAGATGTTCCATAAGAGTGGTTACAGGAGCATGTGGTGATCTACGAGACGAAGACCGAAGTGCCGGGTCAAAATCTGTCACGTGACCACCCAGAACCCAGCAACCTCCATCGGTACACCCCCTCTGCCCCTCTTTAGAACTTCTCTACTCTGTCCCTCCTCCAACCTCGGCTCATCTAGGTTCATGCAAGGTCATGTACAGACGAGCTGATCAGACGTTTGAATACGAGAAAAGGAATCATGAGCATTTTACAAGTACACGCAGACTAGACGTGGTTACGGGAAGTGGAGTGATGTAGAATGGGTCCAGTTAACTCAATTGATTCGATTGAGCTGATTTGGCCGACATAGTTGACTGATCGGGAATGTCTATATAGAGTGATAGGTCTGGTATGAACCTCACCCTTTGGCTACACTCCTTGATTGAGATAAGGAAAAAACACCAGTTATACAGTGACCACCATTCATAGAAAGGGTATCAATCGACTCAGATTTAGACGCTGATTCTAACGGTACCAAAATTGCCATAATTGGTGCAATGGAAAGGTAGTCTGGGTGTCTCCTGTATTGACTTCTAGCTGTAGCATCTTCTTATGCTCACATGCTCATGATACCAGGGACACATGGAAGCACGCTCTCAGCCATATAGAATGAGCCTTTCAGTCTAGAGTGTGGCTCGTGGCTGGCAATTTCCTTACTAGCTTTAATCTCCACCTCCCTTCTCAACTGGCACAGTTATTATAGTCATGGCCATGTGAATGGCAACTGTGTGCTCTGTCGCTGTTGCCATCTCTTAGCTAACTATAAGTAGCCAGGATCAAGTACATACGGCTAGTCAATTGTTCATTACGAGTACTTGTGCAGTATCTGCCTCTTTCATTGTTACCCTCACTTGAGCCTGTCTCTCCTGCAACTCTTGCAACCCCTGCACGCGTCTATCACAGTCACTCATTTCACCACCTCTCCCCCTGACTCTCCATAACACCAAATAAATTCACTATTAGCAAACAAGCTACCTAAAATATTACATTACCCTCCGTCAATGACTTCTCCTTAGCTCACCTCCTACCGCTTGTAGTAACCGCTGGGAACTGGGGGAGCACCAACGGGCTGGGCAACACCATTGGTGTTGGGGCCAGCGGATCCTGCGCTGGTGGGGACGCCGGCGGTGGCAGCAAAGGGATGCTGGGGCTGGGGCTTGGGAACACCGGCGGGCGAAATGCCAGCACTCTGGCCACTGCTGGTGTTCTCCTTCAGAGCAAGCAGCTGCTTAGATCGGAACGCCTCGTAGTGCACGTGGGCGGTGGTCTCGATGAGATCCTGCAGATGGGAGCAGATGAGGAAGTTTCGCAGGTAGGGGAACTCGCAGTGAGTCTCGTCCTCCACGTTGACAACTCCCCATCGGGTCTTTCGGCCTCGCACAGTCTTGCCCTTGACAACAACGTTCTTGTCAGAGCCGACGACAGCAAAGGGAATGAACTGCTTGATCTGTGAGTTTTGGTACTGCTCGTCCTCGTCGTAGTCGGCAGAGTCCAGAGGGTACAGCTTGAGTCTGTGGTGGGCAAACTCCATCTGGACGGTCTCCTTGAAGGCCTGTCGCTCGGCCAGGGTTAGCGAGTCACTCTTGGCGATGACGGGCACCACGTTGGCAATCTCGGTCAGCTTTTTGAGCACGACAATGTCGATGGGCTTGAGACCGTGGCCGGTGGGCTGGATGAAGAAGAGCACACAATGCACCCGGGTGTCGGGAAGATGCTTCTCTCGCTGGGCAGTCAGCTCCTTTCGCAGGTACTGGCTGTGCTGGTCCTTGATGTACTTGGTGATGGGATCCCAGCACTTTTCGTTGTTGACCTGGTCACCGTATCCAGGGGTATCGATGATGTTAAGCTTGAGACGCACTCCGTTCTCCTCAACGACGTGGCTGACACACTTGATGTCGGGGGTCTTGGTGATAGGCTCGCCAGCCTCGGTTCGGCCAGAAGAAGACGCCAACTGAGACGCAAACAGAGTGTTGATGAGAGTAGTCTTTCCGAGACCAGACTGACCCACAACCATGAGGTTGAACTGGAAGCCTCGCTTGAGAAGCCGTCGCTCAATCTGCTGGGTGATGGAGTCGAATCCAACCTTGCTACCGGGCGTAATGGTTTCAGTGGACATCATTGTGAGAGTTGTGTGTTAGTGTGCACTGAGATGTTGTGTGTCGGAGTGTGTTTGTGATACGTATCGTAGAATAGGGTGTATGTAATGCGTGTCGCGTTTCCCCTGAACCTTATTTTCGTAGTATGAGGCCGGGTAACCGTGTAGAATGTGCTGGTGTGAAATTAGCCCAGTGTCGCAAGAATGGGCTTATGACAAGGAAATTGTGGAATATTATTTGACAGAGTAGATGATCACGTGATGATAATCTCCTTTAGTTGTTTTCCCCCTGAAGATTATGTAATCGATGCGTTCATTGGAGACATGTTCTCATGTTCCAACGTGGTTATTTGGGTGATGATCTTTCGGGCTAATGAGGTGTGAAACAGGTGTCAGAACGGGGCATTAAACAACGTGATAATGGGGTGTTTCAGAGAAGGAGGGGATTGGAGCAGATGCAGAAGGGGCTATATATAAGTCTGACAACTTCTGATCTTCTTTCTGTGTCCATTGATGTACTCAAAACTCGATTATTGGTGAAACATGGCAAAGACCTCATTTGAGGGCGACAAAAACTACTTCAATAAGTCTACGACACCGCCACCACTCGAACGACACCAAACATCCCCATATTATCACGAGAATCAACTCCCCGCCATCACGTTCGCTATTTCCTTCTTACTCCCCACCACATCTCCAAACCCTAACCCACATAACCACAGTGTGCTCCCAACCACGTGACTCTGAAAAATCCTCCCAACCGTAAATCACCACCTCCAGACGAGATCACCACACCACACATCCGACCCCAAAATGGCTCTACAACTGACCAAGCCGTTTGTGGCTGCTCTCAGCGCCCAGATCCCCGTGGCCGTGAGCGTCACTCTTGCCCCCGGGCTTCTGGGGGGCCTTTTTGGAGGAGCCCAGCGAGACCTGGATCTCGAGACCCCCAGCCGAGAGGTGGATCTGGAACAGCATAAGCATGAGGAGGATTGCGACCATGGCATTGTTTACGCCGTGCCCAAAAAGAAGGTCTCTTACGGCCAAAAACGAAAGCGATTTCTCGCCGACACAAAGGCTCTCAAGCCCTTGACTAACCTCAACCGATGTCCTGCCTGTGGACATGTCAAGCGAATGCACACTCTGTGTATGCACTGCTTCTACGAGCTGCGATCTTTCTTTGCCCAGAAGACCCGAGATGCCGAGTCTCTGGTTGAAAAGAAGCAGCCTCCTACTCTGTCTGCTCGTGACGAGGCTTTCATCTACAAGAACAAGGTCGATCGACCTCATTACGACAAGCTCAAGGATACCGCCTCCTATGTGCTCAAGTACCCCCGGTCTCAGGTGTACAAAAAGAAGGACAAGTCTCGAGACTAATGATGAATCAATATGTATATAGTTAAACGATGAACTCGATGGATTGATAGTGGGGAGTGTAGTGGGTGAATGAGTGAGTGGATTGCTAACAGGAAGAGATATGGGCTGTATTGGTTGAGGAGGATCATATTGAACGGGTTAAAAGTGTCATTGGTCTTTGTGTGAGATCATTGGATGACTAGTGCACTTGTAGAGCCAGACTACCAAGATAGCTAATCAGTCTGAATCTCGTCATTTACACAGCTTACTAAGCAACAACTCGTCCAAGTGAATAAAATTCATCAATAGACCAAAAAGAACCAATCCCCATCTCCTCCTGTTGAATTCCTCCACATTCTAACCCTCTTCAATTCTTCCTTGTCTTCCCACATTTTTCCACACCACCTCTCACACAACAAAGTTCAACCACCAAGAAACATCACCAACTTGATCAGAACCTGCATACATACCACAAGCCAACGACAACGATGGAAAAGAAACTTGTGACCATTCTGGACAAGGTCAGCGGCCATTACAAGACCGACTACACCCGTCTGGAGCCGAAAACACTTGAAAAGAGCGGATTCCGACAATGGTGCCAGAAATACATCGATGCCAATCCAACAGACAGCTTCGATAACATCTTCAGACAAGTCATGTTTGAGAAGATTATGCAACAACCAGAAGACAAGAGAGGCCGATCTCTGGCCGCTTTGCTCGACTGCATCACTTACGAAGCCCAAACAACTTCATCCGACGAAAAACCATTGCTTGAATCGACATTGACACTTGCTCTGGTCGAAGACATTTTCGATATCCACACAGTCGACTGGTGCCGACATTTTTGGACGCACTACCTGGTCTCACGTGAAGAGCAGCTGATGAATGTGTCACGTGACCAGTCGTCATCGAACGAGGTCACTCGACTTAGTGGACGCAAGGCACACAGGGGTATTACTCTGATTCGACTGGCCAATGCTCTGTTGCGACGAGTGAGCAAGTCACGTGATGCGGTTTTCGCCGGCGAGATTCTCATCTTTCTGTCACGTGCCTTCCCTCTCAGTGAGCGGTCTGGTCTCAATCAGAAGGGAGAGTTCAATGTGGAGAACATTACAGTGTTTGAAGGATATGAAGGAGCCAAAGAGGACAAGGGAGAAGACGAAGACGATGAGGATGATGAAGACGAGGATGATGAGGATGAAGATGACGACATGGGAGTGGAGGAAGTGAAGGATAAGGAACAGAAGGAACAGAAGGAACAGAAGATTGCTACTCCTGCTTCCAAGGAACATACACAGGAGCCCTCCGATTCGCCATATGCTCTATTCTGGGGCCTACAAAAGTACTTCGCGGATCCCACGATTCTGCTCAACTCCAAGGAGCCAGCAGAGGAGATGAACAAGCTGCAAACGTGTCTGAAGGCAACTGTCAAGACTCTGAGAACACATGATGGATCGTTGGAGATTGCTCAGGGAGGAGGAACTCGATGGGCTAAACGGGATTCTCGAGAGGGTGGTAATGCGGGTCCTGGCGGAACAGCTTCTACGGCTGGAGGAAGCAGTGGAAGAACACGTGACTTGGGAAGCTCTCGGGGACATTCTGGCGGTTCTAGAACTCTGAATGCCAAGTGGCTGACTAATCCTGATCTGTTCACACTTCAGTTGTCGGACACTAACTTCCGTCGAGCAATTTGGACACAGATTCTCATCTTCTCCGAGTTTATGCTTTCATTGACTGAGAAGAACAAGGCCAAGCTTCCCGCTACAGCCATCAACAGAAGTATCCAGTATCCTTACACTCTGTCTGCAGTTGATGAGGCGTACTTTGAATCTGTTGTCGCTCACTTTGAGTCCACTGGCAAGAACAGACCTCATTACAAGCCCCACCTAAGTCCTGATTTCAACTCTATTCTCTCTCGAATCATTCATGAGGTGTTTCGGTTTGACGAGAAGTGGGTGGAATGGAAGCTGGAGAACTGTCCTGCTTACGAGAAGCCTGTCATGGACAATATTGAAGAGATTGAAGGTGTTGAGGAACTGGTGAACAAACTGGGACACGTTAGACCTCGATGGAGATACGATATGGGTACAGAGACTCTCACTAAGCTGTGGACAGTTGAAACTGGTCTGTCTCTGCTTGCTGACAAATCTGAGAGCTCTGTTGGAACTCCTCAGGTGTACATTGAGAAGCTCAGTGAGCTTGACAAGGTCAAGAAGCTGGACTGGGATTTCCTTGATGAGGCTGAACAGGCCAAGTGTCTTGAAGACATTTCTGCCAATGATTGGCTTGGATGGAGATCTGCTCGAGTCAATGGTCTCTGGAGCAAGCTGAGTGAAGCTACAGTTCTTGACGAGGTTGTCAATGGAGCCAAGGACCCTAAGAATACACGAGAGAGTGTAGACATAGAAGAGGGAGCAGCTGTTGCTGTGGAGGAAGATACTGAGGAGCAGTCCAACGAGCCTGAGGCTGAAAATGCCGATTCCGAGTCTGTCAAACGTCCTCTGGAGGAGACTGAGGGACAGGATGAGGGTACCCCCAGTAAGAAGATCAAGAAGGAGGAATCTGAACCTGCTGAAACTAAGGAGGCCACAGCCCCTGAAGTGGAAGCTGTTGAGATCAAGGATGATGATGAGCAGTCTACTAAGGGATCGGAGGCTGTCAAGGAGGAGAACGAAACAGATGCCTAGATTCCATGGTTTCGGGCAATTTGAGCATATCTTTAATTGTAAAATAGGTACATATTAGTCTTGTAAATATAGCACATGGATATGGGTTGTTCGGTCAATAAATTATATACGGTGAGATCTAGTCGGCGTCCAGGGTGTCTTCTATCTACCAAGTTTGGGAGTACCCTTGGCGAGACCTCTCTGATAGGCCAGGTTAGTGAGAAAGTCAGAAGGAGGTGTCCAACCCATCTGCATGTTCTGGCCGTCTCTCAGTCCCTTGAGGAACTCAACCAATGCATGCTGGTTTTTGGGGTCCTTGGGATCAGTGGTGGAAAGAGATCCAAATCGCTCGCACACATCGTACACAACAGTGTTGTAATCTTCCACTCCTCGAAGAGTCTCAATCAATGGGGACTGAGGGTCCGTGAAGAAGGCAGCCACGGGATCATCTTGGGCGGCTTCACCTGAGGCAGCCCCCTCCACTTCTTCATCAACCTCAGCCTCTTCATCGATCCCTCCTTCCTCAACATCCTCCTCGACCTCTTCATCCTCCTCAACCTCGCCATCCTCATCATCGTACTCTTCCACATCGTCATCGTCTTCGAACTCCTCCTCATCTTCCCATTCTTCATACTCGTCAAACTCGTCGTCATCATCAAAGTCGTCATCATAACCGTACAGATCGTCATCCTCCTCACGCGGGAACACGTAATCCTCCCAGTTCTTCTCATGGTGCTCAGCAGTCTCGTAGTCCTCTGGCTCATTGTAGCAGGCGTCACCACAATGGAAGACTGAGCGGTCTAGATAAGGACCAAAGTCGGCAGGGTTGGCTTCACCGTCATCACTGTAGTACAGTTCCAGCCGAGGAAACCTGCTCTCATCAGGTTGAGTGATGGCAGGATGGCTGACGATTCTGCTGTAGATGCTTGACCAATCAAACCGCTCATGACGCTGGGGATAGAGCTCTCCGAGCTTCATCTGCATCAAACCACACAGACGATGATCCATAGTGAAGAACTTCACCTTGCCTTTCTCAAGATACGGGATCATGAGCTGACGTTGGGGACAGAACTCATTGACCTGCCATGTATGGCCAGTCTTCAGGTCGCCCACAACATATCCTCCAGATCTTCGCACAGTCACATAATGATCTAGACCCTGTTCTTTGCTACCCTGAACAAGAGTGTGTCTATCCATGTCCAGATCCTGTTCACAGAAAGTTCCCATAGCATGGTAGAAAGGGTGGCATCCTGTCAAACACTGGGTGTCGTAAGGTTGCGGCAGTCTTCTGTTGTCAGGAACCTGTCGGCGTGGAATTCGCGTTTCGTATCCCAGATCAACCCACAGTCGGAAGAGACGGCCTCCAAAGTAAAAGAAGAAGAAGCCGTCGTAGAAAATGTAGTTGTTGGGTCGAGTCTTGGTCTCTTCCATGGAAACAGTTCGATGGATGCAGGGTACAAAACAAATGACCACGTGACGAAGATCCTTGGTAGGTTCAACGTATGCAAGGTAAGACCAGCCCTCGTTGTAATACATGTTCACCAGCGCTCCACCTGCGCCAGGAAGTAGTTTGATGACAGACACACCGTGTGTTGCAATGGCTCCAATCGTCAGCAGATTCTTACGATCGATAATGAGCACTCCATCGTCGTCTCGAGGGCAGGACTCTTTGTGGACGATATGTTCGACGTCTCTTGTTCGTGCTAAGGTGTCGGTAGCACGGTCTCCTTCTTGTCGGATTCTCACCAGGAGCAATTTGTCATTCTCGTCAAGAACCCGAATTCGGGTCTTTTTATCGTGAGACTGAAGTTTCAGACCAGAGGGAGAGGTCACCTCAGGTTTGGAAGAAGGAAGAGGTGGAACCATGTTGTCGGGATCATATTCGTCGTAGGCGTCTGTTAGTCGAGTAGAGAGATCCATCTCCAGACCCTTAACCAGCAGCTTGGACCCCTTCACGTGATATTTTCCAGGAGCTCTGAGTAGCGAATCGGGGAACATCAGCTTGGACTCGCTTGTCATCTTGTGAAAGTTGTCGGGCTTCACATATGTGGTTTCCGGAGAGATTCGCATGGCAGCTCTAATGTCCTTGACTAAGAACCATTCAGTTTCATAGTCCATGCCATTGAGCACGGCAGCGGATCGGTTGACGATAAGACGGGCACATTGCATCCAATTGTCTCTGTCGAAGCCGGTCTCGAACCAAGGAGCTCGTTTTATCACCTTGTCTCGGATCAGAGTGTCATCGAAGTCCTCCAAAGCGTTGTAGAAGAATCTGTTGGCTTGTCGAAGAGACACGAGAGACTCTAGATCACACAGATCGAAAATAGAGCGTCTCAGCTCACGTGGAAGAATGTCCATTTGTGTTTAGACGCTTCCACAGTGAGTGTCGTAGGGTGTTTGTGTGGTGTGTGGTGTCAAAGGAGGAAACTGACCTTCTGTGCCACACAGGGATGAGCTTATTTTGGGGGGAAGGTTCTGATAAGTAATTACAGTTGAAAGATGGTTAAGAGCTTAGTTGAGAGTACTCGTACTTTTACGCGGCTGTGATCTGAGGGGGTTGGTGACAAAATAATGCAGCCAATAGTATTTCAGGAGATGTTCAGTGACAATGACCTGGCAGTCAAAGCAGTACATACCCATGCGAACCTACTCAGTTCAACTAGGGCCTGATATATGGACAGAATCACATCAGGGATAGACAGGGTTACATTTGAAGCTGAGCTCAAACTGATTTAACCAAGTCTCAGGATGCTGTCTGTGAATACGCTACAAGTACGGTACAAGTAGTCATCTCATGAACAGCAGATAATCCCAATAATAGAATCGCTAGTTCTATGCAGCTCATCACGTGCTTTCATTAGTTACCAAAAACTATGGACTAGCCAACTGGAAAAAGCCGATCGCACGATCTTGTGCGGAGACGGCAAAATCTTCACAGAAGTCCGAAACGACTGCGAAAAAAAAGAATCGCTCATTGAGCAACTGCCTTCGACCAGATTTGAACTGATGATCTCAGCATTACTAGTGCTGCGCCTTACCACTTGGCCACGAAGGCGGGTTGGTTCCAGCATGCATATTGGGCGGTTAAACGCGGTAAAAAGCCGGAAAAAATCCCTAGAATCAAAAAAATCAAATCGACTAATTGGGCAATTTGAGGGTGCGCTGCTGTTGTAGTGGAATATCTATTAATACCAACGACCCAGGTGATCATCTGCTAGTGACTTCCCGATTTGTCTCCCTCCGTATACGTCCCACAATTAGCCAAATGTGGTTCCTATTGCCGCTTCAGAGAAAGCAATGTGCTAACCAGATTGGTAGAGAAAGGTGGAGGCTGCTGGTAGTCTACTACGCCGCCTTTGATAATCTTGTCGAGTCGCTCCGTAGACCATCATCAATAGGCGCTACTTGTTCTTATATTAGTACTCCACATGTCTCACTGTGCAGCTTCACAGGAACGTTGCGGTCCAGTGAGCCCTTATAAATCCGCCCACTCGTTGTGAATACACTGTACGAGGCTACGAAGTGACTGTACATGCTAAACAGCCTCTGTATATCAACTGTAGTAGTCTGAACTTCCGCCACTGCCTGACTTGGACTCATACTACCGTTCTCCAACGACTAACGCTTTCTAAGCTCCATAACTCTGCCCACCTAAAAACACAAGAACCCCCAATATCACCGCAGACTTCTCATTCTCACTCATCATGACAAATCCTTTGTATCCGCCCATTCTTCTATACGAAAATGCCGCTCGTGACCCCACAGAGCCGCACTGCGCCCCCGACTCTCGCATGCACATTCCTGTGGATCACGAATATAGCGCCTTGGAACGTGTTGGCGCTACTGGATCTAAAAATACTCGTGCTGCAGTTATCATGTGCCGTCTGTATATTGTCTGACGAACTAGTCTTGCCCATGATTCCTTGCTCCTTAGTCGCCAGCACTTTGGATGATACCGTCTTTTTCCACTCTTGACTTGCTCTTAGGCAATTCAACCCAGTCAGCCCTGACACACTATCCCATTGTTCCAGGTGTGACATGTCATCGACCTAGCAAGGGTATCCTTGTAATATTCCCCTGAACCTGTCTTTTGGATAGACGCTAAGTATCGTCTTAGTGTCGTTGCCGGAGTTTTAGTGCCGGGCAATCATCATGCACAATGCCAGAGTAAATCAGCTAACCAGACACAACAATGATGCAAAGCACTCCTGAATAACAAGTGCTGCCGTACGTAAGGGGTATCTGTACATTCCAGACTATTGGCACGAGTCACCAACTTGGCTCCTTTGCCGAGTTCTTCCAATGTGCTAGCCCATTGTAGTTATTGGTAGAAGGATCATGAATCTGGCAAGCTAGGCTAACTAAAGATAGACGTTTTCAAGGCTCAACGGCAGCTACTGTAGATATCAAGACTTCCAAACAACTGTGTCAGCAGCTCAACACAGACGCAACATTCCAGCTATCTCATATGAAGCAACCTCAAGAATGTAGGCTGCGGCATATCCCCGGAGTACGCAAATCAGTCACGACCACGCGAGGGAATATACGCAAACTAGCCCATGAATTCGTAGGTGCAGCTATAGAAAGAGCACCGTAGAAGCGTTTGAAGATGCATGGCACAATAGTCGTGCCATAGCGATTCAGACTAGTGGTTAGGGCGCCCACAACGTCGCACGTTTGTCGTCGACTTCCAGAACATGTCACATCTCGTATCGATATGTCATTGAAGCTTGGCTTTCTGTACGATCAGATAAGGATGTATTTGAGAGAACACAGTTTGGTGACTCCCAATGTTGCCACACTACTTGCAGTCTCTCTACATTCTGTTGATCCTTCTCTCAACTCAGTAAGAACACACAAAGTAGAGCTACCGGTGTACTGTAGGTCTAGACTGTTCACTGCACAAGTTCTCTGCACAAGTTCTCTGCACATGTATTGGATGGTTATTTACTGCACAGGTCACCACCTTAGTGGACTTGTAGACTTCCCGTCGGACGGCATTGCCCCTTACTGTTTTCGTTGCATATCTCCAATATATACCCTTTGGTGAACTGACTACCATCATGACATGGAGACATTCTCTCGATCAGATCTCAGATCCCAACACCAGCCCACTTCGATCTCATCTCATCTCATCTCTATCATAAATCGATACAATGACCAATAAATGACTTAAAAAGTGGGGACTATTGTTCCATAGCCACTAGAGGCCGAGTCTTGCATTAGTCTCGCATAGCCAGAAAGGAAGGTGAATTGGAGCCAGTGAATGACCATCATTAAACACCACTGCCCGATGGAAACATCAGGCCCGGCTTATTGAATGTTCACAGTTCGACAATTGAGTCACACCTTCAACCGCTACAATCCGCGATACAATTCATGAGCTTCACCACCAGTTCTAACCACCTCAGAGAGTGCACTGCCCACGTAGTCTCCCGTCTAGCCTCCGCTAAACACTAGCTGCCTGACATAAGTCCGCGGCACTGTATCCACTGCGTCCCTTTGTGCCATCTCTTAGCGCGTCGACATCTCGACGCATGCCAGACCGAGGGGCCTAACGCAAACCGAGTTGGAAAACTGACATGAAATGAAATGCAAGAATAACCATGTACTGCTTCGAACGGTATATAACCGGGTCCCTGCTCCTCAGTAGCTCTCCAGAAAAAGAACATCTCAATCAATCCCCTCACCTCAGTCTCTCGCTATGAAGTTCTCTATTGCTACCGTCGCCGCTCTTGCCGCCCTCGCCCTCGCCGCCCCCGCTGGCACCAAGGGTGAAGTCAAGCCCGTTATCATCAGCACCACTGGTGACAACGTCGCTCCCCTCCTGGTCTTCCCCGCTCTCAACGCCAACGTTGACGGCGTCACCATCAAGACCATCGAGGCCACTGCCCAGTGGTACATTGACAACTCTTGGGCCGAGGGTGCCGTCAACTGGGACACCATCGCCAACATCTACGCCGGTGCTACCGATGCCTCCAAGCTCGAGCAGAACCTCCAGGCTCTTGTTGACTACGCTGCCGACAAGCACCTCCCCACCTGGAAGAATGCCATTGACATCTCCACCTCTGAGTCTGCCCTCCCCGCTCTGGAGTACCAGCTCGCCAAGCTGTTCCCTGATGTCGGCACCTACAACGCTGACAACGTCATGCAGGCTGCCCTCTCCGTCTACGAGCTCTACCAGGCCCAGCAGCTCGCCGCCAGCGTCGAGGACAAGCCCGGAAGCAAGGTCAAGATCATCCAGAACTACCAGCCCAAGCCCGAGCCTACTCAGAAGGAGCTTGAGTCTACCTACGACTGGTCCAAGGTCAAGGACTTTGACTTCAGCGACTACAACAAGCTCGGTCAGCAGTTCAACCAGTACGTCCAGGAGCAGCAGAAGGCTCACGATGCTCTCAAGGAGCTGGAGCAGTCTGAGGAGCCCGGCGTTCCTGAGGTTTCCAACGAGCTCGCCGACAAGTCCGAGGACCTGAACAAGCAGCTTGTCGACCTCCAGGCTCAGATTGCTGATCTCCAGAAGCAGCTCGCTGACGCCAAGCAGACCGGCACTGACGTCGTTCCCCCCGCCACCGAGAAGGCTGCTGAGGACGTCTCCAAGGAGATCGTTGACGCTGCCAAGAAGCAGGAGGAGCTTGCCCAGGAGGCCGAGGCTGCTGCCGAGGCCACCGCTTCCAACCCCCTTAAGGAGATTGCTGACCAGCTTGCCGCTCAGGCCGATGCCATCAAGAAGCTCCTCGAGGATGCTTCCAAGCCCGCCGTCAAGGAGGAGACTCCCGCCGCTAAGGAGGAGACCCCCGCTGCTAAGGAGGAGACTCCCGAGGCCAAGGAGGAGACCCCTGCCGCCAAGGAGGAGGCCCCTGCCGCTAAGGAGGAGACCCCCGCCGCCAAGGAGGAGACTCCCGCTGAGTCCCCCATTGTTGAGGCTCCCGTTGAGTCTCCTTCTCCCGCTGTCGAGTCCCCTGCCGTTGAGTCTCCCTCTCCTGCTGCTGAGTCTCCTGCCGTTGAGTCTCCCTCCCCCGCTGCCGAGTCCCCCGTTGCTCCCGCTGCCGCTTCTCCCGCTGCCAACGCTGTTGCCAACTCCAACTCCAGCTCCAACTCTAGCTCCAACTCCAACTCCAGCTCCAACTCCAACTCCAACGCCAGCGCCAACGTCGGTATCTTCATCATTGGTGCTAACGGACAGCCCATCCCCGCTGTTGCCAACGGCACCATTGGCGGTGTCAACGGCACTGACACTTACATCACCATCTACGAGACTGACTGCCCCGTCACCACCACCGATGCTGCTGGATCCACCATTGTCACCCACACCAAGTCCACCGTGACCTCCACTGTCTGCCCCAAGTGCACCAAGACCTCTTCCGTCTCCCCTGCCGAGAAGACCAAGGAGGCCAAGACTGCCACCGTCACCGAGGAGCTTGATGACATTGTCACTGTCTTTGTCACTGACTGCCCCATCACCACCACCAACTCTGCCGGCTCCACTGTTGTGTCTCACTCTCAGTCTACCGTCACTTCTACCGTCTGCACCAAGTGCACCAAGACCCCCGTTGAGACCCCCAAGACCGAGACCCCCAAGCAGTCCCCCCAGCCTGAGACCCCCAAGGTGTCCCCTCAGCCTGCCCCCCAGCCTGAGAACCCCAAGGAGTCCCCCAAGCCTGCTCCCCAGCCTGAGAACCCCAAGGAGTCCCCCAAGCCTGCTCCTCAGCCTGAGGCCCCCAAGGACCAGACCATCCGACTCACCCAGACTCTGACCCACACCCTGAACGGCGAGCCCACCGCTCCTGCCCAGGCCCCCAAGGAGTCCATCCCCGCCCAGGCCAACGGTGCTTCCAAGGCTGTCGCTGGTGCCGCTGCCCTTGCCCTCCCCATGGTCATGGCTGCTCTCCTCTAAGCGCTTTTTGGTTTTGAATAGTTGAATGATTTGTATCTCTGTATCCCTGTTGTAGTTGAGTCATCGTGACGTAGAGTTCTTGATGTACTGTAGAATACGTTTTGCCCGGATAAATAAGCTGTCAATGATTCTAACAGTCTGAGAGTCAAGAACTCAATATCTTCAAACAACACTTGTAGTGGTAAGCGGCGAGTTTGTATCCATGAACACTTATCATGACACGTTGCCTGGTATCTGTTGTCTGTGTGGTATCAATGGTGGTAATCATGGTATGTTTGTGGTATCATTTTGTTGCTGGTAATACTCTGGTGATAGTTTCAATCTGATTGTAGTTCGTGGTCTTTGGTCATCGCTTGTAATTCATGGTGTATGATGTTATTGTAGACCAGTGGTGACAGACAGACACAGATACACAGTGTTCAATACTGCCAGTCGAGATTTAAGGTTACCCTCATCTCATATTTAAGGTTTTCTGCTCCTGTGAATCTCCTCTTGCAAACAAAGTGCCAGTACTCGTACTTGGCTCGTACTTGAACAACATTTACAACCACAAGTGAACCACCTCTTCTCCCTCTACAAGTACAAGCACTCATTTTTTCAATAAGCATACAATAAATTAATTAAACTAACTGGTGGTAAAGATTTCAAACACTCTATCAACCTCCTTCTCACCCTTCAACTGGAGGTAGTAAACGTTTGACGACAGGTCTCGCTGAGACATGCCGTCGTTGCCAAGTTGCTGGTAGTCAGCATACACTCGGATGCCGTTGCCGTCCTTGGCAAAGGCCTGGGCGGGGAGAGAGCCGGAAAAGACGGCCTCTCCGAAACCCTGCTGCTTCATGGTCACCGTCTTGGCGTTGGTCATGAGGTCCTCGGTGGACACGTTGACGGTCACCAAGCCGACACCCAGACCAAGCCAGAGCTTGGACATTCGAGGCGACAGGAAAAGCCGGGCCTTGAGATTCTGCAGCAGCAGCAACCCGTCGTCCTGAGCCAGCAGAGACAGCTTGTTTCGGGGTTTCAGACTCAGGGGCCCGGAGCCAGAGCCCACAGTGCCCAGAGAGCTGTCTGAGCAGATGGAGGCTGTGTAGGAGGACCGGTTGGAGACGAGGGGTCGCTCAACCAGATCCTTCTTGGCCGAGTTGCAAGCAGAAAGCAGAGCATCGGCCTCTCGGGAGTTTCGCAGTCGGAACGAGTAAATGTCGGTCGACTGTCGGAGCTGCACGTCAACAGCGGTACCTCGACGCAGAGCAGACTGCTTGTTGAGCAGAATGGAGTTGTCGCCAACCTCGAGGCGACCGCCCTCAGAGCCAATGCACACCTTGAGAGCCACCATCGAGTCCGACAGAGTCTCCCACGAGTTGCCCTTCCATCGAGAAGTGAAGGCGTTGACGGTGAAGATTGTCGTGCCATCGTTGATGGAGGTGGAGACAACAGCGGGGGCAGCCAGACACTCAGCAGGAGAGCCCACTCGAGACACTCGCTGCTTGACCTTGACAAGGGGAGCAAGAGTGTCAGACTCCTCAGACTCCTCAGACGAATTAGAGGTGGTGGAGGAGGCCTTGTTGAAGGGCCCAGACTTGAGCAGCAGCTCCTCAGATTTGGCGTTTCGCAAAGGAGTGAACCGGATGGAGTTCTTGGAGCTGCTGGCAGAAGTGCCGGAGGTGGCCGAGGTGCCGGAGGCAATGGACCGCTTGGACGAGATGGACGAGTCCGAGGGCTCGCTGGGGAGCTTGGAGGTGACCATGACGGCCTTGGCCTTGACCTGGGTCATTTCCAGCTGCTCAATCTCGGGGGTATCGAGCAGATGGACCGAGTCGGCGTCGGAGTCCGAGTCATCGTCGTGCTCATGCTTGTGCTTGTGCTTGTGAGCCTTGTGCTTGTGCTCCTTCTGGTCCTGCTCCTGCTCGGGGTTGCCAAAGAAACCAGGCTCAAGGAAACTGAAGCCGGAATCTTCTCGGCCCATGCTAGCAATGCTCTTGGAGGAGATTGAAGAGGGAAGAGAGTCCATGGACTTGGCAGACCGCAGATGGTGGGACAGAGAAGGCGATCTGGAGGGAGCCTCGAGCAGAGTAGCTGTGGCACCGGTCACAACGGCGTCGGTTCCGCTTCGCATCATCTCCTTCTCCTCGTTGGCCAGAGATGCAATGGTCGAGGTCGAAGTCGAGGTGCTCATGGTCTGGGAGGCCGAACGAGACAGAGACTCGTTGAGCGACCGCGACATGGCCTGCAGATCGGACTTGATTGACGACGACGAGGCCGTGGAAGAAGCACTGTTCTTTCTTCGCGAGGGAGGAGGAGGAGGCGCCAGCTTCTTCTTGGGGGGCGACACTGAAGGTGCGGTGAAGAAGCTGGAAGTGGAAGTGGAAGCTTCGGTAGCAACGTCGACGGAAGAAGCAGTTGCTGCGGTGATGGTGGCCACAGAAGAGTTGTCCATGGTGTAAGGAGCAGCCTTGGGGGCAGCCACAGGAGCAACAGGAGCAACCGAAGCGACAGCAGTCTGAGGAACAGGAGGTGCAGACATGGGAGCACCGGGAGCACCGGGAGCACTGGGAGCAACTTCATCGTTACCCTGAGCACTGGCGAAAGCAGCAGCAATGGTAGGGACTCGAGGAATAGAGGCAACCACGGGAGTAGGAGCCTGGACCTCAACTGTAGGCACGGCAGGCACTGCAGGAACAGGGGGAGCACTCTGGAGAGCCATGACGGGCACCTGAGGAAGAGGAGCAGTCATGGAAGCTCTTTGGGTAGGCATGGGAGACACCATCTCAAAGCCGTCAACTCGCTCCATGGGCACAGCCTCACCTCCAGCTCGCTCAACAATGGTGGCAGGCTGGTTTCGAGCAGGGTTCTGCATCACCAGAGGAGAGGGCAAAAGAGTGGACATTCGAGGAGTATCGATGGAACAAGACGAGAAAGAAGAGGGACTGGCAGAGTACTCGGACTTGGGCTCAATCATCTGGAAGGTGGGCTCAAAGGTCTGAGGCTTGGACTTGACAAGCTGAGAAACAGTCTTGAGAGCAGCAAAGGCGTTTCTGCCCTTGTTGGCTGTAGAAGAAGACTGGTTGAGAGCAGGAGAAGAAACATCCTCCTCAATCACTCTAGCAGCTCCCTTCTCCCGTCTCAACTCCTCCAGACGATCCTCCTTCTCCTTCTTGTTGTTCTCGTACCACAACCGCTCTCGCTCCTTGACGGCCTCCTTCTCCTGTCGCTTGAGCTCCTTCTCCTGACGCTTGGCCTCCTTGGCCTCCTTGGACTTGCTGCCTCGCGACCACCACTTTTTGCCAAACTTGAAACCGCTCTGCTCGTTGTCGGGCGAGAACTTGCTCTGAGCGCCTTCCGGAGGCACAAACTTGTGACTGGACCGCAGCATGGCCTTGGAGTTCCAGGTGGGTGGCTGGGAGCCGCCAGGAGTAGCATTGGCAGCAAACGAAGACATGGTCTCGTACTGGTTACCGCCAATCACAGAAGACGACTTGTTGGCAAAGTTGTCTCTGTTGACTCCGGGAGCTCGGGCCTCAACCAGAGAAGTGGCAGCGGCACATCGCCGAGTAGCAATGGCGGCAGAGTTGCCTCTGGGCTGAGGAGGGAAGTTTGGAGAGGCCGGGGTCTGCTCAGAGGCAGTCTCGTAGGCAGAAATGGGTCGCAGAGTAGATGCAGGCGAAGAACACTCCTTGGGCTCGATGATGGGCAGATCGACGGACCCTCGAGACTCATCTCGAACCAGAGGCTTTGTCTCCAGCTGCTCTTCCTCGAGCTCCTCCTCTTCCAACTCGCTCCAGCTAGAATCACTGCTTCCTCGGTCCATGATCTCGCTGGTGAACGACTCCATGGATGTGGACTGTGAAGGGGGAGGAGCCATCTCTGTGACGAGCTTGGTGACGTCAACAGGTTTCTCAGCCTTGACGATTTCAGTAGCCACAAGCGCAGCAGCGGCAAAGGAAGGCTTCGTAGGTGCAGGAGCTGCAACAGTGGGAGCAGGAGGAGGAGGAGGTGCCTCGGTAGGTGCCTCGACAATCTCCTTCTTGTTCTTGACCACATGCAAAGCCTCAACTGGCTTGTCGTACTTGAACTTGTCCAGAGACTCTCCAAAGAGCGAATCTCCAAGAGACAGAGAAGACTCCAATCGAGGCACGTTCTTGATGTCTCGAGTAGAAGTGGTATCATCACGAGACACGCTCTCAAGCTCCTCAGTGAGACTTCGAGAAAGGGGCTTGCTCTCAATGAAATCCTTCTCCTTCTTGCTCTCCTCCTTGTCCTCCTTTTGCTCCTGAATAGCAATACCCAGACCGCCTCCTCCAGCGAGAATTCGCGAAGACTCAATGCCAAAGGAATACTCTCGGCCAAAGGTGAGCTTGAGCAGATCCGAAGAGGCCTTGGATGCAGAGTAGTCGGTCACGTGGCCAAACAGATGGCCCAGAACACGTGACCACAGCTTCACCTGGTCCAGCTCGGGGCAGTACAGGACAACCGTGCTGTGGTTGGATGCTTGCAGCACAATCTCGTACTTGGCCTGTCGACTGGACAGACGCGACTTGGGCTGTTCGACGAGCACAAAGTCGCCACGCTTGAACCGTGGGAACAGCAGACTTCGTCCGGGGTCCTCCAGAGCACAAATGGCCAGGCCCTGGAAGGTGTCTGTGAATGCATCGGCCGAAATCTTGTTGGTGGGCAGACCCTTGTTGGGGGTGACGGAGTCTGTGACCAGGAAAACCTCGACCATCTTCTTCTCAAAGGTTTTGCCGCTTCGGTGCTTGACGCACATTTCAAAGTAGTCTCGATGCAAGGTGGTGGTGTAGTCAAAGTCGTCGTACGTCTCCTGGAGATTGTCAAAGTGGACGACACGGTCAAAGTTGAATGTGGTGAGATCGACTCGCTCACGCTCAGACTCGGCTCGATCACGTGCCTGACGCGTGAGGTCTCTGAACTTGATGGCGGTCTGACGTCTGCTCTCAAACTCTGGCGAGTTTTCCGCCAGCTTCTTCATCACCTTGGCGAGGTACCGGATTCGCACCAGTGGTCGTTTGAGCAGGTAGAGCATGTGTGTCGATGTGGTGGCGTCAATGGCGTACTCGGAAATGTATGACGCGTAGAGGGGGGTGATGTCTCGGGCCTGGGTTAGTACAATTCGGAAGCGAAGGCCGAAGGTCTGAGCGGACAACATCAAGTCATCGGAAGTTGAGATTTGAGCTGACATCACGTTGATCACTAGCACACTGTTGAAGCAATGCCATCACATTGATAATGTAACATCACCAAAAAGGCTCATCCAACATTGATCAGTTTGAGCAACAAAGTGATCCGACGTGATCTGTGAACAACGACGGCATCCATGACATTCCTCATGTCAGATAACCGCATTGCCCACACATCAATTCATCTCATCACCACATTGCCCTTGTAACACCCTCTGTCAGTGTTCTTATCCTCCTGTCATACTCACCCAGTTAAAGAACCCATCTGTGGGCATGTTATCGTGGAGCAGCTTGAGCTTGCGAACGACCGAGGTCATCCGCGGACTCAGATCGCTCTGAATCAGCAACTGCAGCTCCTCCAGGTAATTGACCTCGCTCTTGCGCAGGTCCTGGAAAATCACGTCCGCCGAAACGGACGAGGAAATGGACGCCAGCGAGTCCATGGACGTTGATGCCGCCAGCGTCTTGGACGCGACACCGTGTTTGTTGCTGCTGCTGTTTCCGTTGCTGCTGCTGTTGTCGTGTTTGTGGTGCGACGGGAGTCTGTGTCCTTCTCGTCGGTAGTTGCTGAGTCGTTTGCTTCGAGGACTGCTACCACTGCGCCGGTAGGGCGAGAAGCGCAGTGGAGTGAGGCCCTGGAGCTGTGGTAGTCGTGGCGGGGTTGTTGACATGGCTGGGGAGACAACAGTAGCGTTGTCGGGTTTGTCGTTAGTTGTGTGAGTGAGTGAGTGTGTGGAGATGTACAGAAGAAATGTAGTGTTGGTCGCAATGCTGTATTTCTCAAGGTCTGTCTCTCTCATGCAAGGGGGTTCCAAGAAATCTGAATGCACGAATGCTTTGGGTTAAGGTTGGGTGGAAACCTTGTGACGCGTGTTGAATGGGAGACAAGAACGTGTCTAGGTTTGAACTCTAGATTGACGAGTTCATTTGGGCTTTGGAGGAAAGCAATGGTGTAGGACAACAGAGTGATACAGGAGCTACAGACACAATACAAGACACGATAATAATAGTAAAGCAATTACCAAGGCGTCGTTGCGAAAGAGTCGTTGAAACTCCTTGGTCATCACGTGACCTCGTATCCCTACGTAACCAAAGCAATCCAGCCCACTTTTGAACACCTGACTGTTGGCCTATATTGTCGCACACTAAATCTCGAGGCCCAGCAAAAAGGACAAAACCACCAATGCAGGTTTTGTCGAGATTCGTTCTAATGCGGAGCAGAGACAGACAATGGCTATGACGGGAATAATAAGGGCTGGATAATATCGTCCAGAGTCGGGATGAATTAAGGGACGGAAACGGTTTGTCGGGGATTATTATCACACACAATATTATCCCACACGACCGGTACTCCGAACTCGTATTAATTAATACCACCACATAGTCTTGCCCTCCTGCCATATCATAAATCATCTCTAAGCCTTGTTCTAAGAGAGAGCCACTTGTAGTGTTATGAACAAGTGCAAGGTAGTATGTCTACGCCAAGTCTCACCTGAGATATCTGGGCTCCACAGACTCCTTTGGACGTGTATCAGTACGACCACCAGTGTTGTACTTCTGCTCTATATGCTCCACCTCCTGCCCACAAATAATACACCCCGTTATCCATCATCACCAACTGCCCCAATCACATATTATCCGGTACCTGATCTTCTCAGCCGTATCAGCTGCTCAACGCGATTATTATCGCCACACGGACTTGACTGTATGATTACAAAAACGGGCACCGTAGCCATTCCTCGGAGACCCTGGCTGGAAGTAATACTGACTATTGGTCTTGGCCTTTGGTGTGGTCTTATTGGCCAAGACTACGAGTAGCTACTGCCCAAACCACACTCGTACTAACTCCACATACCACACCTAGCTCCCTACACACCTCATTCAAGTAGGTGACAAGACTAACACTATATAGACCTGTTCTAAAGATAGACAGGGACCCCCCCTGCCGTCACGTGATTTCTGCTATTACAGCTATTGCTCGTCTCGTGTTTCCCGCTCTTGCTTTTTCCCGCTCCTCTATCTCCCTCTTGCCACGCGAAATACACTTTGATATTGCCGATCCGGACGCGTCGCCCACATGACAGACGTGGATCCGATGTTTCTAGTGCGGCAGGATATAATATCTGCTATGTGGTTGTATAGGGAGGTCCTGAGGCTGAGAGTGATGATAGTCACGTGACCAGAGTTATTGCCATTACAAATGGATGCTTTACAGCTCTCAGGAACCACCTACCTACGGTTTTACCATCATCCACATCACTGATAATCCCTCAGCCAATATATGCACGTAATTTTTCACCAGGCGCCTATCACACAAATCTTATTGACTTGACATTGACTGAGAGGATTTGATGTGGTTGAGGTGCAGCAAGGGAGGTGTTAAAGTCCGTCAAAAATGAAGGGAAATGGATAAAACTTGACCAGCTGATTCACATCACTTGTCTCATCATCCTGGAACAGTATCAAACCCCCAGCACCCCTTCAACACCCTGTATCACCATTCCCCCATCACCCCAGCCAGCAACCTCAGCTAAACCTTATTCCGGAAAACCCGAATTGGGAACCTCTGAAGCCTAAAGGGGAAGTACAACCATGCGCGTATGCGTGGATACTTGTACTCGCCCGAGAATACCCCAAGTCGCGTAAACCGTGTGGGAGAAGAAGAGGAAGAAGAAGGTGCCGTGGAGCGGGGTGCATGTCACGTGACCCGAGCGCCAAAAAACACCGCTTTATCCCTCCGTGTGGTGCCTCAAACCTCATCCTTCGTGAATTGGACGCGTCTGAAACATGTCTACAGGGTGAGACCTGAAACGGGCAGTGTTAGTGGGATTGGTCACGTGACCACATGGAGATAAGGGAGCCAGCTGGTCACGTGATCGGAGAAGAAAGGGTGAGGTTGGTCGTGAAATGGATGACGTTTGATGGCTGATTGGTAGTGTTTAGATTGTTCCTGGATTTACGGAGGTTTTATTGAGTTTTGATTCAAGTTAGTTCGGATAAAATCGAAACAATTCACAATCGTTAAGTGAGCGCCAATAATAGACACCAGGCACTACAGTAAATCCACACTCCTCCCTTACCCCAATGATGCTGTTCACGTGCCTAGAGACACAGACACGCTGTTCTTGTACCCGTACCTTGCACGACGGTAGATCGGTGCAGAGATGATACTTTGGCAGTGCGCAAATTGAGACATTGGCGGGAGACAGAAGTTTGATGAGATGAGGAGGGGTAGAGGGTGGTTGGCTGTATGGGGTCGTGAGCTGTTTGTGAGTGCTTATAAGACGGGTTGTTTGTCTTGTTTCTTGGAGTATGTCTCTAGAGCTGTATATTGTCCATGAAACAACCCCTCGTAATGGTGAATCAACTCCAAGTTCAAGATCAAAGACTTCCTCTGATCGCTCATCACCTTCCACCACAACAACCTCCTCGCGAATCTCCAAGGTAACTGAAGATCTTTCTTGCTCCTTACACCGTCGATCTATTGTTGCCCCTGCAGGAGAAGAGAAGGGGGGTTGCACAGGTGAGGAAGAGGTGGTGGGGTTTGTCACGTGAGGGAGAAGTCACGTGCGGGATAAAGGCCAAAAAACTTGTAGTTTCGTCAATATGAGCTGTTCTGGAGAGATTTGGAGGTTGGAGGTTATGTGCATGTCGCCAGAATCACCGAATGAAGGTTCCTTTCTGTTCCCTTGACGGAAACAGGCTGAAACTGGTATCAAAATGATCCCCAGAACACGACGATCACAATGGTACTATTTTCTTGACAGTAGCATCATCATCACAAAACTTGCACCCTGCCCACTATTCTCCCCACTCACACCTCCCAATCGGGAAGAGCATGTCCCAAACGGTCAAGTAATTAAGTCCCAATGCAGACTGATTAGGTAAAGATGGATTTTTGACAGTGCACGGGTTTGGGGGTGGCTACAGAACGACAAATATTGGGGCTATCAGAAATAAAGAAGTGCCAATGTCTTATTTCAGTCCCCCTGAGTTGATTGCAATATTCAGATTTCGAATCAGAGCACTGTAGCAGTTTTTGCCACGCATTTGCCCCATTTTACGTACATCTCAAATGTCCTGTTCTAGACATGCCTCCAAAGTCTATGTTTAGAGACGAAATATCTACAGAACACAAACAGGCCATGTGTACTTATGAGAGATGCAATACGCACACTTGTTCCATCCACCTTTTACTCTCATCAATCATCATCATCGTTTTATAATGGACTGTCGGTCTCAAAATCCACCCTCCTACACCTTCATTGAGCAAACCCAAAACCTGCTCTTCTCGGTTCTCAAAAGCATCATTCAGTCGAAAGACCGTCTCAAGGAAAAACGGAAGGCGTTGATGGCGGCCGAAAAGGTGGTTTTTGAGTGTCGAAAAGCGCTCAAGAGCGAACTTGCAATGCTCAAGAGGTTCGAGACGCATATGAAGGAGTTGGAAGATGAACTGAGGGTGATGGAGATGGTCTAACCGAGGAGCAGAGGGAGAGATTTTGCCATTTACTCCGAAAGATCAACAGTCAGCCGACTTCACCTCTATTGAATATATTTATTTGTGCATTGACCACACGTACTACGACTAGGCTGTGGTTGAACAGAGGTAGCATTGGCGTGATGCCTTTTGCTAAGTAGTGCTGCCTTGGACTAGCTACAAGTAGCACAGACTAGTCTCGTATTAGACGCTTTAGACCATGTGCCAAGTCATTGTCTGGACTGGCTATCGTATTTATAGCATGTCTTAGCCGTGGCACGAAGATGCTGTATTAGTAGCTGGAGTTGTTGGCAGTCAGGTCTTTCAACTGAGAGATCCACCATTGTAGCTCTTGTCCCAGTAGCTATTACTGTGTGTGCTCTACAGCTGTGGGGCACGTACAACTCTCACCATTGGGATATCCCTATGTCCTCTTTTATGTTCGTCGCTACTATAGTACCTCGAAGGACCCTCCCATCAACCTCATGACCATGTCTCATACCCCATACTATGACATCATAGCCCTGAGCTAACGATATTGGCGTAGCATCGCACTAGAGACTATGTGTAGATGTCTGGACTTGAGGGAAGGAATCTGGTTATCAGAGTGTCGATACAAACCATCATGATATGGAAGGTATCTGTTGTAACTCAGCCAAAATGTGTCTCCGACAGACTTTCCCTTAAAGCTCTTCATATGACAGCAATACTGGCTACAACCAATATATGGTCTACCAGCTACTTTACTCCCCCACCTTCCTATCTATAGCATGATCTATTTTCATCATCTCTAGATCTCCACGTGCACTGACACCCAGACCTCTGTATCTATTCTTGACACTCCTAACCGCCTTTGTCCACATCTCCACTCCCCTCAAACTTGTCTATATAAACACCAATATCCTCCCTCCATACAGTCTTCACCACCTTCATTGATCACCTCAAAGATGCTCTTCAAGACCCTCGCCCTCCTCTCTTCCACCGCCCTAGCTATCCCCATTGCCTGTGAACCTCCTCATCACCATGACTCTCCCCATCCTCAGTACACTCTCCATCTAGTTACTCCAGGAAAGGGTCCTCACGATATGAAAGCTCTTCAGGTACGGGGAAACGATGTCGTCTACGATCTGACCCAGGGATTCTACTTTTTCAAGGCCGAAGATGTAGGAGCAGCCATGGTGAACATTGTTGCTGATGGAGTGGACACTCGACAACTCTTTGCCAACGTCAAAACCGGCAAACTCGAAGTTCTGGACCACCCGGCTCCTCCTGTTGGAATCGAGGGAAACACTGGAGGTTGGGCTTTCAAGGGAGACGGCCATTTCAAGGAAGTCTCTTCTTATGGAACCAACCAGTTTTACTCTTGTAACTCCCAGACTGATCCTCTACATGGAGGACAGGTTGTCTATGTTTTTAACGGAGGTTATGCTTGTGAAGACCCCATCAAGTTTTCCATCGGAGCGACCCTCTAAGAGAGTGCTCAAGTTCAATCTTTTCGTTGAGCTCTCAGCTGTTTATACCCTTCTTCGTGTTTGTTGATGCCCTTCACACCTCTTGGTGTCGGTAACACCTTTAGTTTCTTTATAGCTTAATAATACTTCAATTCTCAATGTTGGGCAGTACAAACACTTAAAGAAAGGCAACATTTGTGAATCAGGAGAGTAGGTAGAGCTGTTCCTCGTCGCTCTTGTATCAAGTATATCAGCTCTACTCTTCGCTAACCGTGCTTTAATGCGTTTAAACCACCCTCTTGAACATTTTGTCTCTTCTCTAAGTAATAGTTGGAATACATACCAAGTAACATCCTCACATTAGTTAAGCTACACACATTGACCGACATCTCAGAGCCACAACAAGGTCACACAACCACTCCCATCACCCCCATTACCCCCACTCAATCACGTGACTCATGATACTTCTACCAGCCCACCCAACTCAATCTCCCTCATCGTTCATCCTTGCAGGGTTCGACGGGACGTTGAGAGTTCGTGATGCAATTCCCGCATGGACAATGGGGTTGTGTGTCTTGGCAACGGTGCTTGCCATCATTCGGCACAGAGTTCAGGCCGGTATATTGATTGTTTGCTCGATACGTTCATCAGATGTCCCCTACTGTCCCCTACTGCACTGGACCCCACAAGTTCAGCTGTCTATCGTACCAACCCCCTTCACAGTTCAACGATCCACCAATGTTACATCAACTCTAACACTATCGACCTCCACCTCATGGTTCCCCTATACGGTGTTAGTTACGTGAAGTTGCCAGTATTTATACGATGACTCGTCCCTTTGACATCTTAGACCGTCAATCTGCCACCCCCCTCCACCGCCATGCACTTTTCAACCCTTACTGTTGCCCTCATGGCAGCTCTATCTCTTGCGGCTCCGTCCAACCCCAAAGCTGTCAAGTTCCCTTTCATCAAGTCCAGCAACTCTCTCATCTCTCGGGCTGTCAGCAACCCTTCTATTCCCCTTGGCAACCAGGCCGTCTACTACTCGATTCAGGTCAGCTATGGAAACCCTCCTCAGTCGTTCGAAGTTTCCATCGATACCGGTTCTTCCGAGAACTGGGTGCGTGGAGACGGCTCTCCTGGATCGTTTGAACCCTCCAAATCAACCACCTTCCAAGTGTACCAAGCTGGAGCTTTCTCGGCGTCTTATGGAAGTGGAGATACTCAGGAAGGAGACTATGCCAAGGATACCATTCGAGTTGGAGACGTGGCTATCAATAATTACATTTTTGGACTTGCCAAGAAAACTGCAGGTCCCCAGCTCATGGGAATCGGTATGAAGACTTCCGAATTCACTTCTGAGGAATACGACAACTTTCCCATCCGATTGGCCAAGGAGGGATACACTAACACTGTTGCGTACTCTGTCTACCTCGACTCGAGATCTGCCAAATCAGGCACTCTTCTGTTTGGAGCAGTGGACACTTCCAAGATTGAAGACGGTCTGGCCATTCTGCCTCTTGTCAAAAACAGACTTACTGATTCCGGTCCTGTTGAGCTACTGGTGACCCTTGATGGAGTCGAAGTCAACGGTCAGAACACCCTTCCCCAGCCTCGAAGAGTTGTTCTGGATACTGGAACCACCAACACCGTTCTCCCTACTATTGTTTACTGGGGACTAGTCAAGGAACTGGGACTTTACATGACTAGTGCTGGACCTGTGGCTTCCCAGAGTCAGTTCGATAAGTGGACCGCCGACAAGTCCAGTATCTCCTACAACTTCCAGGGCAAGAAGGTCAACGTGCTACTGGACCAGTTGTTTGAGCCTCGATCCGACTTTGTCACCACTCCCTCTGGTCAAGAGAAGGCTTACTTCTGGCGTGTCGAAGATGGAGGTTCTTCCGACAGAGTCTACATCCTGGGAGACACCTTCCTTCGGTCTGCCTACGTCGCTTTTGACCTCACCAACCTCCGTGTGGGTATGGGTCAGGCCAAATATGATGATTCTGAGGAGAAGATTGAAGCTATCAGCTCTGGCGGTATCCCCTCAGCTACAGCTGCTCCCCTGCTTGCTACTTGGTCCACTGATCATCCCATTACTGCCACAGTTGCCAAGCCTACTTCTACTGCTGCTCTTGGTCCCAAGTCTGCTTAGACGGAGTTCATGTGAATAGAGTGAGGTCATTTCCCAATCTGTGCGACCACAGAAGGATTGCCTCACCCCTCTTCATAAACCCTATTTCCCTTCACTTAAATGCAAGTACAAGTTCGTACAGGAAGTTGATTTTCCCAAGTAGCTACAAGAAAGAACCCTATTTGGTACACCGACCATTAGTTGTAGCAAAACGTATCAAACTAGAATAAATGTAGACAGACAAATACGTCGATGACTTGGAAACACTTTTCGGACCTACCGCTTTACGAGTTAACTCCGAATAGCAATGTATGTATGAGCATCATCTTTTTCTTACAGTGAGTTATTACATCATGAGATATAGCTACTTCCCATCTCCTTATTCAATCAAAACATAGCATTAAATATATATAAGTTAGAAGAGCTTACTCCTTGGTAGCGGCGACGGTGAACTTGATGGGGTTCTCGCAAGCGTACTTGTCACCCTTCTTAACATAGACAACCTGTCCTCCGTGGAGAGGGTCCTCCTCGGAAGTGCAAGAGTACCACTCGTTGGCACCGTAGTAGGTGACGTCCTTGACAGATCCGTCACCCTTGAACTCCCAGCCACCGTTGTATCCCTTGCCGACCTGAGCAGGGTTCTCGTTGACAACCAGCTCGCCGTTATCAGCAGCGTAGAGCTCCTTGGGAGGCTGTCCCTCACTCTCGACATTGACAAGGTTATCGCCAACGGCCTCAAGCTTGAAGTAGGAGTATCCCTGAGTCAGACCGTAGACAATGCTATCACCTCGAACCTGAAGAGGCTTCATTCCAGAAGCTCCCTGACCAGGCATGAAGACATTGAGGGCGTACTTGGGGTTGGAGTTGGAGTTGGCGTTGTGGGTCTCAACGTGCTCCTGAGTGTTAGCCTGCTCGCAAGCAATGGGGGCAGCGAGAGCGGTGGCAGCGGCGAAAAGAGTCTTAAAAAGCATTGTGTGTTTGTGTGTGTGTGTTGTTGTTGTTGTACTTGTGGAAGTAGATGTGTTTGATGAGGAGATAATCAGGGAGGATAGTCGGGGTATATATACTATCTGGAATCTCTAGATGTGTTCTATTTTCAAACCATGATGACGTCAAAATCAAACCATTGCTGTTTATTGCAATGTAACATTGTGTGAATAATGACGTCACCGGCCCGAGTTCTATTTGGGGCCGTGCATGAGAGAAGTGATCTTCGATGCCGTACGATTTAAGCGAGTGTGGGGGGATGAGACATTTCTGGGGGGGTTCAAACGGTGTGTTAAAGCCATTGCAAGAACATTGTGACTGTTTGAATCAATTCATCACTGTCAAAATAGTCGATTTACGTCTCTCAAAATAGTTTTCCCTATCAGGCAAGTCCAGCAATCAGACATCTATCAGATTCTTCGAGGCAAATAAGGTTGGCTATTTATAGAAACTTAGGAATAAGGTTGCATATAACAACGTTATGACGTCACCCCCCACGGAAAAACCTGATCCAAGAATAGATCCTGGTCAGCTGAGATAGTTTGCTTGATATTGTTGGATTTGATCGAGAGTTGGGGTTCCAGTGTATTTTGAGGAGTTTTTGAGACACTGACCCTTGATGGTGTCCATGTAACATGCCTCATTGTAGTACTTGCACTATCCGCTACCATGGACACTAGTATACCCCTCTTGACACCACGACCTACCTCATCGTCGTACCTACAGTAGTCAGGAACAGGAACGTCATGCAGGACAAGTCCGTTGCTTATCCCCGAACTTTCCATGCAATGTTCAACGCTTTCTTCTGCAAAGACGATGTCACCCTAACAGGGGGGGTGGTGCGTTTCTATTTCGGGATTCTATTTATGGAAAGTCCAGTGTTTGATGCCTGTGATGATTTGATCCCGATCTGATCTGAAAAGAATACATAAACAGCTCCAGTTCTCCTCTTCATCAGTACAATCAAACACATCCACTTCCACAACAACAACAACAACTACCACACTCACACTCACAATGCTCTTCAAGTCTCTTCTCATCTCTGCCACTGCCGCTCTGGCTGCTCCCGTCGCTTGCGGCGACTCCAAGGTCGAGACCCACTCCAACACCCAGAAGTACGCTCTTAACATCATGATGCCTGGTCAGGGAGCTTCTGGCATGAAGCCTCTCCAGGTCCGAGGCGACTCTATCGTCTACGGACTCACTCAGGGCTACTCTTACTTCAAGCTCAATGCTGTTGGAGACAACCTCGTCAACGTTGAGAGCGAGGGCCAGCCCCCCAAGGAGCTTTACGCTGCCGACAATGGTGAGCTTGTCGTTAACGAGAACCCTGCTCAGGTCGGCAAGGGCTACAATGGCGGATGGGAGTTCAAGGGTGACGGATCTGTCAAGGATGTCACCTACTACGGCGCCAACGAGTGGTACTCTTGTACTTCTCAGGATGATCCCCTTCACGGTGGCCAGGTCGTCTACATTAAGAAGGGCGACAAGTACGCCTGTGAGAACCCCATCAAGTTCACTGTTGCTGCCACCAAGGAGTAACGGATTTGATAGCGCTGATAACTTATATATATATTGAATGAATTTACTAAATGAAAATAGCAATACTTGTAGCTGTTGTCACACTACTGCAGTAAACAGCTTGTTTGTTGGCTCTATTACCAAGTGCTTAAGGCTAAAGGTGTCCGTATACGGCCAAATCACAGACCACTTCTCCATGTACTTATACATTGTCTGTCTACGCCTCTTACATTACATGGTATCATAATTCATTTGGTTGGGTGATGCAGATGCAGCAGGGGGTATATATATGCGGTTGTAGGGTCCAGCTAGAGTCTAGCGGTTGTGTTTGTGTATGTCCTTCTCAGTGTCTCGCTATCTACCGCATCAGAACGAGCTTTCGTCTGGCGGGATCGTTGGGCTTGAGTTTTCGAGACACGTTGGCCTGGTTGGCGGCGCTTCCAAGCGGCTTTCTATGTGGTGCGAGTTCGGACTGGGTTAGTGTATGAAGGGCTTGAGTGGGACTGAACAGGGCGGCACTGGCATGTCCGACATGATCGAAGAAAGTCACAGAGACATGTCTAAGAAGCAGTACGCCCAAGTAAGATCACCAAGAAGGTGAGGGCAGTAGTTGATGACCATCGCTTTCTCATCACTTTCTGCCGACTATGCTCGCAGACCATTCGCTTCGCTCATGGTCCGCTCATGATACTCACAGTGTAATAAACATAATCCTTGGGCTTGGGACCAGGAGAGTCGATCAAGCCGAGAGGTTTTCTTTTGGGGGTAGCGGGAGATGCAGGAGATGCAGGGCAAAAGGCCGACGAGTTGGACACAAAGGTCTTGCCCTCTGGAACCCGGTTTTCCTTGTCGGCTGTGTTGTTGATGTTCAGAGCAGCCACTTTGCGCGTGATATGGCCCACCTCGTCGATCTGAGCATGGTGATGCTGTGGTTGTTGTTGCTGCTGGTTGGTCTTGTTAGCTGTATCTCTGAAGGGCTGGAGCTTGAGCATGTTTGTGTAGTTGCTGATTAGTTCTTTTCAGGTCGTCAACCTCTCAAGTGTTAGTGTGTAGATGTGTAAGAAGAAAAGGAGGTTCAAAACAAGCTGCATGGTCCTACAGTGTATACAGTGCAGCTGTGGGTGTGGAGGGTGTGAGAGAAGTGCAAGCATACTTGGGAAGTCACATATATCAACACACGACTGATTCCAACTACTCGGGTCAATATATTGTCTCAATTATCACTTCTCTGGCACTTTACACCCACCTCTTCTCTCCACCCCCATCCGGTAGATCGACCCACCCTTGCAATAGGAGGTTACGTGTCTCAGACGTTTTAAACGCATAATATTTGGGACTCTGGGCAGTCAGGAGTTGTCCCGAGATCGATATGGGTCGATTAAAACCACTTCCGTCTGTTTTTGATCTTTCTGGGCTCAGTTGGAAGAGCCTGTTCAGTGACAGATTCCACGATATCTCTTTGCTATACACACGCAAAACACTCTGTATAATCACAAACACTGCACTCGACTCTGTCAAATCCAATCGAAAACGATCGAAAGCAAGTCAGCAAGGGTTTCCGTCGTATTCGAAAGTCCCTATCTTTCCTCCCTCCGAAATACCACGCGGTTAAACCCTCCAACTGACCTCTCAGTTCATCTTACTCTCTCCCGCACAATCGTATTGTGTTTAGGTTCTGTTTAATTAAGTCCCTATTGGGATTCGTCGTGAGACATCCCGTGGACAGAGTGTGGCTTACAAGAGGTGTTACAGGGGAGATGTCGAGAAACCAAGTACACAAAAATCATCAGTCAGGTTGTTTTACCCGGTATATCACTTTTCATCATCAAAATCCCCCCTCTACTCGTGTTTTTAACCCTCCCTCCATTTCCACTTCTATCAACAGTCTCTTACTACACTGTAGTTTCAAGAGTCAGTCTAAAAGCTGCCACATGGAAGATACAGAGTCGGGATTCGAAATGGATACTAAGATAAGCCTTCTCACCAGATTTCCGCCCTCAAGCACCCACACTCTCTAACATTATTCTCAGATAAACCGATATCCACCTCTGCTGCCGAAACTCTGTTTGTTTACGCCGTTCCCAAAACGGCAAGACACAATCAGTGCATGCAACCTTAATTTATGCAAGCCAGATGGCATATCCAAATAATGCTACTGCACACATCTCACCTACACATTCTGATCACACCTGTCGTCTCTGTGCTACTTCCACGACCTTGACCGAAAATGGACACGCCGACCCGTCCCCGAGCCGATCTGGGCTCTATCAACCTGCTCAAGGGCTCAATTCGAAACTCCATCAGAAAGAACGCCGATAAGAGTGCAAACAAGGAGAACCGACCAGTGGTTGATTTCGACAACACCAGCAAGTCACACAAACAGCTCGACTTTGCGTCGCCAACCTCATTGAAGACAGTATCGGTGGCAGACACAAACTCGTCATCGTCCAGTCCCTCTGTGATGGCCACGTTCGATTCCAATGGCCAACGTATCTCTCAATATGGACGTCCTGCCAGTCCCACAAAGCAGTTGCGCAAATCTCGATCAAACGCCTCTCTTGCCGCAGACTCATCTTTCAGCATGCCCTCGCCTCAGATCGCTCACCTGTCGCCCAAATTCAAGCGAGAGAACGACTCGTGGAGCACTCCTAGACTCCAGGCCAACAGCAGAGCCAAACGACCTCCAAGCACACCCTTGACTCCGGGACAGTTTCAGCAGAACGTGCGACGTGTCAAACTTGGTACTCCCGCAACTGTGAGCACGTGCAACCTGTTTTACCCTCCTTCTCATGGCTTGGCAGATGATGGAGACGACGAAGAAGACAAGGAGGACTCGGAAAACCATACTGCTCCTTTTCCAACGATACCTTCTTTCAACATTGACACACCGGTGATCATCAAGCCTCTGCCATCATTCAATCCCAACTGGGACTCTCCTGATTGTCATCTTAGTGACTCTACCCCGATGGGAACTCCAGACACTGTGCTCAAGATGAGACAGTACATCACTAAGCTCAAGAGCAAGCCTCGGTTTGTGTCTCTGGCTTCTGCTGATGATGATGCAGCGAACGTTTCTCTGTCACATTCTCAAGACACTTCTCAGGACTCTTCGTTCGGTCCTGCTTCTCCCGTCAAGTCCCGAAAACAGCCACTCATCGATCTGGCTGATCTGGAGTCGCAACTGGTGACTCAGAGATACGACCTGGAGATTGAACAGATGACCGACGTGCTTGATTTCATGAAGCTCGAGGCCAAGTTGAAGGTTTAAAAGAGGATGTGCTAACGAACTGATGTACTATAGATAATGTTATGAGATACCATGATTTAAGGGTGTTTGGTGGTGTAGCGATGGAGGACTGACAGTGGTACAAGTAAGATTCGGTCAGTGCTTGTATTAGTTGTACAAGTAGACTGTCTTGAGCCATTGCTTCTTTGTATTGGTTGCATCTCATGCTGACGTGTAAAGAATGATATAGACGGTGTTTTGTCGTCAAGAACCACAGCATTGGCAGTCTGATGAATTGAGTGATAACAGTTTGAAGTTCATATTGGACCACTCTCATCTAATTACCTACCACCACTAATCAGATAGTTGCTGTAGCTGCCGTAGCTACAGTAATCTGCATTAGCTCGCCGTCTAAAGCAGCCCCTTAAAGGGACCATAACACCGGCAGCTATCAACGAATAGGGGTAAACTGAACCGACGCGTTTCCCATTAGATTACTTGTTTGGTAGTTAGTCTGGTCATGTGCTCAGGGTCTATAGATGATTCTGTTATGATGTGTGAAAAAGGGGTAGGTGTGGAAGTTGGCGAGGAGAACAGATTTTCGGAATTAAAAAGCTCCTGAGAAATGAGAGCGTCAGTAATATACCGACTACACTTCACCTCTTCCCCCGCACCTAATAATGCCGGTTTTACACCCCCCACTTGCTGCATCTTCTTACCCCCCACACAGGTTATGACAAAAATAAGCTCTAGCTTGCCACAATACATAGAAGCCTCAAAATGTCAAAACGGTTTTACTCCACACCACTTTTCTGTGCCCCAACGACAACGCGACTTTGGTACCCGCAACAGGCTACCGACACACAGAGGGCATTAGAAGCGACACAAAGACGAGCACATTCGATTGAGCGCAAAAAACCGCAGCTCAAATACGCCCCAAGATCCGTTTTTTGCACGGTTCGTTTTTTCCCTAACACAGACACAACAGAGTAAGTATGGGTGACAACATGGAAGACGCCATGGAGATTGTGGGAGACAGTGATTTCGGCACCGACATGGAGGGAGTGATGGATGGCGCCGCCGACACCAACGATGCCACTCCCGAGCTGGATTACCCGATGGATGGCGACATGAGCGATGTAGAGGATATGCTGGAGTACGAGGAGGACGAGGCAGGAGCGACGACAGCGGGTGGAAACGACAACACGGAGGATGTTGTGGGGGGAGACGTTGAGGAGGGCGACACAGACCCGGTTGTGGTTGATCTCGACGAGGATGACTCGCTTGGGGAGGCTGGTGGTGATTACTCAGCATCCGCTGAGTCAGCCGGTTTGGGGTCCGCTGCCCTCGGTGGAGCTGCAGTTGCAGTTACGGGGCCTGCGTCATCCAACCCTATCCCGACCTCGGTTCCCAACGATGCTCCCAATATGGATGATGCGACAGCCCATGCAAAGTCTATTTCCGAACCTCACATTCATATGCAACAGGGAAGCCCACAACAGAAAAAAGATAAGCTCCCCAACCAACACCAAAATGAGATATCACCAGGACTCGGAGCGGTGGCTCAAGCGGGGGACCATGCGGTGGAGCGAGAAACGACACAGACAACACTCCCACAAGGAGCACTACCAGGAGCACAGCAGGGAGCCCAGGGAGCACGGGTTCTCAGCGGGATGGAAGACGTATCTTCCTCAGGACCTTCCACAGCCCAGTCGGCTGCCTCTACCGGGGATGCCGTCCATGCCGTCGATAACAATGCCGTCGATGGTGCCTCTGACACTGCCGGGGCTACCTCTGCCTCTGAGGCTCTTGACGTGGACCCTGCTAGTGGTGACGGCACTGGCCATGGTGTTTTCGCTGCTGGTGGTGCAGATGGTAGTGGTGGCCTCGACAATGGGGCTGCTGCTGATGCTGGCCATGTTGCTGGCCACGGTGGTGTTGGCGTTGCTGCTGGCACAGGCGGCAACGTTGCCGAAACAGGCGTACAGCAAGGTGCAGAGGGCGTGTCAGCAGACGTTCATGACGGTGGTGCTGCCTCTGGTGCATCCAATGCTGTACATGCGTCGCATCATGACGCGGCGGCTGGTGGACATGAACAAGCTGCCGCAGATTCTGTGGCGCATGAGCCTACGGCTGCTCAAGTACACGGTGCGAATGAGCCTGATGCCAGTCAAGCTGACGGTGCGTCTGACACTGCTGCCGGTGCGACTGACGGTGCACGTGACCATGTTCCCGGTCAGAGTGTCGATGCGGGTGTGGAGCCGGCTGCGAATCAAGGTGCAGCAGGTCTACGAGGCCAGGCTGATCAAGGGCATGAACGTGCTGCGCCTGAAGATGGTGAGTTAGGCGGCAACGGCAACGCCAGCTCGTTCGTGGCCGAAATGGAGGATCTAGAGGACGCTACGACAACCTCTGCAGCTGCAGCATCCGCTGCTGACGGCGGTCCCGGCGCTCTTGCTCAGGGAATAACCGCTGAGGAGCTGCCTCTTGATGAGGCGGCGTCGGAGGCTCTACAGGGCCATGAAGACGCCGCTGCGGCCGAGCTGGCTGACAACACGGCCGACTATTACGACCAGTCGCTTGATCTCGACTTGTCTGTGCCCGTGCTGGTGCATTTCGCCGAAACTGGCAAGACCTACCTGGTTTCTGGCGAGCACGCTGACTATCCTCCGATGTTTGAAGACATGCAGGGCTCCGAGCTACAGGAGTATTCTATGGAGGAGGTGTTTGGCCTGATGCGGCGGTCTCTGGAGGGCTTTTGCAGCATGGACGAGGAGCTGGTGCTCACCTGTGCGCAATTGGGGCTCGTTTTGGGCGAGGACAATGTTTGCAGCAAAGATGCGACGCTGATGGACCTGGTGCGTCTGTTCCAGACGTTTGCGGCCAATACAGTTGATTACCAGCGGCCCGCCACCTTTGATATGCGTCTCAGCCTGTCCCAACGGTTCATTTCAAACTATAATCGGCTCTACAGTTTGGCTCAACAGGGCCACAGTTTGGTGGATTTGAGTGATTTGTCCAAACACGTGGAGCAAGGTTCGCTGGAGGAGACAGCGGAGATTGCTGGAGGAGGCAACTTGGGCAAGGAGATTCTGGGCAGCAACTCCGCTGCTCTGGAGGACGAGGCCCAGGTTGCTGAGGAAACGTCGCGGCAGCAAGAGGCCAGTCTGGAGTTTGCTAAGCAGGCGTTTAGCGGGTCTAAACCTAGTGAGGATCCCGAAGATGAGTTGGATCCGGTTTTGGAAACCAACTACTTGCCCATGAAGCGGGGCTATGGCGAGGATGGAGAAGAAGAGGGCTCTGGAGAGGGAGGTTCTACTGAGGGTACTGGCCCCAAGAAGGCCAAGGAGGAGTGATCCAGCTACAGGGTACGGCACGGTGGGTAGGGGTTAATCAGAATGTAATCCTTTATCTATATAGAATATAGAATTTTGATGAGATGATCTGACGAGTCAGTGTGTCATTGGGTGCTACGTACTCGTACATACGTGTTGCAGTAATTGGTTTCTGGTAGCGCGTGTTCTATCGCACTATTGGTCTGATGACGCTAACAGTGTGTGTGCCTGGCGGTGCTACTGTATAGTCAGTAGTGTGGTATGGGCTACAATTGGAAAGTGACACCAGCCACTGTTGCAGTTTGTTATGTTACGGTGGCTATGCTTGAGAGGACAGGTGATTGCACAGTGGTCATTGAGGGCAATCAGCTCGTTGCTTTCATTTTTTTTCTGTGGCTGATTATATCAACTGCATGGTTTGAGACACTCATCTGCCGCCTGAGGGATACTTTTTGAACGGTGCTTTTTGTGACGTCAGAGTTGGTTGGTACAGTGCTGTAGTTGGAGAAGTTTGCAGTCGGAGCCAGTCGGAGAATTTTAGCGGCGGTGAGCGCTTTAGTGGTATTTGAGGCTGGGTGGTGTATTGAAGATTTGTCGTGTTGTTCGGTCTAAGGTGTTTACAGTGTGTACGTTTTAGAGCAGAGGGAGACACTGTGATAAACAGTTGATTGGGAGTATGGTTTAGGAAGGTGTCTCTATCTCAACATATTTGTACTGGAGAAGGTAGATATTATAGTACCATTGTATTCCCCTTGCTCTGCTGATTCGAATGATATAATAATATGAACCCCTCGTAGTACTAATATGTTGAGATAAGCACACCTTTCTCTTGACCGTATTGTCAGATAAACGAGATGAGCTGTTGATAATATCAGCGGAGATTAAACGCTGTACTTGCAGCAGCTGATAGTTGCACTGTATCGCGCTAGTGGAAAGGATTAGTGTGATTGGCAGTGAATGGGAACTGGGATATTGCTCCAGAATGCGACAAAGGGATCCTACTGAGAATATGAAGCCGGCAATCGAATCACAGCACCCACATTATTATACAACAAGTGTTGTATTTTCAATCCCGTTCTTTCCCATCAAATAAACACTCTCATTGTCAACAGGGGTCTAGTCGGAGGACTACTGAAAGATGACTAATGGTGGTAGGAGGAGGGCAGGGTGGTATTTTGGATTGGCGCTGTAGCGTTACGAAGCAGCCAGTACCACCGTAGCACAGAGTCAGAAACTAATGCTCATTCCCGCAGTTCAGTCTTCTAAGTTCCATCTCTTGAGTAACGTGTTCTGGGTCCACCCTAAGAACCCATCGTGTTGTGTCCCGAAACAGAGATAGACTTGAAGCTGTATACACAGTTGTGGACCTCAGGATGACAGCGATAGGCCATATGAGTGTCTGAGTAGAGAAGAATACAAGAGGCAGACAAGAGGACTTGATTTAAAGGATGAACAAACGGTTCTGATTCAATCAATACCATCTTAACTACCACCCACCTCAGTAACATTTGAATAATCAGATGTTGCATTTTGATCTAGCTTTTTACACCGTCAATACGGGCTGTGCGATACCCTTGTTCGCATTTGCACTGTGATGTTACGTCATGTTGCAGGGTGCTAAAAAGGAAGTGACTATGGGAGACTGTTGATGAGTGAACAGTCATCTGTGAATTTCACAGAGTGAGACTCTTTGTAAAGATCCGACACTCTTTTGCTCACGTGACAAGTCGCTGTAGAACTACGTAGCAACAGCCCATCTCCTAGATTCGTCAATATACGTATACGCCACTGCACACACCCTGTAGACACCCTGGACACTGTACGGTCTAGTCACGATGGGTGAATAATTTTCAGCAGCCCCTTGGTAGTGGAGGTTTGGTAGTGCAGTCTCTGCAGATGAGAGCTGTGCTACGGAAGGGTCCAATAGTACAGCTTTCTGTCGTGCCAGTGCTGTTCCTTAGTTTCTACATCTGTTACTAATCACAAACTTCTATCAGCGTGCGCAAAGGCCTGAGTAAAACATGATTCGTAACCAGTTCATTCTGATAGTGGAACGGATGTCTAGAGACAATACATTTAGTCTGAAGCGACACATGCTGTGAATAAATGTCTCTCAAGTGCTCTGCCACTCTCCAGTGCCCGCTCTGAGCCGTACAAGGCTCCGTTAAACCGACGCTCACAGTGTCGTACGACTTAGTGATTGTATCGTAGTTCTGTCGTGTCAGTGAGACCAAGGACATCACTGCGATCATTTTGATACCATGAAAGCTATGTATCCACCTCTCCACCGCCCTCACCATCACTTTTCGGTACCTGCCCAGATCGTTAATGCCCTGACATAAGGCAAAACCTTGTGCGTATCAGTGTGGGGGTGACTGTCGGTTGTGTACATGTTCAGCACGGCTGAGTGGAATAAAAAGCATACCACTGTGATATTTGTGCCTCTCTGAACCCCCCAAATCACCTCTCAACGTAATCGCATTAATACTGCCGCTTTTACGTATCGTTCGACGATCTCTCAACGGTTTTAACGGTGGGGCTGGGTCGTATAGAGATGTGTTATAGATGGGTTGTGGGTAGGTTGTGACGTAAGAACATGACTGGACCGTTTATGCAAGCGTTACAAATGCCACAGACCTGTCTCTACCCTCTCTTCTCTTTTATTACATCATTCAAACGACTTCTCTCACACCTACACCTCCACTCTCAACTAACTTCACACTACAGTAGGAACCTTAGTTAGTCCTCCTAAGTAATACACAGCACAGAACACCTCAACCAACTCGTCTCTGAGAGCACCCAAGAAGAAGAGAAGAGTCAGAATTCAATTTCTGCCACCCCCCAACCACCAACTCACCACCTACTCACCCCTAGACCCTCCCCCAACTCATTTCCACACCCTCATCTACAACCGCTTGTCGTATGTATGTAAAACCTTAATTACCCAGCATGCATGCATTCACCCTTTTTACTACACCTGCTGTCAAAAATCCACATTCTCACCAAAGCACCAAAGCACACTCTTCAACGCTTGTAACAAACAACCGACAGGCTTTTCCGGTGAAGATGAAATTCCGCATTTCGCTGAAATGGCAGCTGTCGTTTGCGGTGTCGTTCACGGCCTTTTGCTGTCTGGGTCTGTTGAGTATCATCACGTACTTTAACAACCAGGGCACCGTTTTGGACCTGCGACGAAACCGACTGACGGTCATTGCCCAGCTGAAAAGCTCGCAGATCAGCTACTACTTGAAATCGCTGCAGACGGGGACCGTGTCTCTGGGGTCACGTGAGTTCCTCCAGACGCTTCTAATGGACAGTTACAACGGCGCCAGCATCAACATTACGGCGCAGGTGGATCCCTTTATCACGGCTCTGGAGAGCTCCGACGGCCTTGGAGGCGTTGTCTACGACTACGAGTTCAACCAGATTGCGTCTGTACTTCTGGATGACCCCGTTACACAGAACGTCACCGAGTGGCCACTCAGCATGCTTCCGGTGACTTTGTCGCCGTTTGAAAAACAGATTCTACGAACAAACTCGTGGATGTTGCAGGGCCCCGAGATCATCAACAGCAAAAACGACTTTGTGTTCACCATGACGACCGCCGTGGGCAAAAACGGCTTTGAGTTCCCCCAGGTCAACGGCTCCATTGTGGGATACATTACAGTCCTGGTCAAGGCCAACGGACTCATGAGCATTCTCAACTTGAACGACGCGGTTTCAGAGGCTTCGAAATCTGATTTGTCGCTGCTCTCGCTCACTGACGACACCTCTGAAGCCATTTACAAACAATTTTCGCTCAAAAACGAAACCTTTATCGACTCTCTGGACCATCTAGGAATCCGCTCACCTTTCATCAGCGACATGAAATACACTTATGCACTGCCGACAAACTCGTGCATGACCTGCTACACATACGAGTTCCCCCTTAACGCGAATGAAGGCGCCTACGAAGCATACTTGGGGTACTATCTCAACGACAATAAATCTTACGGCTCCATTCTAGACGTGCAATACGCACGCACCAACGTGGCAGTGGGGTACTCCAAGGTGACCACCAACTCGGCCAACCTGTACCCTCGATGGGCCGTCATTGCCGCCCAGAGCCATTCTGACGTCTACAAGCCATTGTACACACTGCGGAACATTCTGTTGATTTCCGTCTTCTCTCTGGGAGCTGGAGTGTGTCTGGTGACGTTGGTGTTGGCCTCTTGGGCCGTGGGTCCCATTCTACGACTCCAGGCTGCCACAGATAGATCTACTGGCCGAGCACATAAATTGGCATGGTGGAGAAATCTGGGCTGGAAGAGAAATGGAGGAGGAGCAGCTGGAGCGGCTGGAGCAGCTGCAGGGGCCGCAGCAGGAGCCAAGGGGTTCGAGGATGCCAAGAAACCGGCTAAACAATCGTCGATAAACACTTTGGACACTGTGCATTCGGAAAAGGGTGCTCGTTCAGATGGGGTGCCTGAAAGCACGTCTTCTGAAGATACTCGAACGGACAGTCAGAACAAGGGTATGGTTGGTGGTGCTGCGGCGGCCTTTCATCGTCGTCACGATTCTCAGGAGCTCAAAAAGATCTCGTCTAATCCCAATATGGAGTTCAAGGTGCCTGCCAAGGTGGAGAACAGGAAACGGTTTGTGATTGACGAGTTGTCAGAGCTGACAGACACGTTCAATATCATGGCCGAGGAGCTGCGCAAGCAGTACGACACATTGGATCAACAGGTCAAGCAGCGAACAAAGGAGATTGAGAGTGCCAAGGAACTGGCTGAGACGGCCAATGAAGCCAAGACTCTGTTTATTGCCAACATTACACACGAGCTGCAAACACCTCTTAACGCTATTCTTGGTCTCACGGCCGTGTGTATGGGAGAGAAGGATGTTGTCAAGGTGAAACGGAATCTGAAGGTGATTTATCAGAGCGGAGAGTTGTTGTTACATCTGTTGACCGATCTGTTGACGTTCAGTAAGAACCAACTCGGCAAGTTGACACTCTATGAGGTTGATTTCACAGTTGCCGAAGTGGTGATGCAATTGGAGAGTATTTTCCAGCAGCCCTGCAAAGATCTCAACATCAACTTTAGCATTCTGTCTTCTGACCATGGTCTTGTGCTTCATGGAGACATGAACCGAATGCTACAGGTTGCCATCAATCTGATTTCTTCGTCTCTCAAGTCTCTCACTGGAGGAGACTCTGTTGAGGTTGCTGTCAAGGTTGATATTGAAAAGCTCACTTCTGGCTTGGCCAACAAACGCCATTCGTTGCTTACGTCATCTACACGTGGCCGGGGCAACTCTCTGACTCTTGCCTCTACTTCTCAGAACTCTCCCTGTGGCTCCTTCACTTCTGCCACCAACCGGGAGTCTGTGAGTTCGATTTCCGGTACTGGTTTCCTGTCTCTGGTTGTCAACACTGAACACACTGAACACGATCTCAACGAGGGCAGAGACATTTCCAACGCCATCCAAAATAGTGGAACTGAGCTGGGATTGTCCATTTGTCGTCAGCTGGCAGAATTGATGGACGGAGAAGTTCATCTGGAGAACCCCTTCTGGTTCAGACTGCCTGTCAAGATTGGAGATCGAAGTGGATCGGGTATTGAGGAGGTGATTCAGCCCAAGACCAAGAAGAAGAACAATGTCAGCAGCGGTCTTGTGATCCAACCGCCTGCTGCCAACGCCAGTGTGGAAACAGCCACCAGTCCTGCTGTTCCTGCTACTCCCACAATCCCCCCGCCTACACCTTCTCCTGTGCCTACACATCCTCCCTTGCGTCCGTCTCACAGTAAAGTCACTGCTGCCACGTGCAAGGTGCTTATTGTGGAAGACAATCACGTGAACAAGGAGGTGATGACTCGAATGCTCAATTTGGAGGGCATTCGTGACGTGTCTGTGGCTGTGGACGGTCTCAAGGCCGTGGAGGCCGTGGAGGCGATTCTGGCCCAGGGTCAGATGTTTGACGTTATTTTCATGGACGTTCAGATGCCCGTTATGGATGGTCGGGAGGCTACTCGGATCATTCGAACCAAGTTGGGCTACACCAACCCCATTATCGGAGTGTCTGCCTACGCTGATCAGTCCAACGTGAACGATTGTATGGCTACTGGAATGGAAACGTTTTTGGCCAAGCCGTTGAAACGGCCTCAACTGAGAAACGTTCTCATAGACTTGGGTATTCAGGTGAAGGAGAGGAAGTAGAGACAGAGAGATAGGGGACGTTAGAGCAGTTTATTTATTACTAATGCATTTTTGAATATAGTGGGGGATGTTCAGGTGTGACGCCTTACTTTCAAGAGGAGTTTATTATTAAGAGTACAAGTACAATAGTTGAATTCCTCCAAATAGGAAGAAAATCCCACAAAAGGTGATCAAATCATCAACCAGAATAGGAAAAGCTCACCTGGCTGTGGACCAGGCCACATCGTTCTGGAATGAGCGAAGAACTGGGCGGGTCTGTGACGGAGGTAGTCTAGCTAGGGTAAGAACATGTAAATTGAAGTACCACGCGGTAAGCCAAGTAGAAGATGAAGTTGATTGTAGATCTCACATTATAGAACCAGAACAGTAAGTACAGCATACAGCACTAGGTAGTCGGGATAGTCAGACACACCAATGGGCTTCTAAGATCACAGACTCTTCACAGACAACCCTTAATCACTTCCCCACCATCCATTTGTTATGATAGCTTGTCCTCATTAAAGAGTGCATGAGTTACACAAGTAGACCCCGCTGTTTATATAGAGGCCTCATACCCCCTTCTTCCTCTTCTCTTCTTCTTCAACAGTTTGGCTTGACCAACCACTCCAGCCGCCCTCCCCCTACCGTGAGTACACTCCTGCTTCCCCCTCTCTGTCTGTGGCCATGCCCTTCTTGTCAATGAGGTCCCTTCTAATAGGGCACCGTCAGCGCTCGCCATCATTCCGATGCTCTGGAGAGCCTGTGCTTCTTGATCGACTTCGTTCGACCGGAATGGTATTGTCTCTGACAGACCAATCTACACTACTACATTAACCCAGGTATCGTGACGAGCAGTCCGTGTTGCCCCTTGACATCTCAACATGGTGTCATGTCGACCATTCCTTTTTTAGAAGCAGATTGGTCTGTTGTCTCCGTCACTCTGGGCTCAGCTCTTGCCTATGAAGTGTTCTCGTCTTTGACACTAAACCCCGGTTCTTGTTGTCGTTTTCTCTTCTATTCACAATTGATTAATGATCCTCTGTGCGATGTTTGTATTGAAAATTCCAGACGTGGACAGATTGACGATGAGTTCAGTGATTGCATTTCTCCACCACGATCCAGTCCCTCGGGAATTCAATGTGGCCATCGATCTGGTGAGAGTGGCGTAGAAATCCGAGGTCTCTGGGTTGTTGGACCATGCTATGCGAAGGATCAGAGAGGAAGAGCTCGATGATCTCCACCCGCTTCATCTGGTAAACAAATTCCTTTCCGAAAGAATGCTATTCCTAACAAGATTAGCTGAATATGTAAAGCTCACCTGAAAACGAAAAGCTGAGCCATCGAGAACACCTTAATAAAACTTGGCCACAATCTCAGAGATGTTCAAGATAGAAGATAGAGGGGAACTACACCATACAAACGGGTGGCCACTACCATGAGATACCTTGGACTGTGCAGAGTATAGCCATCTACTTTTCAGTGGCATGCGAGAACCCCAATAGCATTATTTACCCATCTGTGTTTTGCCGCGACACTATTGACTTGTAGAAAGAAAAGGTGTGTCTATCTCAGCATATTTGTATTAAGAGGTGTCCATTTTTTCATACCATTCGAATAGGCGAAGGAAGGGGAGTACAATGGTACTATAATATCGGCCTCTCTCAGTGTAAATATGTTGAGATAAAGACTCCTTTCCGCTGTGAGACTTGATGTACAAAACTCGCAAGTGACTACAAGTAATTGAGAGGGTTCTAGTGGAAGAAATTCTTGAACAAGTACAAAATGTAAACCCCATCAACCCGAACTAGTCCGAACCAACCAAACCTCGTGATACTACTCGTACCATTACTTCCACACAGCGACCATGCAGGGATTTACGCTCTATCTTTTACGTTCCACTAAGTCCGCCTCCGAGATCCGGTCTAGCCGCGGTGTTTAACTGTGTAAAACTGTGTTTCGCTGGTTCCGATATTCACATCACATGATGTCATCGGAGAGGAGAGCCGAGTCGTGGAAAAGTGTAAATGTGTGCATTTTAGCTGTACGAGAAGGAGTAGGTTTTTCCGAGGAGACATTAGAGGCAGACGAGAGAACGCTACAGAGTGGCTATAGAGGGGAAATGGAGAGGTGATATAATGTCTGGGGCCAATGTGGAGTGTCTGGACACTGTGCTTTTGTTTTGTCACATGATTTGAATACCGGATAATCCGGCGGTCTGGTGTCTGGTTGTATTGTCTCTTTCACTGAGTCAATCACCGAGTCTGCTTTGACCATCAGTCAACTGACTTTGCCTGACTGTCTGACTTTTGGATCCGTCAAAGTTTCGACTCCGAGCTGCCTCGTGGCCGTACACGTTCCGGTTTTGAAGTGGACGGAATACGAGTGTATGTACACATTGCTGGAGACGGAAGAGAGTATTTCGGAGGCGGGCGTCACAGCGTCAGTGTCGGCTTCAATGTCAGCGTCAGCAGCAGCATCTGAGCGTCAATGCCTTGGTTTCAGCGTTTCCCCGAAATGTCTCAATTGGTTAGAAGGGGAGATTTAAGGCGAGACGGAAGTGAGTTGGGTGAATTTTGAGAAACGGAAAAGAAGAGATGGGGCGACTCATGGGAGTCATCCTGAAGAGCTGAATTTAAGCGAGATTGAGATTATCGGGTGATATTGGCTGATTTGTGATTTTGTAAAACACTAGCGATTCCGGATATCTCAATCAACAACAATCAACAATCACCCTGAATTATCATAAACATCTCCTATGAACCCTCTTAGTAATGCGAGATTGCATTTTCGTGTGCTCGTACCCTTCGCCAATCTTACAGGAGAGTCACACTAGACCCATCGGTTAGCTCGTACCTAGTTATACTCCGTACATAGACAACCAACGGCCCCAGAGCGTGTTACCACTAGGCTTTAACCATAGCACCCAAAGATCCACTCTAAAGCGAGGTAACCCTACAGTCGTAGATTTCATCGGAAGCCAGTCTCCTTCTGACCAGGTTAGCCGCATCGGAAGGCCGCATGTCAGACGTGGCTTTTATTAACCCCGTAGCGAAATGAAGGGGTGGTGGAGGTGTGGGGATGGTGGAGACTGGTGGTGTGGAGGTGTTATAAGACTTGTTGTAATGCTTGCTCTGTAATCGAGTGATTTGATTGCCTGGTTTGGAGGCGGTGTTGCCATCTCAACAACTGGTGTAGTTCCCCCTAAAGCCATTGTCGGCCTTCTCGGACACCATTTACGTAACTCTAAGAACACCTGTCAAGAAGGGCTAATTTTCCATTTGTCATCTGGCGGCCCACCAAAACGTTTTTTGCTGTTAGTGGCTGCTGTAGCCGACCCCTGAGGTATTTACAAGGGGGCTACGTGTTCTTTCCATTGTTAGTGTGCTGTTAGTGTCTCCAGACATTGTCCTGTCTGTCTGATGAACCACCACCACCCCAGTAAGTGGAGACTTTTGCAGGACGCATTTGTAAGACCCGTTGCATCCGAAACTCAGACCCTGCAAAAGTGTATTCTCGAGAGAGAGAGAGAGAAGGGCTTGAGAATCGCCTGATTGCGGGCAACCAAGGAAACAAGTCCAGTCCAGTCCAGGTCTCACTTGGTGGACACGACAAGTGAGATATGCTTTAGGCTAGGACCGGAAGGACATGTTTAAATGGTGGAGAGTTGTGGACGAGTTCTCGAGTGTGCCAAACACATACTTGTACTCTCAGCTGTAAACAATATCGTATTGCCCACACATACATGCATCGTCGCACTACTCGCACTGCTCGCAATTTCGCTTCCGTCAATTGCACTCGTTTCTGTAGCCCTTCCGTTGGTCTTGTGTCCCACCATTCTTACTTGCCCAAGCCAATCAAAAACAGCCCAAACCACACCATAATATGGCGTGTGAGCTGCACCGTATGCATGCTGTTCGGAAGGCTATCTCGGAGAGAGGAGGGCCTGCCAGGGCCTTTATATAAAGACGTCAAAATACATGCAAATAATAGCCCACTAACAAAACAACAACAACCACACCAACAATGTCACTCACCGAAGCCCAGACCAAAATCATCAAGGACTCCGCTCCTTTCCTCGCCGACAATGGAACCGACTTCGCCGCCAACATGTACAAGTACATGTTCGCCACCTACCCCGAGGTGATCCGGTTCTTCAACCAGAGCGACCAGAACAACCTGGCCCAGCCCAAGATTCTGGCCCATGCTCTGGTGGCCTACGCCTCCAACATTGACAACCTTGGCGTGCTCTCCGACTTTGTCGAGCAGATTGTCGTCAAGCATGTGGGTCTGCAGATCATGCCCGAGCAGTACCCCATTGTGGCCGCCTCCATTGTGCACACTCTCAAGCAGATGCTCGGAGAGGCTGCTACCCCGGAGTTCATTGAGGCCTGGACCGTGGCTTACACTCAGCTCGCCAACATTCTCATTGACGCCGAGAAGAAGCTGTACGAGAAGCAGGCTGCTCTAGCCGGAGGCTGGGAGGGTTTCCGAGACTTTGTCGTGACCAAGGTCGAGGACGAGTCTACCAACGTCAAGTCCGTGTACTTCAAGTCTGCCGATGGAAAGCCCGTTTCCACCCCCATCCCTGGACAATACGTGACTCTGCTCTTCACCTTCAACGGCCAGGAAACCATGCGATCCTACACCGTGTCCCAAAAGGTGACTGGAGACGAGTACCGAATCTCCGTTCGAAAGATCGAGGGCGGAGCCGCTTCCACTTATATCCACACCGAGGTCAAGCCTGGAACTCAGCTCAAGGTTGCTCCTCCTACCGGCCGATTCACTTACACTGATGACGGCAAGAAGATTCTCTTTGTTGCTGGCGGTATCGGTATCACTCCCCTGATTTCCATCATTGAGGAAACCAAGGACAAGGAGGGCAACAGCCTGATCTACTGCGATCGAACCCCCGAGACTCAGGCCTTTGGCAAGTGGCTTCAGGACGCTGGCGTCAAGACCACCAACGTGTACTCTGAGTCTGGCGAGAAGCGACACATTAGCAAGGACGACTTTGCCGGCGTGGATCTCAGCAACGTCAACGTTTATCTGTTGGGTCCCCCTCCCTTCATGACTGCTGTGCGGGGTCTTCTGGCCGACCTTGGCTTTGCTGGCGAGATCAAGACGGAGTTTTTCGGCCCCGTCCAGGTTTAAGACACACCTTCTTCTACGCGCATCACAGCGTTGCTCCAGCTAGCGGAAAAACTCTTGGCTGACCAGAACAAGTCGTTTCATGCACTCCCGAAGCGTGATTACCCGTTTGGGATGTGGGGTAAAGGTTTTCGGGACCCTCAGGAACAGCTGCTCAGCCTCTTATTTAGTTAATTTAACCAACCTACAAGTACAATGGAAACGATGCAAGACAATGGGAGGTGGATCGGCAAGCGTGGGGGTGAAGGCAAGACGTGTGGGAGTCATCTTAGTGTGTCTACCTGTGATGCCGTACTCTTAGGTGTACCAGTTCCCGTTCAATGAACTATGGCAAGAGTGCACATCGTCTCGGCACAACTGTCTCGTATCGACACAACGTTGTACAATACTCGTACATACACACTCCGTGGACTAGACGCTAGTGAGTGTCTGACTACGAATGTGGGGGCTTCGATACGATACAACCTCTGCTAGCTCATGTGGTAGTTCTGGCGATCTTGGCAATATAGATGGTATCATGAACAATGTCTCACGGAACAATTCGGAGGTGATCCTATCTATCCTATCTATCGAATCTATTGGTACCCACAGCATGTCTCACTCAACAATACAACCAGACAAAAGCCGAACAAAGCTGGGGTGCACACTACTCCAGTGTAACACCTGTCAACATGTCAGAAACCAGACAGTATGTGAATGTTCTTCTTGGTCTATTTTTCCCCGCATTATGCATCATCAATTTTTTCTGACAGTTGTACAAGCTAGTCACAGACCACTGACCAATGGTATCACGAGTTACCAGCCTTGCGGAACAACTCGCGTGGGGAGGGTGTCTTTGTTTGATTTACGCGATCCGTGTTTGTGATCTTGTACTCAGTGTAGAGTAGTGCTGAGACCGTGCACCTGTAGTGCAGTGTAGTGTGCTACATCTGTGTTTTCGACGATCTTAGACTCTATCTCTTAGCTATCACGCCACTACAAGTACCACACTACATCACAACAGTTATGTAACACCAGTGGTTACCGTGGTTACCTTGGCTACGTGGCTATTGTGGCTATTGTGGCACAGAGGGCGCTATACCATCGTAGCCACTCCCTTACGTGTTACCACCCTTACCCAACAGCGCGAGAGTTTCATTAGCGTGGCTCCTCTATGCACGGCGGAGAAAATGGACGTCTGAGGCGCACGCTTCTCTCGCTTCTGCAACCGTGGGTTCTCGTCTTGGCACGGATTATCCGGTGGACGGAAACCCCAAGCCGTGGCCCAGTAAGAGTGGACACTGTCTGTCGCTACTCACACGAGTCTCCATAATGCATTCTTGACACTGACGTTTGTGGGGTGATTGAGATGGTGACATTGTTGGTGTATCAGAGTCATTCAACCACAGTCATTCAATAACGACCCTGATGACTCATCTTCGAGTGTACTGTACTCGTGCTCGCACTTGGTGACCTCCCCTGCTGCCCCCCACTCACCATCGGACTCCCCTTCCCGATCTGTCCATAATCCTTCCATGTCTCAAAAGCAACTGTTTAACGACGCTGGGGTGTTCCCTGCGGGTTTCCCCACTTGCGGCTAGTTCCGGGGATCTAAAAAATCAACAATAATCCGACCCTTCACAAAGTTGCTTGGCAAGTCGGCCAAGTGCGGAGTGGCATACAACACGATGGTCAAAACGAGCTTGGGCTTTCCAGATGGGTAAAGTGATACCAGAGAGGTATGCTATGGAGTCTGAGATTGTGCAAACGACCGTGAAACCAACTTTTACTGGGATACCTATTGATCTCACGATGTTCAACATTATTGATGCCATCTCCGCCTTACACTGTCTGCTACATCCATCAGACTGCTACATGTCCAACTCCTCTATGACACACCCTTGTTCGGATCGACCCAGTGCCAAGAGGTCTCGCGGACTGAAGCTGTAATGTCACCATCGCGGCCTGTTCCGCCTGCTCGTGTACAATATAAATACACCACTCGCCGCCTTCTACTTTCCACAATCATCAATCAAACATGGACAACTATCCGCCTCCCGATCTCTCATGGCCCAGCATCAAGACGTATCTGGGCTCCCGAATTTCCACTCTCAAGCCTCCAAAGCTCACCGAGGCTGAGAAGAAACACATGAACCCCATTCCGGCCCTGAGACTGCTCAACAAGAAACAATGGCTGTTTGTGGGTGTTGCTCTGGCTGGCTGGACCTGGGACGCGTTCGACTTCTTCTCTGTCGGAGTCGTGGCTACCCAGATTGCCGAAGATCTCAACGTAACCGTCAAGGACGTCACCTGGGGTATCACTCTGGTGCTCATGCTTCGAGCTGTGGGTGCTGTTCTGTTTGGTGTGGCTTCTGATCGATATGGCCGAAAGTGGCCGTTTATCTTCAACAACTTTCTGTTTGTCGTTCTGGAACTGGGAACCGGCTTTGTGCAAAACTACCAGCAGTTTTTGGGTGTCAGAGCGCTGTTTGGAATCGCTATGGGTGGTCTCTACGGTAACGCCGCAGCTACAGCTCTAGAAGATTGTCCTCCTGAAGCGAGAGGTTTCATTTCTGGTCTGTTCCAAAAGGGTTATGGTGTGGGATACTTGCTATGTGTTCTCTTTGCTCGTGCTATCGCTGACACTTCTCCTTACGGCTGGAGAGCTCTGTTCTGGTTCGGAGCCTGTCCTCCCATTCTCATCATGATCTTCCGATACTTCCTTCCTGAAACTGATACTTACATCCAGTCCAAGAAGAATGCCGAAGCCGAGGGAGTCGAGAAACAGTTCTGGCAGGCCGCAAAAACCACTTTCAAGAGCTACTGGCTCATGTTCTTCTACCTGGTTCTCTTCATGACTGGTTTCAACTTCCTGTCTCATGGTTCTCAGGATCTCTACCCTACTATGCTACGAGCCCAGCTGGGATTCGATAAAGACCAATCTACCATCACCAACTCTGTGGCTTCTCTGGGCTCTATCTTTGGAGGAATGGTCATTGGTCACATTTCTTTCATTCTTGGCCGACGTCTCACTATCCTACTGGCTTGTATCTTTGGAGCTGCCTGTATCTACCCTTGGGCCTTTGTTACTGGCCCTGGAATCAACGCTGGTGTCTTTTTCCTGCAGTTCTTTGCCCAGGGAGCTTGGGGAGTGGTTCCCATCCATCTCACTGAGCTCTCTCCTCCTGCTCTTCGATCTTCCATGATTGGTATTGCCTACCAGCTCGGTAACCTGGCTTCTTCTGGCTCTTCCACTATCCAGGCTACTATCGGTACCCAGTTCCCTCTTAAGGACGAGAACGGCGAGATTCGACCCGGAGTCTACAACTACTCGTTGGTCATGGCCATCTTCATTGCCTGTGTCTTTGTCTTCCTCTTTGTCGTCACTCTGCTTGGTCCTGAAAGACGACACGCTGAAATGGTTGCTGGTGGTGCCGGACACCACGAGTCTGATGAGAACAGCAAGATCTACGACGAGGAGAAGGGCGCTGCCGTCAATGTCGAACATGTCGAATCGTCACCTTCTAGCACTCCAGAGCGTTCAGCTAGTCCCATTCGAACTGAGGTTGAGCCCATGTCTGAGACTCGCAAGTGATCTTAGAAAAGAGTATAGTATTTAATCAGTTTATTTAATCAGCGTATTTAGCTAATATTCTCGTATTTGATAGCTGCAAATTGCTCTAATAATCCGGGAAATGACATAGTAACCAACTACAACTGCTTTAAGCGACTCGCATGAACACGACGCTAAAACTACGCTAAAAGACACAAACCACGCTAGTGAGAGATTCAAGGACACTAAAATCGACGCTAAAATCGGAGCTAAAATACGAACCTCACCGTAGGTTACAGCCGTGCCATGTATGTGGGGGCAACAGCCGCATCTTCTACTTAATTAGCCTCCTACAAGCTGCTCATTCTGTGTACTCACTCAAACGGTGAATAGTCGCACTGAACTCAACCATACATTTCGTCTTAAGTACAGTATTGGAAGAACTCCTGTTACTCTACGTCTTCCATTTTACCGCCCTACACCATCTACCCCACCTGTCAACGCCCGTCAAACGTCTGCCAGTGTATAGCCCAAACTTACACGGTCTAAACCACGGGTATCGATTTACCCCGGTCAATAACACTACAAGTACCCAGCTATGCACTCCTTGATAGATGTTATAAAAAGAAATTACAGAAATGTGGGTCCGTGGAGTCTGTGGTGACTTACGTTATGAAGGGGTACTGCTTGACTGACTCACTATTGGTTCATCAGGGTTCCTCTTACCCCAGTAGTCACATTGTGAATGGCGCCCACTACACCAACAGAACATCCTCACCAAATCGTTAACCCACCGAATCCATTACTATACACCTAATATACATTCCATCAACCACCCCTTCCCATCAACTATCATGTCTCTTCACTTCTGAAAAGTCATACTCTTCTTTACCCTCCCCTTTGTGATCAAACACGTCCTTAATGTACCCCCAATTGAATCTCCACACGTGCACCTCATCGTTAATGATCCCAACAAACCGAGACTCGTATCTGTGATTAGGAAGAATGATCGTTAGACGTTCCGTATCTAAATCAAGAACAGCTTGACGTTCAGGAGTCCATGAGAACAAGAACCTTTTTGTTTCATCGAGAGCAAGCTCGCCTTGGTTGAACTGAGGGGTATCGTATTTTCGCACAAGATGAGTGGGTCCATTGTTGGGAGACGTCTGTAGACGCAGGATACATCCATCAAACGAAACAAACAGTTCGTCTCCATTGGCAACACAAGGAATGTTGAGCAGCCAATCGTCTGTCTTGAAGAAATCCAAACTAATGTCTGCAATATGATAAGTCTGTTCTTCTTCCCAATCCACATAATACAGACCATTGGCCTCTTCTTCCTCATCCTCTCCACCACCCATAATCACCAGAGGACACTTGTTTCCCACCAATTTGATGATTGCGTTCTCAGAAGTGTCTTCCGTCAATCGGACATGTGTCGTAGGTAGATCCTGAGTGGGCTTTTCCTCCTCTCTGACTTCACAAACAGCCCAAACTCCTTCCTTCTCACCCTCTTCACTTTTGATGATACCGTACATGAACTGGTTCTTGTCGTCGGTCAGTTTGTACTCGCAGTAGTCCTCGCCCGGAAAGCTGAAGTTCCAATCAATCTTGTCGCCTTTCTTGTCGTAGGACCAGAATCTGTGAATCTTCCTGCCCTCTTCATCCTTGGACGGCTCCTGTCCACTCAAATTGTACCTGATTTCGCTCTGCATTCGGGTCTTTGACGATTTTGGCGTTGCCCGCAGCTTGATCATATCCAGACGCCATCCTCTGTCGTCTCCCTTGGCGTACATGTTGATAAAAGGAGCATCTAGTTCCACCTCAATGGAACCCTTACCTCCTCCTACAGTCGTTGAGTAGTCGACTATACTGAAAAGATCAGCCTGTGGCGGAATGGGTTCGTTGAGATGTACTCGGTCGTCGTCGATCTCCTCCTGTCTCATATCTTCTTCAGTTCTCGTTAGACCCATTGGCACGTCTGCAAGCCATTCAGCGTCTATCGTATCGACTTGCACTTTCTGGGGCTGTGGAGAGGGATTCAGCGCCGGAAAAGCCATCACCAGATTCACCATATCCTGGCCGTCCAAATGGGCAATGATTTCGCGCAATATCACAGGTGGTGTTGCTTCCAGAGACATATCGAGTGGTTTGGTTGTGCGAAAATAATCAACCTTCAATTCTGCATTAGCGATATATCCACGCCCGTTTCGAAACCTTGAAATCGATGTAGAATCGACAGTGCATGAAGTAGGCAGACGAAGGGATGGCCCATCAGCATGACACTCATCAGACCCTGAATATGTGAGTACTTGTGAAAAATTTCGTTGAATTGAATGTTTGAAGACTCTGTTCATTGCCAAAACGATCAGATTATGAGCTTATTGACAGACTGTGACTTGAGGTGTTTGTGCAACTCAATTAAAGATGGTGATTGCTTGTTTGTTATAGTTGTAGACCAATTGCTACTTGTACATCTTTCAACCCGAAGTGTCTTACAGTTTACCAAACCAGTACTTGACCACTTCTGACGCTGTCAGCTACAGTGAACTGGCGCGAGTTCACCCTCTCCTAGAACATGTGTCATAACTGTACGGCTGCTGTACACCAAAACACACAAGGATGGGAGTCAGATGTAAGAAAACTGAAGTGCTGGGAGCTACTTGTACTGCAATGGTTTGTGGTGTGTACTGACCTGGTCTTTTAACTTCTGGCTGTTCTTCAACTACTCCTCCTGTTCTTTAAGGATAATAATCTCTAATCACCGCTAATGTGACAACAGGCCTTGATGTAATCTTGCTACTCCAGCATCTTTGGTCAAATCTAGGACAGCCTCAAGAGACAACTAGAGCCTCCAGCTACTGTACCGCTCTTCCACCTTCCACTTGTCAGCAATCTCCTTCCATGCCTTGCTATTCTTTCACAGTACTTTATCCACGGCCACGCGTTTGCCTGAGATATATAACAGCTGGCCATAGTATGAACTTGTACCATAAAATAACCACTCACCAACTGTACCATGATCGTGACCGCCGAGAAAGACAACAGCACGCGACTCCGACTGATGCTTGTGACCCTGACTGCTTTTGCGGTTGTGTGGGGAACCCTCATTGCCGCCATTTTCGTTCTTATTAAATTCCAACTATATACAGATAAGCTCATTGATGCTACTGTGGACCTTTTCCGTCAGGCTCTGAGGTAGCCTGTTAAACTCTCAACTAAGGAGGAACTAATATAAGCAGAATTAATATTTATTGACTACCCGATACTGTACCTCGTGTAGGTCCTCTGGACACGTAAAAACCTCAAACCAACCAATAATCTGTCAATTGAGCTCCAGCAACGACTTCTAGACTTATAACCACTCTTACATCACTGCTCTACTGTGCATTCACCACACTGCTGTTCCTACCCCTACCACTCCTCCCTTCTCCCTCTCGATAACTCCCAACTGCCTTATCTCAACTCTAAGTTGCTTCTTCTCCCCCATCCCAACATGGCTCTCAAAAGACCCGCCACCCACGCTGGATCGTGGTACTCCGCCAATGCCACCAAGCTCGGCGCCGAAGTCGACCGACATCTCGCCAATGGAGCCACTGCGATCGGAAAATCGGCCATTCCGGGCGCCAGAGTCCTCGTAGGACCCCATGCGGGATTCGCCTACGCTGGACCCCAACTAGGAGAAACATACGCGGCCTTCGACTTCAAGAACATCAAACGACTCTTCATTCTGGGTCCCTCACATCACGTGTACCTCGAGCACGCAGCCACCACGGCCTTCCACAGCTACGAAACCCCGTTTGGCAACGTCAACGTCGATGTCGAAACCACCCAGAAACTCAACGACTCGGGAATCACAAAGTACATGAGCGCCACCACCGACAAGGACGAACACAGCTTTGAAATGCACATGCCGTTCCTCAAGCGGCTCGTGGGCGACCAGAACGTCAAGATTGTGCCTCTCATGGTCGGCCAAACGTCTCAGGAGTACGAGAAACGACTGGCAAAGCTGCTGCTGCCCTATGTCGAAGATCCCTCCAACGCCTTTGTCATCTCGACGGACTTCTGCCATTGGGGAAACAACTTCAGGTACTGGGGATATGCGGACTCGGAGGATTGCGATAACGTCAGCCAAAGCAGAGAAGAGCTTCGTGCAGCCCTCAAGAGCTCAGGAACACCCATCTACAAGTCAATCGAGTACCTTGACAAGAAGGGCATGGAGGTGGCTTCATTGACATCGTACGACAAATGGAAGGAGTACTGCAAGAAGACCGACAACACCATCTGTGGCCGGAAACCACTAGCCATTCTCATCTCCATGCTGGAGAACTACGCCATTGAAAAGGGAGAAAAGCCCATCAGTCTGGAGTGGATCGGATACTCCCAGTCCAACCAGGTGAACGACATTTCTGAAGGGTCCGTTTCCTACGCTTCGGGTTTTGCCCTTTTGAGATGAACGCTTACAGTTGAACAACAGTGTCTATAGTCGAAAACATTTTCAAATCTATCTACAGTCTCAATGTCTACATTCAATCAGTTCAAATAATCTATTCCCAGTCTATATAACAGAGAAGTCTTAGTGAAAAGCACTCTGCAGATGTCTATCGTGGCCCATGCAAAAATAGTGTTGTGTAGTAGGTAGTGAAATGAAATAACGCCGATAATTAACCCCAAGAAGAAAATGCAATAGTATACAGTACTTTTCCCATCATAAATAATCAATCTCATCTTCTTCCTTCGGAGGTTTGAACCTCTCACAGACATCCAAAACAAGAGCAGGAATCCTGCAACAAATATGAAAGCACAAGACAAAAGAGACGAAAATAGCCTTGGCACTTCCAAATCGAAGCCCAAGCCCATTCTCAATCCCTTCCATCCTTCCTTCGTTTTTTTTCCCTCATAATAATCCTCCCAAAATGCATGTCCTAATAGTCTTCTCTAAGAAATGCATAGTTTTGTGTGTAGAGTGGCTAAGCCACCTCTTACCACCAGTTGTTGTTACCACCCTGGTTTCCGTAAGAGGAGTTGCCGCCACCGTAAGAAGAGCCGCCGGAAGAACCTCCGAATCGGTCGTTGGAGCCGAAGCCTCCACCCTGCTTTCGGAAATCCTGGGTGGCTCGAGATCGGCCTCCACCGAAGCCACCTCGGCCTCGGCCACCTCGTCCTCCTCCGCCGTAAGAAGCCTCACGGGCGGTGGACTCGAGGAACTGAGGAACGTCCTGGTGGGCCTCCTTGAGGATATCGATGAGCTCTCGCACAATACCCTTGTTGCCTCGGTTGAAGAAGGCGGTGGCGATACCAGTGTTACCGGCTCGGCCAGTTCGACCGATTCGGTGGACGTAGTCGTCAATGTCGGTGGGGAGATCGTAGTTGACAACGTGGGTGACGTTGGGGATATCCAGACCTCGGGCAGCGACGGCAGTGGCAACCAGAATGGGGGTGGTTCCGTCTCGGAACATCTCCAGAGCTCGCTCTCGGTCTCGCTGAGATCGGTCACCGTGAATGGAGGTGGCGGGGAAGTCCTCGCTCTGCAGAACGTCGCAGAGGTAGTCAGCGCCTCGCTTGGTCTCGACGAAGACCAGGGTCAAACCCTTGTCAGCGGCGGACAGAATGTCGAGCAGGGCAGAGATCTTGTCTCCGTCCTCAACGTACTCGACCTTCTGGGTGATGTTCTCGGAAGTGGATCCGACTCGACCAACGGACAGGAAGATGTAGTCCTTGAGGAAATCTCGGGCAAGCATCTGAATGTTTCGAGGGAAGGTGGCGGAGAACATGAGGGTCTGTCGCTCGTTGACGTCGGGCATTCCGGAGCCCTGGACGATGGCTCGGATTTGAGGCTCGAAACCCATATCGAGCATTCGATCGGCCTCATCGAGAACAAGGTACTTGATGTTCTCAAGAGAAACCTTGCCTCGGTCGATCAGATCGACAAGTCGACCGGGAGCGGCGACGAGGAGGTCACAACCTCGCTCAATGTTTCGCATCTGCTCGCCAATGTCGGCACCACCGTAGACGACGCAAGGTCGGACCCAAGATCGGTAGGCAAACTTCTTGGCCTCGTCGTAGATCTGAGACACAAGCTCTCGGGTGGGAGCAAGCACAAGGGCAGTGGGGTAGGCCTTCTTGTGCATGTGTCGGGGGCCGGTAGGCTGTGGGGTGGGGGAGGGACCGTGGAAGAAGGACTGGGACAGGACGGGGAAGAGGAAACCTCCAGTCTTACCAGAACCGGTCTGGGCACAGGCCATCAGATCTCGGCCAGCAGCAACAATGGGGACAGAGTACTTCTGGACGGGGGTGGGCTTGGTGTATCGAGCAAGCTTGATGTTAGTCAGCAGGTGCTCCTCGAGGGGAGGAGAGGTGAAGGCGTTGATGGGCTCGGGCACATCGTTTCCAGTGGCCTCGACGGGAATCTCATCGTAGTTATCGAAGTTGATACCGGTGGACTGGAATCGCTCGTCGTTGACGACACCGAAGATATCAATCTCGGTTCGCTCGTTTCGAGGGCCGGGGACGTGCTTGCCGTCAACGAAGGTACCCTGAGAAGGGTCTCGGAAGCCACCTCGGTAGCTTCCACCGTCGTTGCCCCAAGATCGGCCACCTCGGCCTCCTCGGCCGCCTCCGTAGCCTCCACCGTAAGAGCCTCGGGAGTTGCTCTGGAACTGGTTGGAGTACTGGGAGTACAGGTTTCGGCCAGCCTCTCGTCGGTCAGAGGAGGGGGCGGGGTCCGAGTTGGAGCTGGGGGCTCCGTTGCCGGCAGCGGCAGCCTTGGCCCGGTGGGGGGGCACGTACTTGCTTCGGGGAGCAGCAGGGGTGTCGTTGTTCAGATTCAACGACTTGACACCATTTTCGAGTTCAGACATCTATTGTGTTAGTTTTGAGTGTTTGGTGGTTGTGGTTTTGGGCATGGCGGGGCATATAAATCTTTTGGGTGGCGATTTATGACATAAGATCTGTTGTGGGTGTTGTGGGGGGCATACGTCGCTGGTCGGTGGCAAATGGCCGTCGCTGGTTTGTTTCGTCATTTCCTTCCCAGCACTTCCCAAATGTGGAAGATGTGTATGCGTGCGCGTGTGACGTCTAGTCTGTGACATATCACAAACAGACGAGACCAACATGTGTTTGTGCACAAAACGCAAACCGCGGACCATCCCAAATAATACCTCCGGTTAGACCAGCGGCCCTGCTCCACGCGTCGATGCCAACCCAGCAGTTCCTGCCTCGTCAAGGGATACTCACAATTTTCTTTTCCGTGTTGTTTTGGGTATAGATACGCCAGGTGAGTTGTAAGAAGAAGACTTGTGCGTGGGCCTGCAAGTTTGTGGGTGAAAAAATTGTGCATAGAGTATTGTGCATGTCACGTGGAGGCAAAGGGAGAAATTTTCGTCGGCTTGCTTTGTTTGGCCGCAACCTTAATTCGCGCCATGATGTAATGTGTCGAGCAACATTTGGAGGGTCGACACTATGGGGCTTGGGAGTGGCTTATTGGGGCTTTTTGATACGTAGAAACCGTTGGATGAGTTTTTCCGCCTCAGATGACACGTTTCCGTCCCAATACGGCCTTCTTCGGCCCGTTTGAGACACCTTTTACACACACCACATTCTCAGATACACTTTGTCTACAACCTCATCTTTACTTGTTCCGCTGCTCTTCTCTCTCTTTCTCTACCCAACTATATTGTGGTGTGCCTTGCCCCAATCACATGGCAAGTCCTGGCAGCACAACTCTGTTACTAATCCCGAGATGGAGCAACTGGTGAGAGTGTAGAGTATGGAGCAATCGAAGGGGGTTGAGGTGGTGACATAAATTGGAGATTCGGGTGCGTAATGGTGGTGGTCTCCTTACTGAAGAAGTAGACTACAGCTCGTACAAGATGTATGCTCGGCTCATCATACCAAGCCATGACAGGTCAAGTGACGCTAAGGTGGCGTTTAAGGTGAAACCAACCGCGCCGTTGTACCGGCGGATTTGATAATAGTCTGCTATGAAGCGGGGAGAGGTGGTAGTGGTGGTAATGAGGAGTGGATCACGTGTTGATTGGGCTGCTATATCGAGTAGCGACGCCGGTATTGGTTCTTATGGCGTGTTGTGTCTACATGTTCCTACTCCAGTTCTGTCCAACAGTATGCTATATGTTGTCCCCATATCTTCAAGTCGTATGATAAGCACCTACACGTGTGGTATAATTGGTTGTACGCGTGAATGTCGTCACAGGAGAGAAAAGTCGGTGGTTCAGGTGAGATGGTGTTGGTGCTGTTATTATTGATCGTTGGTTTTGCTGTCTATCACTGGATCTGAGATGACATCATTGCTGGCCGTCTAAGGGCTGGCTTCACTTACTTAACGTATACTTGGCTGGATCAACTGAATCTCAGCCTTTCTTGAAAACGACGACCAAAGTCCCAACCAACACTTGGAGGCTACTTGGAGCCATCTGTTGACTATATCCAGGTCACCACACAAGTGCCTCTACCTCGCCATCCAGAACTGTCAGACAAAAACTGAGATATAAGACTCCCGTTCATTTCGCGAGTTTAGTTGATTTAGCCACTCTCCCATCAGCCATACTCCCTCTAAGTGCCATTTGAAGGCACCCTCCTACACCACGCCTTATCAGACCACGCCTCGAGCTGAAATTGACTTTCACAATCTTCACATCGACCTGACTCTGACTCAGGACAGGAAGACTGAAAACAGCACTAAAGGGAAAACTTGTGTCAAAGGCCGAGTCGGTGATACAAGTAGTAGAACAATAGCTCGAGATACGCGAACTATTGTACAGTACAAGCCAAATAGAACAGCCTAGAACCAATTAGAAGACACGTTATAGCCTCCACTATCTAATTACTGTACTCCGTAGTATAGGTGCTAACCCCTGGTATACCATGAACCTCGGCTTATGTTAGCTGTGGTGAAACCAGCCTATAGAGATTAAGGGCATCACCATATCTTATCTGATACAACCAAGAGATGCTGAAACACAACTCCCCCTCAATACAAAGACAAACACATTGTATGGCACCACCCACCTTCCCCCCACAAACTCCCCACAAGTCTCCCTGCTAATTTACTGCTTCACTGCACTGCACGACGTTGATTATTGAAACACGTGAATGGTCCGAAAACCTCGCCTACAGAGTTCGGTGCAGGTGCAGAGTATTACCAGTACAATGGCCAAGAGTGACGTATGTGGTAGTGTGGATATTTACGGAGCCACAGTACTAAGGCAATAATTCCAGCTAGCAATTGGCAACGGCTGTTTGTCGTATTTTTTCAACCGCCAAATACCTGCACATCCAAACCAACCACCTGTACTTTTAACAACCCCTTGTACCCCTGCCTTCCTCCGTCTCCTATAAATCGGGTATCACCAAATTGGGAGTTATGATTGCCCTTCTTGCCTTCTTGCCAAAGTATCGGTGCGTCTCACTGCACGTTCTTGTTCGCTGGGACCCAATTTATTTTTCACCCTGAGACACACGGCAAATTGACTTATTGTCCAAGCACAGTCTATAAGTGAGTGCTTGACTTGAGACGTGACGTGTCCAAAGTGAAGGAAATATTTTCCTTGGCCCACGCGCGTACAAGTGCATTGACAGATCGGGTTTTGAAGGAGTGATAAAGTGGCCCTAACAGTAGAGTAGCGCGGTTATCAAATGAGATTCTGGAACTCCTGTTGTGGCCCCACAAATACCCACTTCCCCCTCATCAATTGACCCAAGGGATAACCAATTTGGCGACCCTTGAATTCTGGGGCTGAGAGAGGCTATTATGGTTTGGTTTTGGTGTGCAGATCGAGGGAGCGGAATAGTGCGCATTCGGACGTGAGAGACGAGAGTTATTCTGGTGCTGTACTGAGGTGGTGGAGGTCTGTTATTGATTTCCTCGGTCGGAATGGCTCCCTGATTGCTCTCAAACTCTTGTCTAGCTTGTAGCTCCCTTTGGAGGTCTTCCAGCCCATCTATCTCACTCATTAGCTTCTTCTTATAGCCACTCTCGCTACGGTCGTACAATCCACTCTAAGTTAAAGTTTTAGTTTCCACCACCTCACTCACTCTCCCGAGTTGTGCGTGTTCATACCTGTTGAAAGCGCCCGCTGACAAAAAGTCATCTTGAGCAACTCTCCCGGTTCCCCCCAACCCACGACACTCACAATGGCTTCCCAAGAGTCCCATCTGGACACCATTGAGTTCATCGAGACTCCCGCAGCCAAGCCCCAGCCTCCTGCCAGCACCTCCACCGGAGTCAGAACCACTGATGTGAGTATGAAATGTGACGAGACGTTGGTAATGAGGACGTGACGGATGTGACCGTGTTGATGTGACCGTGTTGAAGTGATGCGAGATCACACAACGTCCTGGAACGCGATCACGCGATCTTTGGACCAGAATGATCTGTCTGTTCCTCGCTGTGCACAGATGACATAGTCCATGTGACGATGATCTCAGACATGAATCCCCGACACGAATCATCCAAGGTCAATGCACAAACACCAACAGGACACGTCATCAACAGCACTGTTATCACGCCACTGCCCGTTACGGGATCATCACTACAGTTCCGTGATTGCCCTCCCTCACCCCTCCTAACACAGTACCCCTGTATCAAGAATGCTCCTCTGCCTGCTGACGGTCCCGGAGCCCGACACTTCTCCAACGGCCTGCTGTTCGCCATTCTCCTCGGTGTCCCCTTCTTCATCAACTACAAGGTCGGCGGCTCCGTGTGGACCTACCTCTTCTTCTTCCTGATCACCGGCGTTCCTCTTCTCGTCTCCTTCTGGGCCGTGGTCTCCGCCATCTCTCCTCGAATCAACAACGACTGCCAGCTCCCCGGCCGACCCGTGGAGTTCTACCTCGAGTTCCACGACCCTGCTCTGGCCAAGAAGTACTCTGGCTCCAACAAGATCCCCTACGAGACTTTCCACGAGCTGTACTTTGACAACAAGGTGTCGATGCGAGGCGACGCACTCGACATTCTCGAGTACCGACACGACTTTATGACCTTCAACTTCACCTGGGGTCTGTTCAAGTTCTTCCTGCTGTCCATGATTCCCGAGATCATCTTCCACACCCAGAACCAGGACGAGGAGCAGGTCCGAGAGCACTACGACCGAGGCGACGACTTTTACGCTTGGTTCCTGGGCCCCCGAATGATCTACACCTCCGGAGTCATTTCCGATATCCACAAGGAGGAGTCTCTTGAGCAGATGCAGGATAACAAGCTGCGAATTGTGTGTGAGAAGGCCGCTCTCAAGCAGGGCGAGGAGGTTCTCGATATTGGCTGTGGCTGGGGAACTCTCGCTCGATTCGCTTCTCAGGAGTACGGCGTCAACGTCACTGGAATTACTCTTGGAAAGAACCAGACTGCTTACGGAAACAAGAACCTGGCCAAGGATGGTGTTCCCACCACCCAGTCCCGAATCCTGTGCATGGACTACCGAGATATCCCCCTTGCCCAGGGAGGAACCAAGAAGTACGACAAGATCATTTCTCTGGAGATGGTGGAGCACGTTGGAGTCAAGAACCTCGGCTCTTTCTGCTCTCAGGTCTACGATATGCTTGAGGATGACGGAACCTTTGTTCTGCAGTACTCCGGTCTGCGAAAGCACTGGCAGTACGAGGATCTCAACTGGGGTCTGTTTATGAACAAGTACATTTTCCCCGGTGCCGATGCCTCTACTCCTCTGTCCTTCTTCCTCGACAAGATGGAGGGAGCCGGCTTTGAGACTGTTTCCATCGACAACATTGGTGTCCACTACTCGTCCACCCTGTGGGCATGGTACCGAAACTGGATGGGCAACAAGGACAAGGTGATCAACAAGTACGGCGTGCGATGGTTCCGAATCTGGGAGTTTTTCCTGGCCTCGTCCGTCATCACCTCTCGACAGGGAGGAGCCGCCGCCCACCAGTACGTGTTCCGAAAGAACATCAACAAGCGACATGCTGTTGAGGATATCCCCACCCACTGGGGTCTCAAGGTTCCTCAGCCCAAGCACGGCAACAACTGGCTGCCCGAGGGTGCTTACTAGTGTTGTTAAAAAGTAATAGAATGGCGAGAGCCAATGAATAGGCTGTGACGGGTTGTAGAATGATAGCGCTGTACATGCTCAGAAAGAGCTGTGGCTGTCAGTAGTAGGCAGCCCATGAGAATGGAATGTGTAGCCATTGGGATTTTTGAAGAAATTGAGCTGACGTTGGCGTGTGTCCCGAGCAGGGCTACTGTATAGTTCATGAGCTGACTAACAGGGCCATCTCACGCTACAGACGTCATACAACGACAAGAGTTGCACGAGTGTACTCCCCCGACTCGCAGCTTTCGAACGGTACCCTTTCTTGTAGGGTGGGTATTTGGGGACCTGGCAGGAAATCAGAAGAAAAGAGATCTAGAGAGCCTCGCGTTCGAATGGCACAGTTTTCGCTCGGATCGGATTACTGATTTTAACAGCCCCCAACGTCGGTTTTTACCACCACGAAAGGTGCCATTATATCCCGCTCTTCTTGCAGAGTCGAATGGTACCTCAATATCTTCACTTTTCCTGGCACGTTTTACAGTACCCCGATAGTCTACAGCTTCACACACAATACGTAGTCTCTAAAAAGGAACATCCCCAACTCATTCAAAATTATCGACACCTGAAATGTTCCACCTTCTCAATCGCGTGAATGTGAGTCCTTGTACGGTTGGGGAATGTGATGGTAGGACAATCACGTGAACATTTGACAACCTCAACCCTGCTACAATTGCTGTACTCAGCAGGATCTGACCAGATCACTATTCCTCCCTACAATGTGTTTAGCATTAGAAGCTATAGTTAGTTACCCTTGAGGAAGGTGCCTCTATCTCGACATACTTGTATTGGGGAAGGTGAATTTTATGGTACCATTCTGCTCCCCTTGCTCCCCTGTTTCCAGCGATGTCATAAAATCCACCCTCTTCAGTACTGTACAACTATGTTGAGATAGACACGCCTTTCCTTTCTGAAACTTGACAGTCAATTATTCCAACTGACTATGTTGGGGAAGGTCCAAGGACATCTCAGATACAGCTAGAATGCAGAGCTGAAGAATATCCGAGTAAGAGCATGTGTGGGGAATTGATAATAGTCTCATCTACCGAGTACCGCTTAAGTAGTCACCCACAAACCTGATTTACCCCTCTCTAACCTCTTGCTCTGTATACAACTGTTCCCACTCCACTCATACCCACCCACCCCTTAAAGCCGTTAACACCGAAGTTTACACACTCCGAACTCCTCCTCCCCAGACTCCCCCCAAACCCCAGACTTTAAGCTGTCATAGTGCAAACTCTACCAAGCGTGAAAAACGTGTGCGGAGAAATAAGCGAGGTTGACGAGGTAGGTGGAGGGAGACGTGGTGACGTTAATGTTGAGTTGAGTCACGTGATCAAACATAATTGAAGACTCACTATTGTTCCCCCTTTCGCCAATTCCAACAACTCTCCAAGTTTAGCACCGTTTTGGACCCCTCGGAATGTTTAGTGATACGATGCTTCCCCCGCATTAAAGTGTATGTCAATGTGGGGGGATAGTGTGGTAAAGTAGGTGATGTAGGCGTTGGAGAAGCATGGTTTCTATACCAATGGAATCCCCGCATCAACACGAATCGATTGACACCACTTTCACTACGTTACACCCATCCCATCAAAAGTTAGGACACCCTCCCCCACTCCCGCCTGCATGTGCCACTGCATGTGCTAGGAGCTTAACCAAAAGCGCAAAATCGCCCCTGGAGAACTGTCTCGGCTTTTTGAGTCTCTCTCTTCTTCCCTTCTCCATCAACCAACACAATGCCCTCGTTTCGACTAGTTCTCAACTCGATTCTTCTAATTGCGGCCGTCATCGTCGGTGTGGCCAACTACAATGGTTTGCCGACTACTGCTCTGGACGTCAGAGACACCCTGCTTCCCATGATGTGGAGATACTCGGGATTGGATCCAGTCAACAACAATTGTCATGTTGTGGAGGGCGTGGAGGCGTGTGAAGATGCCAAGTACGACGAGGAGAGTGGACTTGTGTTCATGGCTTGTGGAAATGCCGAGGCTCGAAAGAAGTGGTTTCCTGGAACCGGCTTTTTCATGGACCCCGAAACTGCTCGACATCAGGTGGACCAGATTTTCGTGTTCGATCCCAAAACTGAAAAGATCCAGAATGTCCACATCAAGGACTTTGAGGGCCATACCTTCACTTCCCATGGACTCGACGTGTTTACTCTCAAGGACGGAACCAAGATCATTGCTGCTGTGAACCACAAGGCCGACGCTTCTGTCATTTCCTTCTTCAAGGTCAACCATCCCGGCGAGGTGGCTTACATTGGTGAAATCAAGGACGAGCTGCTCAAGATCCCCAACTCGGTGGCTCTGTTTTACACTCCTGAGGGTCAGCTTGGATTTGTGGCCACCAATGACCATGTGGAGAGAGAAGGACCCAAACGGCACGTGGCTGAGATTCTCGGACTCAAGGCTACCTACCTGGTTTACTGTGCCGTCGATGTCGACAATGGAGTCACTGGAAAGTGCCACAAGGTCGCTGATCATCTCGTCTACCCCAACGGTATTGCTCATATCCCTGGTACTCACGACTTTGTGCAGTCCGATTCACGTGACGCCAAAATCAAACACTGGAGCTGGAACTCCACGTCGCAGAAACTCGATCTCAACTCGGCCACCATGGTCGGAGCTCCTATGGATAACGTCCGTGTCATTCCTGGCACCAAGGACGTGATGGTGGCTGCTTTTCCTAACGTGCTCCAGGTGATGAACAAATACAGAAACATGGACGACAAGAACGCAAAGGTCAAGACTGTGGGTCTCAGACTCAACCATGATGAAGGATACAAGATTCCTCACGTGATCCACAAGTCCAACGATGACTATGGTGTCTTTGTCAACACTGTCTACAACTATTTCCCCAAGGAAAACAAGATTCTGGCAGGCTCGTGTTTCGCCAAGGGTCTGGTTGTTTGTGAGGGTCCTGGAGGAGCCACCGAGGCCAAGAAGGTGGTTGAAGAGGAGGTTGACGAGTCTGTTGATTACGATGACGATGAGTAATCGACTGGAGTAATTAGTTAATGTATTTTTGCTGTACATCAAGTAGTTCTACAAGTACCTCTACAATCTACAATTACACTACAGCACAGTAATACATAATAATTCATTCAATAGTAACATACACAAAATCCTTCCTTTCCTACCTCACATCCTCCTCACATCCTCCACTTGTCCTCCACTTACTGAGCCTTCTTAGTATTAGGCACAGCAGGATGTTGTCGTCGCTTGAGAATAACGTCAACGGTCTGAATATCCACTCGGGGAGGCTGGCCACCTCGAGCAGACATGTTGAAAACAATGTCTCTGACGTTCTCAGCTCCTCCCTCGGTAGCCAACTGAGCCTTTCGCAGCTGGTATCGCGATCGCTTGTCGGTGATGACCTCGGGAGACTCAAACTGGCTGAAAATGAAGTCAGTCAGACGAGACACAATCAGGTACTGCTGCTCGGCGTACAGAACAGCAGCAAGAACAAACCAAGGAGCCACGGTGACCACGCCCAGAGAGGTACCATCAATACCGAGAGTCTGGGACACGGACACGTATCGCACATTGGTGAAGGCCACAGCAGCATCATTGTCGTAGTGAACAGATCTCAACATGACGACTAGAGCAGTGGTGGACAAGGAACCCAGCCACGTGATGAAGGTGAGAATATCATCCCAGGGCTGAATGTTCTCCACTCGTCGAGGAGTGGGTCTCTGGAAGTCGACGGAGATCTTGAGGAACTCGGATCGAAGAGAGAAAAAGTTGTGGATCAGAGCACACAGAGGTCCCAGGGCCCAGACGGGGCCAAAGAGCGCCACAAATCCAAACTGGGTGATGGTGCTTCGGTAGTCGTTGGTCACGTCGTACACAGACTTGTTTCGCTCGCCTCGAACAATGTCCATGTAGTGCTCCTCCTGGGGAGCCAGCTCAATGGGAGCAGCGACAACAACACCTCGAATCTTGCTGACAACGGGGAGAGCAAATCGAAGCACAATGGGAAGGGCTCGAGAGAGAACAAAGTTGATCACCTGAGCAGTTCCAAGGAAGTAGATCATCTGGCCATAGAGTCGGGAGTGGTCAACAGTGAAGGGCTTGATGACAGTCTCACCAACAAGGAAGTTAACAAGCTGCTGGAACACGTTCAAGTATCCAACCAGGTTCTGTCCAAAGGGCAAGTAAATGAAGCCGGTGAGGAAGAGACCAAAGTAGGAAGACAAGAAATCGACAACAAACAGCTTGATGGTCAAAGATCGAGAATACACGCCCTCAAACTCGTGGTTTTCCCAGTCGGTCATCTTCTTGGCAATGGCACTGTAGACAACCTTGAAGACTCCGAGGAAGACCACCAGAAGACCGGTGGGGATCAGAGGGGTGTAATCGGCAAAGGGGCCGTGGTAGATTTGTCGGGTGTAAATCTCCAGGGCAAAGATGATGGTGTGTCCAACCACAAGCAGAGCAGCCAGAGTGGAGGCCACAGGGATGAAGGCCAGCTCCTTGAGAACTCGCTTGGAGGGAGAGTACCAGGGACGCTTGACATCGGAGATCATGTCAATCTTGGCACCTTCAGCGACAAAGGCCCGTCTCTCTCCGACGGCAGAGGCGTTGGTGGCGCCAAATCGAATGGCCAGGTTGGTCTCTCTCTTTCTCCAGGCTCGAACAAACACAATGGACCAGATCTGGATCACCAGAGTGTAGAAGAAGGAGTAGTTGGGGAGCAAAAAGTAAGCCAGAACACCAACCAGAGAGGGGATAAGCAGCCACTGGAGGTAGAACTGGGAGAAACCAAAGTAAAAGGCCACCTGTTCACCGTAGAGGTCGTTGATGGCGTCCAGATCCTCATCATCGACCACCCACTTGGAGCCCAGCAGAGCAGCATACTGCTTGTTCTTCTTTCGGTCCTGAAGAGGGAAGATGGCGTCAATGTAGGCAAACTTGGGGTTGGAGGGATCGATTCCAAGTCCTCCGTCAATCTCGGGAGCAGACAGGTAATGGTGCACCAGTCGCAGTCGCTCACTGGACTTGTACTCCTTGGAGTGTTCTCTGAGCTGCTCGAACGAGTCCTTCTTGAGGTTTCGGGGGTTGTCAGATCTCAAGTGGTAGAGGAAGTCGTTGACGTGAGAATGAGCGGCGGCTCGGTCAATGATAGTCTCCGAGAACTTGAGGAAGACCAGCAATTCATTACCCTGACCGTCTCTGACCTTTGTGTCAATGTGGTTGTGGGCAAGAAGACCAGTGAGCTGCTCAATGTGATGGAGATCCTTCTGAGCTCCCTCGGGCTTGACAACAATGACGTAATCAGCGTCAAAGTACTGGATCTGCTGCTGGGGAGCCAGGTGGGGCAAGGGAGGAGGAGGAGGAGTGTCCTTGACCACGGTGGTCTTTTCCACCTCCACGTGATCAACTCGCTTTCTCAGGCCAGAGGCGTCGGCGGGGGACACGGCGGTGGTCTTGTGAGCGTCCACAGACGAGCCCAATGACGTGGCCTCAACCTGGGCGTCACGAATGACTCCCTGGGTGGGTGGCACTCCCGTGACAGCGGCAGTGGTGGAACCAGAGCCAATTACAGGCTCACGTGACTCGGTATGGATCTCCCGATGAACAGGAGTCTGGCCGGCCACTCCGGGACCTTCCCGAGTGCTCTCATAGGGTGTACTGATGTGCTGAGTGTTCGATTCGGGCATCACAGACTTCTGGTGGTTGTGGGTGTTGTAAGGAGAAGTAGAGTTAAGGTTATTGCTATCTCCAGAATAGCCCGAACCATAATCGTGTCCCAGAGGAGTGGATCCAGTGAAGCCGTCAAACTGGTTGTTGCCAGAAGCGCCACCTGCATATCGAGGCGTCTCTTCGGTGGGGAACCCGTCAGCTCGCAGTTTGGTGTGAACCTCGCCGGTAGGGTTGACGGCAGGGTTCTCGGGACTGCCGAGCTGGTTGAGCTGCTGGCCAGCAGCCTCGGTCTGGGGAATCTCCTCAGTGACCACATCAACGGCAGTGTCGGCCGCAGCAACTGCTCCTCCAGAGGGAATACCAGTAACGCCAGAGTTGACGCCAGCGGGAGATTCGCCAATGTTGGAAGTAACACCTCGAGTGGTTCCGGGAGCGTAAGGATCGGCAGATCGGGAGCCGGCAGCGCCAGTACCAGTGAAGCCAGTGTTGCCGGTGTTTCCGGTGCTGCCAGAACCGGTGTTGCCCTTCTCATAACCTGTGGCATCAATGTGAACACCTCGAGGCTCGCTGGACTCCTTACCATGAGTGGCAGTGGCCATGGGACCATACTTGGCTCGCTCAATCTCGCCCTCAGTAGGAGGTCTAGAACCGGGAACAACGCCAACTCCAGCCTGGCCAGACCGAATGGACTTCTCAAAGTGTCGAGCAGGAGATCCAGTGGAAGAAGTGGTGGACTTTTGCTGAACAGGAAGACCGTTGGCTCCAGTCTGACCAGACAGAGGAATACCAGAAGCAGGGTCCTGAGTCATGGGAGTGTTGCCAGGGAGACCAGAGGCTGCTCCAATGCCAGGAACAGTCGAGGCAGTCTGAGAGCCGGACTGAGTGTTCTGGTAACCAGCCTGGTGGCCAGTAGGCACAGAACCAGACTGGTAACCGGTCTGAGGAACAGTTCCAGCTCCAGAGACACTGGTCTGAGTACCAGAAACAGGACGCTCTCGATCTCCAAGAACGCCAACGCCAGCAAAGTGTTTGTGACCTCCAGACTCGGCCTGCTCTCGCTCCTGTCGAACAGAATCGAAACCATGAGACTGAGTGGGACTCTTCTGGTTCTGGTGGTGGTGGTTCTTGCCCAGACCAATAGCGCCAACCACAGAAGCCAGACCGGCCTTGGTCTTGCCGGAGAAGGTGTGGTGATCAAACTCTTCAGGTCGACCGTCCATGATATGGGCGTGGCCAGGCTCAGTACCGGTTGTAGCAGTGTCTTCTCTGAAACCACCAAGGTTAGGGGAGCCGGTGTTGGTGGTACCAGACTGGCCGGTGGTTCCATAGGAGCCGGTGTTGGTAGAACCAGAGGGCCCCGTAGCACCGTAAGAGCCAGTACTAGCTCCAGAGCCGGCTCCAGAGACACCAGAAGAGCCGGTGTTGCCGTAAGAGCCGGTGTTGCCGTAAGAGCCGGTGTTGCCGTAAGAGCCGGTTCCGGTGGCAGAAGAACCAGTTCCAGTACCGTAAGAGCCAGTACCGGTGGATCCAACACCAGAACCAGTTCCATAGCCAGTACCAGAAGTGGCAGAGGGACCAGAAGAGCCATATGAGCCGGTACCGGTACCAGAAGTGCCAGTGGTACCAGTATGAGCTCCACCAAGACCAGCACCAGCCAGTCCAGCTCCTCCAAGAGTCTCACCTCGCAGACCCTGAGCCTTGCCCTCGAGCCCGTCGACCTTGCCGAGAGCATCAGACTTGTAGCCATCAGCTCTACCAACAGTCTGCTGCTGAGCCTCGTTTCGGAGACCGTCCTTGGCACCAGATCCAGACAGACCTCCACCTCCTAGAGCTCCACCTCCTAGAGCTCCAGCACCAAGAGCAGCGCCTCCAAGAGCTCCACCTCCAGAGTGCTCCAGAGCCTGCTTCTCAGCATGTCGCTCGGCCTCAGACTCGATACCTCGGGGAGAAAAGTCCTTCTTCACGTTGGAGAAGTCAGATTGGAGACCACGTTCGCCCTTGGAGAAGTCAGAGCCAATGTTGTGCTCTCCTCGGGACAACTCATTCTCGCCCTTTCGGAACTCGGAGCCCAGACCATGTTCTCCCTTTCGGAAGTCCTTGGAAAAGCCGTGCTCAAGCTCCTCGGCCTTCTTCTCGGCAGTCTTCTCGAAACCCTCGACCTTGGAGTGCAAGTTGTGGGTTCCATGGGACTGGGGAATGTGTCCAGAGGGAGAAGAAGAGGAGCCACCAAGGCCAGAAGCTCCAGCAGCTCCAGCAGCTCCGAGTCCAGCTCCAGCAAGACCAGACTGTCCAGAACCACCAGTCTCCCCATCAAAAGCACTACCGGGAAGAGTAGAGCCAGGATCCAGAGAAGAGACGGGATTGGAGTGCTCTCGGTTGACACCTCCAGCAGCAAGTCCAGCAATGGAGGGCTGGCCAGCAGAACTGGGGCCATACGAGCCAGAGGGAGAAATGGTGCCAAGATGACGCTCACCGGTCTCTGACAGAGGGGCGCCAGAGTAACCGGATCCAGTCACGTGATCGTTACCGTAGCCAGGCTGACCGTTGGCGTAGCCAGGGTGCGCGTCGTTGTACGAGTGTCCGTGGGAAGTGGAAGATTGACCAATGGAAGACTGGCCAGTCTGACCAAGTCCAGATGAGGACGAAGGGCCAGCGGAAGAGTACTCAGTGGAAGAGGGGCCAGTGGAAGAGTATCCAGCTCCGGAAGAAGGGCCAGTGGAAGAACCGTAGCCAGTGCCAGATCCTGAACCAGTACCGGCAGTACCACCACCGACAACACCGGAACCAGCAGGGCCAGCTCCAGCTCCAGAGGTCTGGCCAGAAGCGAGACCAGCACCAGCAGCTCCAGCTCCAAGGCCAGCACCGACTCCAGCAGCTCCAGAAGAGCCACCAAGGCCGGAGCCAACACCAGATTGGCCAGTGGAGCCGAGACCAGACTGACCAGAAGAGCCGAGACCGGTCTGACCGGCACCTCCAGCCTGTCCAGCCTGTCCAGAACCACCCAAATTAGGAAGAGTAGAACCACCGGGAACAGAACCGGAACCGGAACCAACACCGGGAGTGGCACCGGAAGTGGAAGATCCCAGTCCGGGAACACCAGCCTCGGCGAGATCGGCGTTAGCTCGAGACTTGGCAGCAGCCTCGAGGTTGGAAGGGGCGTTCTGGGCCTGAGACGAGAAATTCTGGGCTTGGGATTGGAGGCCCTGGGACTGAGAGCCAAGACCGGTAGAGCCAAGACCAGAGGTACCGGTAGAGCCAAGACCAGAGGTACCGGCAGCGGTACCGGCAGCTCCAGCGGCTCCAGCAGCTCCAGGAGAAGAGCCAAGAGCAGTACCAGTAGTACCAGCAGTAGTGCCAGCACCGGTCACTCCAGCGTTGGCTCCATTCACCTCATTAGGATGAAGATCACCGGAGAGAACGTTACCAACGTCATTCTGTCCGGGAAGAGGAGAGGCTCGCTCGGAGGCCAAGGGGGAGGACTTGGAGTACCGCTTGGACTCGCTTCCGTCAAGTTTATCCTTGGACTTCTTGCCGGTGAGACCAGAAAAGAAGCCCTTGAGCGACTTGGACTTCTCGGGCTTCTCCTCTCGTTCCTCGGCCTTTTTGAAACTGTTGAACTTGCCGCCCCAAGACTCTCGCTTGGAGTTTGTAGGAGAAGGTGTGGCGAGGGTGGTAGCAGGAGCGACTGTTCCGGTGCCAGCGGCTCCAGCGGCAGTTCCAGCTCCAGCACTAGGAGAAGGAATGACTCCAGTGGCTCCAGGAGCGGTGCCAGTAGTGCCAGCGGCTCCGGGAGGAACGTCGTAGTGGTGGTGGTGATGGTCCACGGTTTCCACGACAACGGCTTCTCGGTTGGAATTCTTGTTGGCAGGAGTGCCCACAGCCTGAGCGTGCGAGGTGCTCAAGGGCATGTTGACCTCCTGGAGGTTGCCAGGCAGCTGTTGGGCGGGCTGAGACTGGGTCTGAGCGGTCTGAGCAGGATAAGAGCTCTGGGCAGGAGCTCTGGAGGCAGAATGAGACTGGGCAAGTCTAGAAGGTGAGCTGGGCGAGTGCTGACCATACTGCTGCTGCTGCTGAGTGTACTGCTGAGACTGCTGAGGCTTGGAGTAATTAGTGGATCCCACAAGAGTGTCGTGGAATCGCTCCTTGCCAATCTGCTGAACGTCCGAGGCGTATCCTCCATACGTGGCGGTGGGTTCTTGGGCAGGCGTAGGCGAGTACGACTTGGTGGAGCTCTTCATGGAAGGGTCCACGTATCGCAGATTGTCGGTGACAACGGTCTCTTCCTCAACGTAAACTGGTTGGGGTTGGAAAGAGGGGGCCTGGGGAGATGGGGCCTGGGGAGATGGGGTGGATGGTAGGGGGGCTGAGTTAGTACGGAAGTGAGTGGCCGTAGGTCACAAACGGACAACAACGGACTGAATCAGAGAACGACTGGCCGTAAGTCAGGAGGACAACAACCTGTTAAATGCTCGTAGCATCACTCTAGAGCTGGTAGATCGTATGAAGCAGTTCTGGGGTGGCTAAAGTCGCCAGAAGTCGTCAGAAACAGACGACAAAGAGCGGAGGTAGACAGCAACCAAGATAGATCACTCTGGACAGCTCCCTGAGACTCAATTGGCTTTTGAGAGTCTCCCAGCAATTGAAACAACTAGACAATTGACAGAAGTAGAAAACAGTAGTCGACAAAATGATCAAAACCGACTGAAAACACCCGGACAAAGTCCACGCGTAATCAACCGTCTATTCTAATCACTCTGAACAGCTCCTCGTGTCTGTGTCTTCTCAATTGATCTCTGTAGTCGTCTCCATCAAAACTCTGGGCTAGCTGCACCAACATGCATACCACTGCACTACCTGCACCATGAGTGCATAACAGTGCAGACCTAGTCACTCCGACCTAGTCATCTGTGTCCAACAACCAACATCTTGTCTACTCATCTTGATACTCACAATTAGCGTAGGAAACAGGCACTCCAGGGTACCCGGGGGTAGGAACAGGGGTATACTCGACCTTTTCTGTTCGGCCGGCAGACCCCTGGCTTCGTTTAGAACCGGACCGGCTCAGAGAAGAAGCAATCTTTCTGTCAATGGCGGAAAAGTCGTTATGGACGTGGCTGGAGATGGCGTTACCAGCGGGCGAGACTCGGTGTGAACCAGAGCCGCCACTGAGCTGTCGTCGATGAGCTCGTGAGGGTTCCTGCTCGACGACGTAGACAGCGTCACGAGTCTCGATTCGAGACCCGGCAGGAGGAGCCTTGCCGTGAGAAGACTCCCAGTCCTGGTAGGCGGCAGAAACCTCTTCGGGGACACCAGAGGAGTTGTTGTGACGGTCCTGGCGCTTAGGAGAGCCCAGAGCCGCGGCCGCAGCGGTCGCAGCATGCACTTTGTGTTGAGAGGGCATGTTGGCGAGGGTGTTCGTGTAATGTGGAGGAGAGAGCTTGTCAGGGCAGGTCTCCCACGAGATATATAGTTGTTTAGCAAGCAACTTGTGGTGGAGACAGGACGGTACATCCACAACACGCTAGAGGGGGGTAATGTGATACTTGTTGGTACGGTTGTAATCCTTGGAATGAGAGGAGTACGGTGGTGCAATCGGCTAGTCATTATCTTCACCCCTTGCCAGGTTATAGTCCCCCCTAAACCGCCATTCACTCCTCCACCTCAAAGTTAAACAATCATCATTGTCTTGCTAACTCAATGGCTTTTTGACTCCAGGCCTGCAACTTCCACAATCGGTTAGTCCTATTGGGGGCGCTGTAGAAGAGTGAGCAGAGATGATAAAAATCTGCTAAAATACTCGAAGACGTTATTCAAAATTAATCTAAATAACCGTTATTTATTCACATTTCTCTCACATCTCCCTCCCCTAGTACACCTTCCCGCCATTGTTCTATAAGGTTAGATTGCTAAGCACCTTGGCAAGGAATGCGGTTTTTAGATAGTTGGTATATCTCGACGAGAAACTGTCAGATTCTTGTCGGAGTTGTTACAAATGGTATCCTGCCGCTCCATACGTATATTTCCAAACTTACAAGCCGATCTACCAGCTCTTCAGCCCTCAAACAGCTATCCCCGAAAAAGCCTCACTGACGTCACCTGCATGATTGGACCTAATTGCGCAGCCCAGAAGTGCACCATTAGGCCGGGTCACGTGCCCTGGCAAACACAATGGCAGGGCTGACAGATTGATAACTGACACAAAGACAAGATGTATTAGTCACGTGACCCTCAGATGACAGAATGAACTACTTGTACGGGTACACTAACTAGACTACTTGTTAGGCAGTGATGTTAGCATTAACTAACATTCGACGGCCTCACCTAATTACTTTCTGAACGGAAAATGTCTCATCAATTGTGTTTGGCACTAACGGAGTCGGTGTGAGGGAAGTTTAAGTCGTCGACAGAGCGTCGACCCTTCTCTTTTGGGCTTTTTGAGCTTCATCAAAAGCAGTTACCCGAACCCCAGTTTTTATACGGTGCAGAAATACGACAATATAGCCGAGGGCGTTATCTGACACGGTTTTAAAAATTTTGGGGACGGAAGATGGTTTGGGGGGGTTTCAAGTGTGTCGTTTCGAATGAAGAACTCGTCGAAGTCATTGCCCTTCTCTACAGCTTCTTGTACTTCGTTCGCTCCTCTCACAAGGTTGGATTGCTATGAAGTAGCAAAGAATGAGGTACAAGAAGGAATGCTAATCCGGAGGTGTCCCGAAGTGGTGGGTCATTTGACCAGCAAGGATAAGTCGTAAGATGAGCTTTGTGTGTGCTCTACAGACTGTCTGAGGATGTGATAGAGGTGATAGTGGGACCTACAAGTACACTATTGATACAGATAAGACTTTGATACTGGTACTGACTGTAGGACATTGGTAATCAAGCAGTTGTTGCATTCTCGCCGCCCACTCTCTTTCCCAAAATATCAATTACTTTGCTCAATCGGGAAATGTTCGATGTACGATGAAATGTATATAAACGTTAGCCGTTGAATTGTGTGCTAAAGAGCCGGTCGATTCACGAGATTATGAAAGGATATGCAGAGTACAAGTAGAAAGTGTGAAGAGAATCCCGGAGTGGCCTTCTTCTCTGTCACATGGAGTCTTGATCTCTCTCTTTATTACTAATCAGCAAAATTGCACTGATAGCCAGCAAATTGAAGAGATCAATGTATTTGGCCATGTCTGGTGAGATTGGATGGTTTGGGGATGCTACAATGAGTGACTGCCAACCAGCAAGTAGGTACTTCAGAATCTTGTTTGAGCTATTCAATCAGAGCGAGACAGAAGGCAACACTTGTGAGCTTTTCCATGAGGACAGCTACTGTTATTGTAGGTGCAAGTCTCCCGTGAGTTGTGTAGAATCATGATGCAGATGTTAATGGTACCACCAAGACCGCAAGAAAATGCTGATTCGAACGGTACTACTTATAACCATCTTTGGATGTTTCATCAGTGAGCAGACCGAAATTCGTCATTTCCCGCGGTCAACATGTTTTAGGTGGACTATGCTCTTTCGAAGTTGCACGGAAAATGTCGATAACTCACGCTACAGTGGTGGCACAAAGTCGAGAGTAAGACTACTCGAATCTCCTAACTTGTGGCGTTCCAATGGTACCAGTTACATGTTTGTGTCTTAAGTCACCGATCCGTTGAGAGGTGGCCTGAACATCGTCAATATCCATGATCATGACGTCATCACGTGAACCTTATTTCTGGAAGTGGTAGCCTTCAGGTTGCCCTTCACTTTCATTCGTGCACAAACGAGATGAAAAAACTCCCTTTTTGGCCACCTTTATCCGCATTAAGGTTTTAGTGGTCAGTCGCAGTGGGACATTTGTTGAAGTTTACTGGAGACTTTACTTGACATGCGAGATGAGCTTAGAATCGGAAGAAGAAGCGACAAGACGAAAACAAGGCCAGATTTATTACCCATCTGCCTTCTGTATTAGCCCCAGTGGTAACCGGTTGGCTTGATGTTTCCCATCATTCAGCACTTTGAATGTGTAATGACCCAGGACATGAGTCAGCTCAGGAGCACTTCAGCTCCAATATAGGCCACATCAATCTACAAGTACATCTGAAACAAGTTTCCCTGTTATCTCTTCAATAGATTGAAACTACTAGCTACCCATAGCGCAATATTTGGCTGGCTGCACACTGCCCCTAGGACCACTGCCTGTGGGTACATCCTCTCGATTGTTGTCTCTCAACCAATAAGACGAGCACTGTTTTTTGTTGTACCAAACCTCGTTATGAGCATGCACTGCAGCTTGTGAGCGCAAAACTTCTCCTCCTTGACCGTTGACTTGTCTTGTGTCGCATTCATGATGTAGCCAGATATTCGCGTCAATCTCAAAACTGCCTCTGTTAGCAAGGTACATTCCTTTTGGGGTTGTTCCGGGAATGGTGTAACAGGTGCTTGAGAATTGCGTGTCCTTACAGATTCCGATCCGCTGATCAAAACGCTTGTCGGCATACGCAACAACAACAAAAGCTCGCTGGGATGTGGTGTAATCAATGGACGTCCCATTGAAGTACTCATGAGATGTCTCATGAACACTGGCCTGTTCAGCCTGCTCGTGACTAGGATGGCTAGCCAACCACTGGTCCTCAATCTCGGTAAATCGGAGCTGTGAGGCGTTGCTCATAACTTCAAAGTCGTGACGGCCACTTTTGTAGGAGGTGAACCAGGTGGTGTCCTGGTTCTCGTACTGACTGACACACGGTCGGGCTCTATCTCTCAGCTCTTGGTACTCCTGACTGGTCTCGTGGAAAATGTAAACGAAAGGGTTGTCGCCTGGGGTGTCGTAAAGAACGAAGCTGGTGATATTCAAGGCCGCTAGACAGATGGCAACCGCCGTGGAGTTGAACATTGCTGAGTTAGGGTGTCCTGTTTCCGGTATGGGTCAGACAATGGTGTTGTCCTTGGTTGTCGATTATTTCCGCGGGACAGCTGGTATTTATATCTTTCCGAGCATCACAGTTCAAGCTAGGTGTGATTCCAATCTCTGTGCTCAGACTCCAATGAACGAAGCACGGGGTTGACATTCGCTAGATTGGAAGGCTTTCCATGGTTCTGGACTTTCGATAGACTCGTTTCCAAAGGTTACTACATTGTACCAGGTAGACAGACTGATCGACGAAACAAATACGATGATTCCCTCTCCACGCTCGCAAGGTGGAGGGATATCGTATCTTCCCGATGAGATGCTGCAGGTACCGCAGTTCTCAATCTGACCAACAGCGATAGAGCGGGTCTTGGAGCAGGTACTGCACGGAATTATGACCTCAGTATATACATGGAGCTCGGAGTTGATGGCTTGATAGTGAGAAGAAGTCGGTCTTGCCGGTGCTTTCAGCTAATTGGGGTCTGATCTCAAAGCAGTCGTATGTACCACTATCGAGTCAACCAGGGTTGCACTTTTTCGGTTATTCTGAACTAGACTGTCGAGCATAACCTTGGGCACCTCCGCCTGTTTTTGACATCGAGTTCTATTAAGTCCGCCGACCTCTTTTATCTCGTTTCCCATGGCGTAGACCCCCAGTTCTTGGCTCTCTTCCTATGAGAAGCAGACGTTCAACTACAATGGCTACATTCGAAAGATGTGTGCAATCCAATGGTTGTGTTTGTAGAAGCATGAGTTTTATTCAAGACGACCACCAATTTGCTTTAGCTACTACACAGTTCATACGGCTCCGTCGAAAGACAGCCCAAACCGTGACCGCACGTATGTACAGTAATTAGCCCACCTGGGTGTCAAAGTGGTGGAACTCAGAAGCCATCTTTCGAACATGATGTAACCCGCTGTAAATTCTTTTCAAGAGGACCGTACCGGCTAGTGTCTCTCGAACAGTACCCTGTGGACATGCTCTTGATCTCGAGTCCTGTTGAAAAGCCAGCAGTTGATGAATCTAAAGGGGCATGCACGGCAAAGGCATCAACTGACAATCCCATAAGTGTCTCCGAGTCCACCTGTCTCACGCAGATACCCCCCTGAGGTTTGTTATGAGCTTAAGTGACAAGTTATCCAAGGCCTATTCAACTTTGGTTCTAGCATTGGAAAAGTCTAAGAAACGGGCCCTCTGAGGTGGACGAAAAAGAGCCCGTGTTCGAACATTAAATATTGCTCTGATGGCATCCGGGCTAAGTTGAATGACAAAGGCTTGAGTAATTTGATACGGTTCATGTGATAGGCCCCAATGGTGTCAAATGCCACAAGGTATCTTGTCTTAGATCTACGTGATACAGGCTTGGAAGTACTTCCTTTTTCCACCAGACAGGCAGAAGACTTGTTTCGGGGGTAATGGGATCAGAGGTGAACGGGAGGCTATAGAAAGATTGTGGTGTACAGTACGACTACGGGTAGTCAACTACTATGAGCACTTGTTAATAGATGAGGTATGGTTTACATGTAGAATGGAATCCATGGGTCAAGCAGGAGCACACAAGTACTCTGAGCTATGACACGAGTCTACCATACGCTTATTTCCACCCTTTTCCTGCCCATAGCACCCTCATTTCGCGCACACAGGCTGTTGATGACGAGGTACGATCGATGGACGTTAGGTTGACATGGTGTTGTCCAACTTGTTCGTTGTTCGGATGTCTCGCCAACCAGCGACCCTCTATATCGGCGAATCGGATCTGTGAAGCACGGTTCATGTCTTCAAAGTCTTGACGACCACTTTTGTAGGAGGTGAACCAGGTCGTATCCTGGTTCTCATAGTGACTGACACACGGTCGGGCCCTATCTCTCAGCTCCTGGTACTCCTGACTGGTTTCGTGGAAAATGTAAACGAACGGGTTGTCGCCTGGGGTGTCGTAAATAACAAAAGCGGTAATGTTGAGAGACGCCAAACATATGGCGACCGCGGTGGCGTTGAACAGATACATGGCTGATGTGGAGGGATCTTTGTCGGCTATGTCGGGGGCACCAGCTGGTGTGTACTTATATATCGTTCATTGAAGTGAGTCACGGTCGTGGTCAGTCATGAGCCAGTCATGAGTTGCGTCAACTTGTCGATTGTTACCGCTTATGGCAGGGCCTTGTATGGATATAGGTTTGTGGTAATTACGGGGTACAGTGATAGGGTCTGAGATGTATTCGGCGCTGTTGGAAGACAGCCTAACCTTTAACTGTACGGCTCAAATGATGGGTGCTGGTATTGAAACAATAGTCGCACTCTAGTACGTGGAATTTAATGTGGATATAGGGAATACGGTGGTGCCGTCGAATTGTTTGCAGGAGCTCTGGAAGGTGGCATTCAGAGTACATGTAAAACGCATGTCTTTAGACACTCCCTGATCGGCTCTTCTTCACAAGTACAGTGAGACACTAATGAAAGCTTATATTGTAAAGAGAATAAAAACTGGGGCTTGTAAATCCGTCTGAGTGGAGGGAAACTGGGTGACATTTATACTGTACTGTGTACAGTAGTCCGCAGGTGCATTTGGTCAGCACTCCTGTGAGACGAGCTGCAAGGATCTCCAGGTTAACTTAGCTACAGGTGGTAGCTACCATACCGGTACAAGTACGGTACGTATCCGAGAGCCAGCAACAGAGACTCTACTTGTACAGGTATTCCGTATGGTTTGACACCGTGCAGGCACTCATTTTCCGTCTTGGGCACGTGACTTGACTTTCAGAGACGTGAGATCATGTGGTTTAGCATATGGAACCCATCTAGTTTGTGCAGCAGAGCATAGCAACTCGTCGACCTCCCATTATCAGAAAGCCATAGAAACTGGTACCAAAATGGTCGCCTTTATGAGAGGATTCCAACTGTATACTTTTCACATTGATCCGACAACCGCATCATTCGTAGTTCTGCCTGTCCTTCTACTCAAAAATAAGGTGGTCTGAATTTCCGAGCCGCACGCCTAGGGGTGGTGGTTTAGTCTGTCTCTGAAAAGCCGTTGAGAGTTTGGTTCCCTCTAAGTTTCTGACTGTAGGCTTATTAGGAGATACTCGCATGACTTGCAAGTTTTCAGGTCTTGGAAATCCATATTGAGTGAGCTGTGACGTTACATAGCTTCGTGAAGTGCGAGAACTGTTTACTGAAGAAAGGAAGGTTCAGTCCAAGTAAAATGTCAACTTATTACCCAAAGCTAAGTAAGCTTAAGTAATGCCCGTCATTGTGCCACATCTTCGAACCGCCCAGGAGACACGAAATCACCCCAGCGAGAGCACCACGGGCACCCATCCATCGAGAATGCAGTACTCCAACTCTCAAAATGCTGCTTTCATCGCTATGGCAACCGATGTGGCCATTTTAGGACTGCATAACCAGCCCCCTCGCGAAGCATGAGACTATCGATTGGAGTATCTCTAACTTCGGCTGTAGGAGTCGGAAGAGCCTGAAAAGTGCTTTATTGTGATCCCCATGACTCAAAGAGCTGCCAGCCAAAAGTTTGAGTCATTCCGAACAACGATCCATCTTCTGGATACACATTCATTCCTACGCTAAAATCGATAGTCTTCAAATCTGCACTGCATATGCCGAGCAAATGGATGGTCTCCAGTTTGGGCTGTAGGGAAGGGAATGTGCTGAAAACTGACACGTGATATGCGTGATGACTAATAAGCTACCGGTTAAAATTTCGCACCGATAACTCCTATTTAGAGCGACTTTGAACGGCATCCATTTTTACAGGCGTATTGCCAAGTGCATATTTTGCATGGACGGTTTGGAGGTTTTGAAGGGGAGATTAAATGGCCTCTTGGAAATGATACAGGGGACTCAGCTGTTACCAGAAGCGCTTTTGAGCTGTTTTGAGTGATGCAGATGCATTTTTGGTCATTTTCCGATTTCCCACGATTTTAACGATTGTTCCCACGAATTAATCGCCATTAATCGTCATTAACTCCTGCATTATTCTCCGTAAATTCCCCTGCACCCTTTGCCTTCATTTTCTCAGACTGAACCTTATGTGACAAACCTAAGCCGGTGGACAGAAACAGAGTGTCCTTCTAAGTCGAGAAATTTGACCAGTATAAGCTGGTTAAGCTGGTCAGGTAGATCTGAACAACCTAACAGTCGTCTCTCCAGTTTTCCTCATTTTATTCCAATTTTCTCGATTTTCTCCGAATATTTCCCAGTTGATCACCATTAAACGCACTTTCAATTCCTTAACCGACTTGCGTCCGTTCTCGAGTTCAGTGCTGAACTTTATTAGGCAAATGTGGTTCAAGGCCATCCAGAGCATCCTTACAAGTCAGCTAATACTAGAGCGATCGGTTAGAGCAGCAGATTTATAGGCTTTCTATGCCTTTATAGTCACTCCATAACTTTCCCCGTCTCAATCCGAGCTTTTCCCGATTAAATGTGAATATTCAGACATTATTCCGCTTCAAAGTCCGTTTTCAATGCCGCATAAATACCTCTAAAATCCTTCTCCCAACGGGCCATTCCCCAAACCTTATTTTACAAATGCAGTTTTATCCTCATCTCGACCATCCATTCAAGTCCCCGAATACTCATCAGAAGCTCTTGAAATTCTACAACCCCCATTGCCCCACCTCCCTCATTAACGTGCCAAACTCCCACCCCAATCCAGTCACCCCCTGTAGAGTTAAGTCCACCCATCCCCGGGGTTTAAGCTTTCCCCATGCATACGTTTTATCACATGACATTCCCAATCTGTAAAAGCAGTCACAAAATCTCCCGGCAGAAAAAATACATGATCAAATTTCACCCCGAGTTTTCTCACCAACTTTCAACACCACACCAAAAATGTCCCACCGAAAGTACGAACAGCCCCGACACGGTCATCTTGGTTTCCTGCCTCGAAAGCGATGCACCAAGTCTCGAGGAAAGGCCAAGTCCTTCCCCAAGGACGATAAGTCCAAGCCTGTTGCTCTGACCGCCTTCCTTGGTTACAAGGCCGGTATGACCACCATTGTTCGAGATCTCGACCGACGAGGTTCCAAGATGGACAAGCGAGAGATTGTTGAGGCTGCCACTGTTGTTGACACTCCTCCTATGGTTGTTGTTGGTGTTGTTGGCTACGTTGCTACTCCTCGAGGTCTCCGATCTCTGACCACTGTGTGGGCTGAGCACCTCTCTGAGGAGGTCCGACGACGGTTCTACAAGAACTGGTACAAGGCCAAGAAGACCGCTTTCACCAAGTACTCCAAGCAGTACGAGGGTGGAGCCGAGCAGGTTACCAAGGAGCTCGAGCGAATCAAGAAGTACTGCACTGTTGTCCGTGTTCTTGCCCACACTCAGCCCAAGCTCACTCCTCTCAAGCAGAAGAAGGCTCACCTTGCTGAGATCCAGATCAACGGTGGCTCTGTTGCCGACAAGGTCGAGTGGGCCCAGTCTCACTTTGAGAAGACTGTCACCATCGACTCTGTCTTTGAGCAGGACGAGATGATCGACGCCATTGCCATCACCAAGGGTAAGGGTTACGAGGGAACCACCCACCGATGGGGAACCAAGAAGCTGCCCCGAAAGACCCATCGAGGTCTCCGAAAGGTCGCCTGTATCGGTGCTTGGCATCCTGCCAACGTCCAGTACACCGTTGCCCGATCTGGACAGGACGGTTACCACCACCGAACCTCGGCTAACCACAAGGTCTACCGAGTCGGAAAGGGAGGTGACGAGTCCAACGGCTCCACCGAGTTCGACCGAACCCCCAAGACCATCACCCCCATGGGTGGCTTTGTCCGATACGGAGAGGTCAAGAACGACTTCCTCATCCTCAAGGGATCCATCCCCGGTGTCAAGAAGCGAGTCATCACTCTCCGAAAGTCCATGTGGCTCCACACCTCTCGACGAGACCTCGAGAAGACCCAGCTCAAGTGGATCGATACCGCCTCCAAGTTCGGAAAGGGCCGATTCCAGACCCCCGCCGAGAAGACTGCTTTCATGGGCACTCTCAAGAAGGACCTTTAAATGGTGTCCTGATGGGTTTTATAAAAATAAAATGCAGTTGCAATATTAAACAGAGAGAGTAGATGGCCATGTACAGTAATGTACAGTAGTTTGAGGAATGGTTGTGGGATGTTTGGGGGTGGGTTGTGGGGGGTGGTGTTTGGTGGTGTAAACGTTTTCATCGGAATTAAGTTGGAAAAAAAAGTACGATATCTCGAAATTTTTGTATGAGTGAAAGTGGTGTTTGTTACATGACTGGAATCAGCAGAACAGGGCGAGTCGAATGGTATGACTTTTGACATATGTTGTCGTAGAATATTGTCGTTTTAAATGTCTCTTTATTCATGACGATGCAAACTTCATGAACGTACAGTAATCTCTTCGAATCATTGTTCTTCTAATGGTGAGAATATCTCCAAATATTGTTAGGATGAGGGTGGTGTTTGTGGTAGGCCTAGAATCAGCAGACGACAGCGAACTGGACGGTACTGTACCGTTTTTGTCATAGGTTGCCTAAGAAGAATGTGGATCCAGAGACTGCCAAACACCCTCTACTGTAGCTACATGCTGTATATGTATGAATGTTTCGATGGTCAGATATCGAAGGTGTGATTATCTCCAAATATTGTGAGAAAGGGGGTGGACTTTAGTATATGACAAGAATCAGCGGAAGACGGCCATCAGGAAAATATCACTTTTGCCATAGGTTGTCTCAACGAAATGTGTCATTAATGGACCCTCTTCTCTTTTTCAATGTTCATGAACATCAGCTTGATAAAAAGTTGTTTTTTTGATAGGTGCAATTATCTCAACATATTGTGAGAAAAGGGGTGGATGTTGTTGTACGCTTGAAATCAGAAGGAGAGGGCGAGTCGAATTGTATCACTTTTGACATAGGTCGTCATAGAAAAATGGGGTTCTAATTAGACGACCCTCAACTCATGCTCATGATCCTTAGAGACAGAACCTTCTCGATTTGACTGTATCGATTTGACTGTACCTCCAAGGGTGGAAATATCTCAACTGTTTACTACTGTGAGTGGTAGATTATATTAGATGACTAGAATCAGAAGAAAACGCTGAGCAGAACTGTATAGCTTTTGCCATATGTTGCCACACAACAATGTGGGTCTAGAGGACACTTCACGTCTGCAGAGACAACCTTCATGAATCATCGCTTCTGAAAGACTGTATCTCTGAGAGTGCCATCAACTCAACATTTTAGTACTGTGGGTGGTAGATTTTATTGGATGAATGGAATCAGTGATCAACACTGAGTAGAATGGTACAGCTTTTACTATAATTCGTTACATAAAAATGTGGTTCTAGAGACTGTCGAAATCCACTAACAAGTTAGGATGTTCATACCAGTTCCATGTTTAGATGCCCAACTATCGAAGGTGTAATTATCTCGAGAATTTGTGAGGTAAGGGGTGGATTTTGCTGCATGACTACAATAAGAAGAAGAGGGCAAGTCGAATGATATAACTTTTGCCATACGTTGTTTCAGAAAAATGTGGGTCTAGAGAACTCTCAAGTCTTGCTCAGAAACAGCACCTTCTCGATTTGGCTGTACCTGGCACAATTTCTAAAGCTGACTTCACAGGGTTCCAGAGTAGAGATTTCATGAAAAACACAAGTCTAGTAGTGTAAAGTGGACCCAGAGAGTCTTTCTGTACCTTCAAAATCTCTCTACCACCGCTCTACTACGTTTTGGTGACACCCCCTCAAGGTCACTCCCCAAACGGTCCTAGCTGAGTATTTCCCAGTTTACAAACTCTAACTTGCCACGCTCCATAAACGTTCTCAAAGGATCCAGTATGGCTGATTATCCATCATAAAGAACCCTGCAAACCAGATGCAATCCACAAACATCGATAAACGCCATTTGATAATTTCATTACAAAATCCTGGGCTCGTGTTCTGAAGCTAATTATAGATTTTGACACACGACTTTGAGGGGGGTATCCAGGAGGTGCAATACTCACTCATAAGGTGTGTAGAGGGGTTGGGGACTAGCCTTGTGAGCACTACAGGCACTCATAGCCTGTTCAGCCACCCACAGACCACTCCTCTCGCACCTAACACTTATTTCGTCCCTGACATAAGTTCCTTCCAACGCCCTTTTGAACGCGTGGTTGTTACAGAAATGCGAACCTTATGCTTTGTTGGCGAAAAAGTTTGACAGGCGAATCTATCGATCTTTTCAAGTCTCAGACGTGTCCTTATTGACGTCATGGGAGGGGGTAGATAGGGGACGGTAGAGACGATCTAGACACATAACAATCACGTATATCAATAGACACGTGTCCATATAGTCGATCTATCACCTTACAACTACCCCTAACCCCTTGTCTCACGTCTATCCCGACCACTTGAGCTTGCTCCCAAAGTTCACGTGATGCAGCTCCATCACGCACGGTGCGTGGGTGGTATACTCTGTGGACCACGTTTCGTTGCACGCCATGCCGTCCTACTTCAAATTCAGCGATTTGGAGCAAAACAACAAACGGGACGACGACTTCAAACCCCGCACCAAGGACGCCATGTCTTCGCCTCTTTCCATGTTCAACCAGGTGCCCACTCGAATTCTCCGACTAGTCGGGCTTTCCGTTTGTGCTCTGGTGTTTGTGTTCCTGTTTCTGAGAAACACAGATGGCAACACTGTTGTCGTTAGCGACGCCACCAAGGGAGCCAAGGCTGCCGTTGTCGACGCCGTCACCTCCTCGCCCCAGGACCCCCTCTCTTGCACAAAGTCCTTCGACGGCGTCACCCCCATCACCCAGTATGTCGTCATGATCGATGCCGGCTCGTCCGGATCCAGAATCCACGTCTACAAGTTCAACAACTGTCAGTCCACACCCCGACTTCTCGACGAGCACTTTGTCATGGACAAGCCCGGTCTGTCTGCCTTCACTGATCCCGAGGAGGCCGCCCAGTCGCTCGACAAGTACCTCGACAGTGCTCTGGAGTACATCCCTGAAGAGTACCACTCGTGCTCTCCCCTGCAGGTCAAGGCCACCGCCGGTCTGCGAATGGTGGGCGAACAAAAGGCCAAGGAGATCCTCGAGGCCGTCCACAACCGAATCCAGACAAAGTACCCCTTCCCCATTGCTGGAGAGGACGGTGTTGGAATGATGTCCGACTCCGATGAGGGTGTCTACGCCTGGATCACCATCAACTACCTGCTCGGAAAGATTGGTTCTCCCGAGAAGAAGCCCACCGTCGCCGCCTTTGACCTTGGAGGAGGATCCACCCAGATTGTCTTCGAGCCCGAACTCAAGGGAGACAAGAAGCCCACCGCCAAGCAGATCCAGTCGGCCATGCAGCCCGGAGACCACGTCTACGACCTCAAGTTCGGCGATCTGTCCTACTCGCTGTACCAGAAGTCGCATCTCGGATACGGTCTTAACGCCGCCAAGGAACAGATGTACAAACAGGTGGTCATGAACCACATCAACTCCGACGACAGCGTGGTTGAGGATGGAGCCACCCTCGTCAACCCTTGTGTGCCCAGCGGACTCGAGATCAAGAACGTCAAGGTCAAGCTCAACTCTGAGAAGACTTACACCGTCAACTTCCGAGGCCCCTCCAAGCCCCAGACCTCTGCCCAGTGCAGAAAGATCGCCGAGGACATTCTCCACAAGGACCACGAGTGTACCGTCGAGCCCTGTGCCTTCAACGGAGTCTACATGCCTTCTCTGGCCGAGACCTTCCTGCGAGAGTACAAGCTGTACATCATCTCCTTCTTCTACGACCGAACCGCTCCCCTCGGTATGCCCTCCGACTTTTCTGTCGAGGAGCTGCAGGACGTGACCCAGCGAGTGTGTCTGGGCGAGTACGACAGCTTCAAGGCCATTCCCGGCGCCATCAGCGAGCTCAAGGAGAACCCCGCATGGTGCATGGAGCTGACTTACATGGTGTCTCTGCTGCATCAGGGTTACGAGATTCCTGTTGGCCGAGAGGTGACCATTGCCAAGAAGATCAAGGACTACGAGCTTGGCTGGTGTCTTGGTGCTTCTCTTCCCTTGCTGCACAAGAACGGTAAGGACGGATGGACTTGCAAGCTCAAGAAGCAGTAAGCAAGACAAGACAAAGCAAATTAAAGTAAAGTACATTATAATAGATTGGTTGTATAGAGAGTGGGGGGTTGTGGTGGTTTGTGTGAGTAGGTTGGGACGTGTAGAAGCATACGTGGCTACTGTAGAGCTGACTGAGGAGCCCCGGATACGATAAGTCAGTGGGGAACTACTGTGTTTGTACTTTTTTCTGGTCACACTCTCATGGCAATAAATTCAACTATTTTTCCTCCTAATCCCTCTCCTATATTATATAATTTAAACGGCTTTCGACTTTTACTCCTCATCATCATCACCTCCGGCAATGATATCGGGCCAGTCCTCGAATCCGTCTTCCCAGGCAGTATTCAGTTTAGCCTCGGTCTTGATAACGTCTCCATTGAATCGTTTCATGATTCGCTCAAACTTTCGCATCTCTGTGGGAGTCAGCAGACAATGGTCCAGAGCCTTGGTGAGCTTTTCAGTGTCAATGTTTTCTCCGATGAACACAATCTCGTTTCGTCGGTCCCCGTAGATACCCTGGAAGTCTCTCTTGATGTAGGCTCGGACAGTTTCATCATCGGGCCACGAGTTTTCGCTCATGACACAGAACCAGGGCTGACCAGGCTTGATGGTGAGAATAGCTCCTGCCTGGGACCACTCTCCCTGCAGAATGTGTCGTGTGGCGAGCCAGAAGTATCCCTTGGATCGCAGCAGGTTTCCAAACACAGAGTTCTTCTTGTTCTCGAGAACCACCTTCTCGTCAATGAGCTCGACAGACTCGTCATCGGAGTCCTCCTCGTCTTCCCACTCCTCCTGGGCCATGGGAGAGTCTCCATCTTCATCAGTGGGCTCCAGCTGTTCATCATCGTCCTCAGCCTCCTGGGTGGCGTTCTCATGACCATCGTGAACATCGGCTCCAGAGGGAGTGTTGTACTCCATCACCAGAAACTTGTCTCGGATGAGCTCATGGAGTCTGAGGGGGTGGAAGGGAGTTCGAGCTCGGTACACAAAGTTGTTGATGTTGTACTCCTCGGTCTCGGGCTTGGGGGCAAGTTTACTGCCGGCAGCAACGTCTCGAACAGTCATCTCATGGATAGATTGGAGCCATCCAGCAGAAGTGGCAGCCTTGTCAAACTGGAAGAGACCGGTGTTGATGATCTCCTTAAGATCAACCTTACAGAAGTTGGTGGTGATGACCTTGGCCACGGGGTTCAGTTTTCGAACCAGAGACTTGATCTTGTTCTGTTTCTTGGTGGAGATGGTATCAGTCTTGTTGAGAATGATCACATCAGAGAACTCGATCTGGTCAACCAGAAGATCGGAAATGGTTCGCTCATCTTCAGGCATACCAATCTCCCATCGATCCTTGAGCAGATCAAAGGTCTCAAAGTTGGGCAGGAAGTTAAAGGAGTCAATGACAGTCACGGCAGTGTCCAGAGAAGTCAGCTTGGCAAGTCCTCCATGCTCGGCAATCTTTCGAAGCACCTTCTCATCCATACCAAGATCAACCTTGTCCTCGGCATCAAGCATGGCAGTGGTGAACTCCTGAGTGAAAGTCTCAGCAACCTGCATGGGCTCAGAGATACCGGTGGACTCGATGACAATGTAATCAAACTTGCCAGAGAAGGCCAGATGAGCCATCTCCTCCAGAAGATCTCCTCGAAGAGTACAACAGATACATCCGTTCTGAAGCTGGACCATGGACTCCTTCTTCTGACTGACCTTGTGGTTGACGAGCAGAGAAGCATCAATGTTCAGAGCAGACATGTCGTTGACAACAACAGCAATCTTGTAGCCATGGTTGGCCTTGAGAATGTTCTCCAGAAGAGTGGTCTTACCAGCTCCAAGGAAGCCACTGAGAAGAGTCACAGGAATGGGTTTCTGAATAGAGGGCATTGTCGAAATCGTTGGAATGCTTTGAAAGAAAGTCGACCAAAGGTGCCCCTCTTAGTATTTATATTAGTATGACAGTTTGAAAAAAATTCACAGAGCCAGCATGGAACCACCAAGGTGAAATATACCATGCTAAAGTTCATGTGGGGGAGACCCGGCACGAGAGCAGCTCTGGAGAGAAATTTTGTGTGACATGAACTGATTTCGAGTACGTAGATCGATTTGTCTTGCTGTGAGGATTATATTGGTACCAACAAATCTTGGAAAAAATGCTTGTACCGAATTCTGGACTCAGGATACACCTACAAAGACCATGTACACGCGATGAGATCTTCGACACTTTTGATACCCTCCAGCTCGAGATCTAGGCAGGGAAAGAACACAGTAGGCACACGAATGGAATCCTTGAAGTGTGTGAAATCGAACTAAACCGTCTATATAAAGATCTGATAAAACCAAGACCGTTAAATGAGGCCCCTGTGGCACGTGGTTTTGTGTCTCCAAGCCCCCAAAATAGCCTTTGCGTGTCTGCATACGGATGCATAAACCTGCATAATGTCACCTGGAGAACGCACACACCTTGGCAGTTATTTGTTACTCTTGTTTTCCAATTGGTGGCTGGGACTTTAGAGTCGCGTGAACAGTAGTGGTTATGGGGATGGAGGAGGGGGGTAGAACCGCGGAGTAAGAAGGAATTCACGATAATGAGCCGGACCACCAAAGTAGAGGCCTCGCAGAATCCAACCGACTTTTCAGTTTTCAATTCGGACCAAAATTGACCCGATTAGGGCAAATCTTTCACTCGCATGACCATAGTTACAACTTAGCCAATAGCACCCTTTTCAATGTAACCATATGGAGGAGTGATCGTGGGGGTTATACAGCTGGTGTGTCGGTGAGAAGGTGATCTATGAGGGATCCGGGGACAACCAGTGCTTCTACTGTACAATACAACCTGCTCTTCTCTGTTTCTCAGAATTGATGACATTTTCTCATTACCACTTCCTGTCAAAGATCCAAAAGTTTACACACTCTTCGGATTGTAAGACACTGAACCTCTCTTGTCGTCTTTGTTTCCGCTAACTCCACGTTTTGGTCTAAGCGGAGGATTAGATGTGTTGACTGTTCCTGTGGAGTAGGAGTAACAACTGCACAAATCGTACTCTGTTCTATTGTTGGACCTTACTGAAGAGCTCATAGATGTACATACTCGTACCAGAGCTACTGTTTACCAGGCTTCCATGTTCCCCCGTCTGGTTCATACCTGGCCAATGACTCAGTGTCTTGACCTTCCTATCACGTCATTGATATTCCGCGGAAGAGCGCTTGGAAAAAGTCAGTTCATAATACGGAGAGATACGGTGCTTCTTGCATCTGAAACATGAAACATGGACACTGTTGTATTACAGAAGGTATACTCTTAGATGAGTCTTCCAACGGAGCTATATGAACAGACCGTGTTTTGGGCTCGAGGTCGTCAAAGAGATTCTTCGTTGACAATATATTTCCTTCCAGTGGACATTCTCATTAGTCCACTCCGTCTTTTCATCTCACCATAACTTCTGCATAACCTGTATATGAGTACCCTGGTGGTCATGCAGGAACATGTGAAGATAGTGCGCAATGGTGGTCATCAGAACTGAAAGGATTTAATTGGTCGTGTGCGGCAGAGCTATGAACTGACCTGTTTTTGCGTATCAGTTGTCACTATCCTCAGATCATGTGATGTCACATCTACTCCACTTGTGCTGGTAGCTATCAGATCCACACGTCATATGATGCCCACAAAAGGCTCAAATGTTTGATCCAATGTCGGACTCAGTCTGAATAGTTCAAAGTAAGTCATTCGCCCACTCAGAAAACCACCTCGGGCCCCCTTGGACTCATTGTGGTTGACATGGACTTGGGTCAGCATTCTCGGACAATACTTAGCATCTTAGATATGCTGTAGCAGGTTGAAATCAATGAAAGCTATTTCAATCGAATGTATTCAACTGAAATAATATGTTGGACTTCTTCTGTCTCTTTGGCCACCTCGTTTCAGCCTCTTTTCAGCCTTTTTTAACCATTTTTAAAAAAAATCTGACTAAGCAGATATCACCATGCAGTGGCCAGATTTTTAGTTGTTTTAACTTCCCGGTATCCTGGCCGAGCGGTCTAAGGCGCCAGGTTAAGGCTAACACCTTGACGAATTTCCTGGTCTCTTCGGAGGCGTGAGTTCGAATCTCACGGATATCATTTTTTGCCGATCTTGCCAGTCTTGTGAGTTGTCTCGTGCCCATGCAGGGGTGCCCACGTGTGTAGCATTTTGGGAAGGGTGGGGTTGGTGTGTTTTTTCTGGGTCCATTGTACGAGACAGTACGATTCAGTACCGGTAGCTAGCTAGTACTACTGTTCTTGTAGCTGTTCTGCGTCGGTTGATCTCCGTGTAAGATTCTCACAGCTTTTTCGTACTCCGTACTTGAACACACTGGTTCGTCAAGAGCACACCTTACAGTGATCACTATAGACCCGACAATCTCGGCATCGCAGGTCTCTAAACTCCGACATTGTCTCAGGTGCGACCTCTTTGGTGTGTGTGTGGGTTCGCTTAACCGTCCATTTCAGGCCTTTCTAGTATCTCTTCCGTTGATCCACACAGTTGAGTCGCTTACTGAAACATGTACTGTACGGGGTTCGAGTCAGGGCTCAGCCACAGCCGTAGCATCAATTTGCTGCTGTTTTCAGCGTTGCAGAAACGCGGGGCTCCGTGGACCGTGGAGGAGGTAGATCTTGGGTTGCCTGTTTGGACTGAGATCGTATTCGACCACCAGAGTACTACGAGAACACCACTCTTACACACACACACAACCAACCACACACACAACAACCAACCACCAATGGACACCACAGTCCTCTTGTACACCGCATCAGCCACATGTGGCCACCCCCTCCCCCTTACTCCACACTCTCCTCTACGTCTCTGCTCATCCGTACCTTGCACTCTAACTTGAACCCCCACCCCTGAAAAGAGTTTATCCACATCAAGCCTTCGCGTAAAGCACCTATCCGAGTGCCCTACATGTGTCAGAGGGTTGTGGTGAGAGAAAAGCACTGGTACTAGCAGTAGTTGAAACAGTGTCATCGGTGGTGTCACGTGACTTACTTAGGACAGTCCTGTTTTCGCCCTCTCAAATCATAGTCTAACTATACGGTTACACCTCACACAACCCTCGCTACACTCTCCCGATCCGTAGGACAAACTTTTTCTTCTAAACAAACTCGAACAAAACACTCCTTTCTCTAACCTTGACCATCTGTACGAAAAACGATGTACAATGAGCTGATCTCGTATGTATGTATGTACTCGTACAGTATCGTATGTACACTCGTACTCTCCGTATCTCTCCTGATCGCTCGTACAGTATACCGTATCACACGTTACACCCTTAACAATAGCACTGTGCCGCTTGCTCGTATGTACAGTCGGATGCCCTCTTCCGGAGGTTACAGGAGGGGCAGAAACGAAGAGAGAAATGCTCATGAGATAACTGCCCGAGATTGACAAGAACTGTTTAAAGAGCTCTTTTTAACATCTAACTGACGACGCCTTATATAAACAGCAAATTCTGTCACTTGTACTGCCTCTCACGCCAGCTCCGTCATCTCTCGAGTTCCCCGGAAAAACCCATCCCACCCCATCTCTTCATGCGGCGCTCTAATAACGTTACACTGGGGACTTAGGAAAACCCTCGCCTGTGTCCCAATCGGGTTATCTTAACCTGAACGCATGAGTGTGCAGAAGCCAAACACACATGTGGAGAAAAGGTGAGTGGAAGTGGGGTGGGTCGGATACGCCAGGACGTCACGTGACTGAACAACAGAGCTGATAAATGAATTACTCGCGATTTGAGGATCACGTGAGTACAACTTTCGGACCTATCGGACCTCGGGAAGATCGCCTTTATTGTGTCTCAAATCGAAACATCAATCAAACTCTATGATGCGTCTGATCAAAAAGCTGGTTTGGGAATGTCCAATTCAGAGCATTTTGGACTCAATAGTTCTGGCTGAAATTGCTACCATTCTATTCTACGGACTCTTGCGATTCCGACAGTGTAGCCAGCTTACCTCTCCTGTATCTGCCTCGTTTCCCACCACCCAAACTCTACAGCCACACCTGATCCGAAACTTCAGAGTTTTCTACATCGTGCCTAGGCCCGATACTTTTATATATGCGATGTTGGCCATTGGAGAGAGTGATGACCTGATGACTTTGGCTTTCTTTTCGCCGTTGGTCTTCTTTCAGTCTCCTTTCGACCTATCCACCAACCGTTTCTTACAGCAAATCATTTGACACGACCAATACGACACACTATGTTGGGCATCAAGACGAATCCCGATTGTGCTCCTGTTTTGCTCAAGAGCTCTTCGGAACTGCCCAAGTATCTTGTTGGAGGAACATTATACAGAACTGGGCCCGGTGGAGTGGGTGAACCAGGCGATAAGATGAGAATCAAACACTTCTTTGATGGGTTCACTCAGAACCACAGATTCCATATCAAGGACACCAACACCGTCGAATACTCTTGTCGGTCGTCATGTGACGCTCTCAAGCAAATGTACAGAGAGGCCAATCCCGATATGAGTCGCGTGACAAGTTTCGGACCCAGAGATCCCTGCCAGACGTACTTTCAAAAGTTCATGAGTGTTGTCAAGATGCCTCTTCCTGAATCCAATGTCAAGACTGATGATGATATGCCTGCAGATATTGTCAACGTCGGAGTTACCATCAAAAGAGATACCACTGGTTTAGTCGCACGTACAGATTCCAATGTCTTTCAGATCTTGGATCCCGTAACGTTAGAACCGCTTACTAAGTACAACTACTCAAAGTTCAGTGGACAACGTCTAGATGGACAAATGACGGCTAGTCACGTGGAGTTTTCTATTGATGGAAAGACGGAATACAACTACAATCTGAAACTTGGTAAAGTGCCCGAATATGTCGTCTTTTCCAAGACTGATGATCATATCACTGAGTTGGCTCGATTTGAGGCACCCGGTACTTATTTGCATTCATTCTGGACCACTGATAATTATGTGGTTCTTGCTCTTTGGCAGGCTGAGTTTTGGGGAGGAGGAATAGGTGTTCCTTTAAATAAGAATGTTCTTCGGGGCATTACACAAGAATGGGATTCAGAGCGTGAAACGGTCTTTTACGTGATTGCCAAGGATCCCACCAAGTCTCGTGATTTCAAGACTTTCAAGGGTCCTGCCTTTTTTGCATTCCACACCATCAATGCATTCGAAGAAGAAGACGGAGCACTTGTTCTCGATGTGTGTACATATGACAACAACCGAGTTCTGTTTGATTTCATGCTGGAGAAATTTGAGACGGATATGATTGGTGTTCAGAAGAACAAGGCGTTTGTGACGAGGTTCAAATTGCATGATGGTAAGGCTGAAACCGTATTTTGTTACGATACACCCTTGGCCAATCTTGAACTACCTACAATCAACCCGAGGTTTCAAAACAAGGAACACAGATACGTGTACGGAGTGAACATGCAAGATAAGGGTCTGTTCCTGTTTGAAGCTATTGTTCGTGTCGACTCAAAGACAGGAGAGACTCTGTACTTTATGGAGGAAGATGAGACTCCTGGTGAGGCTCTTTTTGTGCCTGATCCAGAGTCTGATGAAGGAGATGAACTTGCTGGAGTTTTGCTGTCTGTGTCCCTTAATCTTAAGACAGGTAAGAGCTCTCTATTGGTTCTTGATCCTGCCACAATGACTGTTAAGACCAGAGTTCAGATGGAGACAAAGGTCAACTATGGTTTCCATGGTAGTTGGGATATGTGAAAGGAGGAGTATTTATAGTGAAGCTGAAGCTAGCATAATCGGGCTCATTCATATGAGCTGTGTATTCTCATGGGTGCAATGTGAACATGCAGACTCAATTATGAGTAAGTCCAGTAGGCGTACACAAAAGCTACTACTTGTAACTAACGACCTAGGTGGCAAAAATTGAACTGGTATACAACCGTCTCTGAGTACTCACCGTCTCATCCAATAACGTCCTCTTATAACCCCACTCAGGTATAGATGTCTCTTTGTGCCTCATAACATATTATTCCCCTCTCACTATCTAGACTTTGTGCATACATAATAAGACCACAGTAGCCAATGGAACGCTTTGCTCCATTGTATTTGAGAAGACCACGTGACCCAATACAAACCGACGTTAGACCATGAGCACCGCTCCAATAAGGTCCAATTACATCCATCCACCCAATAACAACCATCCAATCAGGCTTAGTCACAATTCACCACTTTAGTGTATATTTAAGGTTTCAACATGCATGAATCAATGTCGAGATATGTCTATCTCCGTTCATATCTGCCCAACACATCTCACACAACACACACGTCCCTCACAACATGCTCTTCCGCTGTACGAATCCAGAAGGATGGCAGCTGGTGACCTGGTACTACGATCTCAGTCCCTGTGTCGCACAAACAGCACTCTTTGTGCTGCCAAGTATAGTGGCTTTCACCTTGGGCAGCTACAGTCTCTATCGATTCAGCAAGTGCAGCAAGCGTGATCGGCCCTACCGGTGGCAATATTCGCTGACATGGGATTATTACACAAAGCAGGTGAGTACCGACGATACACGAGTCTTCAACACCCGTTCCCACTAACACAGACATTAACAGCTTTACAACAAGTCATTGCATTGATCATTCCAGTGATCTCACCTTTTGCATCTGGAGATGTACGAAACTGGGCGCCACTTCTCCTTCTAGTCGCCACATACATCACTTTTCTCACCCAAAAATACGAATCGGAACTCGGCAAACCCGCATCTACTTCTGTGCTGCTGTTCTGGCTCTTTGAAGCCGCCTTTGTGATCCTCTCTTGCTACGGATGGATCATTCGACGCATCTACAACGCCCCTCAGGCCGGAGGATCTTTCATTCTCATCATTGCTCTTCTCGGCGTGATTTCAACAGCAATGATCTACTTGGAAGCCCAGGTCTACGAACCGTTCACAACGAAACTAGAGGTGGAAGAACTGCAGGATGAAGAGGAGTCAGCCGAGTCAGAACCACGTGAATCGTTCTCACTTGTTTCTCCCTACGACTCTGCACATATCTTGTCACGTGCATACTGCTCTTGGATCGCTCCCTTTCTCAAACTGGGAAACAAGAGACCTCTCAAGCTGACTGATTTGCCACCACCTCCAGGATTTCTCAAGGCAGAAGGACTCTACAAAGAATGGGTATCTCGAGGCTGGTCACGTGACGGATCGCTTCTTTACGCCCTTATTGTCCAGTTCTTCCCCAGTTATCTCACTTGTGCAATGTTCTACCTTATTAGTACATTCACACCTTTCATTCAGCCCTTCTTGTTGAGATCTCTCATCATCTTTGTGGGAGATTATCTCAAGGAAGACAGTGTGGTCCCTCTCTCTCGTGGAATCTCTCTCATCTTCGTCATGATCCTTACTCAGCTCATGTCTTCTCTTCTGTCAATCAAGGGCTTTCTTCTGACTCAAGCTCTTCAGACAAAACTCAACTCCACAATGACTTCTCTCATCCACGCCAAGGCTCTTTCACTGAGTGCGGAATCCGTGTCCGAGCACTCGATCGGTGAGATTCTTACTCTTATGACTACTGACATTTATCGAATCTCAGCAGCCATTGAGTCCTTCGATACAATCTGGAAAGCTCCCCTTGAAGTCTTTCTGTGTTGGTCTTCAATGTACTTTCTAATTGGAAATGCCATGTGGCTGGGTATCGCTGTCATGTGTGCTCTTTTGCCCATCACAGCCATCATCTCGAAAATCCGATTCCGCTTACTTAAGCAACTGAGAAAGGTTCGTGCCAAGAGATATGATGCAACCAACGACGCTATCATCAACATTAAGTCCATCAAACTCTACGCTTGGGAATCTTTGTTTGCAGACAAGGTCTTGGCACTGAGATCAGGACAAGAGGTGGCCAAGCTGAGACAAATTGTGCTCATCAAGAACATTGAAAAGTTCATTTGGAAAACAGCCACGAGTTTCTCATCAGCAGCAGCTTTCGCCTGGTACGTTTTGGTGATGCACAAAGACCTGACCACTGAGATTGCCTTTCCTGCCCTTTCTTTGTTTGGTATTTTGTTGGGTCCCTTTGGAGAACTTCCCTATGTTCTTAACCAGTTCAGTGAAGCCAAGATTGCTCTTGACAGAATTGAAGAGTATCTCAGAGCTGGAGAGGTGGAAACCAGCACCGATGAGACCGAGTCTGTCGATCTCTCCATCACTTCTTCTTCACCTGAGGTCATTCTCAAGAATTGTTCTTTCACGTGGGACAGAAAACACGAGATTCCTCTTCTCAAGGATATCTCCATGAACTGTGCTCCTGCCACCCTCACGTGCATTGTTGGACGTGTCGGATCGGGTAAAACAGGTCTTCTCATGTCCATTTTGGGCGAGACTTTCAAATCCAGCGGAACACTCATAACCTCTGGGTCAATGGCCTATGTTTCCCAGCAACCGTGGATCTTCAATGCTACTGTTCGAGACAACATTCTGTTTGGCAGCAAGTTTGATCAGGAGGTATATGATCATGTCATCGATGCCTGTGCCCTGTCACATGACTTGGACTTGCTTCCTGATGGAGATTTGACTGAGGTCGGAGAAAAGGGTATTTCTCTTTCAGGAGGACAAAAGGCTCGTCTGGCCTTGGCTCGAGCTGTTTACTCTCGTGCTGACATTATCATTCTGGATGACGTTCTTGCTGCTGTTGATGAACATGTCCAGAGCCATCTGATTCGCAATGTTGTTGGCAACAACGGCTTACTAAGCGGCAAGACTCGAATTCTGGCTACTAACACTGTTGGTGTGTTGAAACAGGCAGACCATCTGATCTGGCTGGATGATGGTCATATGATCGAAGAGGGCAAGTATGATGATCTCATCAAGAGCAATGGTCGGCTGACTAAGCTGGTGGAGGAGTATCACCGAGAGTCCCCTGGAACTGAGGCTACAACTGTTGAAGCCACAGACTCGACTGTCCAAGTCGAAGAACTGAAGAATGACACAGTTGATGACATCAAGGAAGTGACTGCAGAGCCAGTCTCGCGAGACTCTCCTACTCCTTTCAACTTCATGCTTCGAAGAGCTTCCACTTTGTCTCATTTCTCAACCGACAATATTCCCATGAGAGAAGATGTGCGACGTACACGAATCACTGACGAAGTGACGGCTTTTGGAAAGGTCAAATCAAGTGTCTTTTACAAGTTCTTTGCTGCTTGTGGTCTTCATAATGTGGCGTTTTTCCTGATTTTCATCATTCTGGCCAACATGGCTGGAGTTGGATCAACTCTGTGGCTTAAGAAGTGGGGTGAAGAGGGAAGTGCACACCTTGGAGAAATGGCAAGAATGACTACTCAGTTCTTCAGCCATACTTTGTGGAAGGAAGGAGCAGCGGAACAGGTTATGGATATGCCCCGTACTTTTACGTTGACATTCCCCGCGCTGTCTCAGGCTAACTTTGCTCTTGTCTACTTCCTTCTAGGTCTCACTTCTGGACTGTTCACTCTGATCGGATCGGTTGTGTGGTTCTCTTATGGTTCTATTGCCGCCTCACAGACTCTGTTCAAGACCATGTTGGCTGCAGTCCTTGCTTCACCCATGTCCTTCTTTGAAAGCACTCCTATTGGTCGAATCACAAACAGATTCTCCAGTGACATTTCTACTCTCGATCACGTGATCCCGTTCCAGATTGAGGCGTTCATCGGAGGTGCCTTTGCTGCCCTGGCTTCCATCTTAGTCATCGCTTGGACTACCCCAATCTCCCTGTGTGTCATTCTGCCCACTCTTATCATCTACCGAAGAACACAGTTGTATTACGTCAGCAGTGCTCGACAGGTGCGTCGAATCGCCTCTTCTGCTGGTAGTCCTGTGATTAGTCATTTCCAGGAGTGTCTTACCGGTCTCAGCAACGTTCGTGCGTTTGGTAAGAGCTCTTGGTTCAAGACTAAAATCACGTGTCTTATGGATACCAAGACCAAGACTCAGTTCATTTCGTACTCACTGTCTTCATGGCTCACTCTACGACTTGGATTGGTGGGTGCTTTGGTTGTGGGAAGTGTGGGTCTTGGTCTGATTGGAGGTGTTCGACTTTCACGTGATACAGATGGACCCAAATGGACTCCCTCTGGTCACGTGACTGCTGGAACAGTGGGTCTAGCCATGACCTATGCACTTCGAGTAGCATCGTCCCTTAGTCGATTGGTACGACTGTTGATTCGAATGGAGACCCAGAGTGTTGCTGTTGAGCGAGTCATTGAGTACTGTGAGCTTCCTGCTGAGGGTCTTACTGAAGGCACTTCCACTGAACAAGCTCTTGTTCCCACTTCTGAAGATCACATCACATTCGACAACTACTCTACACGGTACAGACCTCATCTCGATCTCATCCTGAAGGACCTTTCTTTCTCGATTGCTCGACAGGAGAAGATTGGGGTCGTTGGCCGAACAGGAGCAGGCAAGAGCTCCCTTACTCTGGCACTGTTCAGAATCATCGAAGCAGCTGGAGGAGCTATCAAGATCGATGAAGGAGATATCTCATTACGAGAGCTGGAGGCTCTTCGATCCGGTCTCTCTATCATTCCTCAGGACGCTCAGATTTTCGAGGGTTCACTGAGAGATAATCTGGATCCCAGACAGCAATATGATGATCAGCAGCTGTGGGCTGTTTTGAAGCTGTCTCTATTGGAAGACTTTGTGTCTCGATCAACTGAAGGACTAGATATGAAGGTCGCAGGCGGTGAAGCTGGAGGAGGAGGTAATCTGTCTGTGGGACAGAAACAGCTCATTTGTCTGGCGCGAGCTTTGCTCAATCCCAGTCCTATTCTTGTGCTGGATGAGGCTACTGCTTCGGTTGACATTGAGACAGACGCGCACATTCAGCGAACGATTCGAAGCGAGTTCAAGCACAAGACCATCATCACAATTGCTCATAGACTCAACACTGTCATTGACAGTGACAAGATTTTGGTGCTCGATCAGGGACGGGTGGCTGAGTTTGATTCGCCCCAGAACCTGTTGGAGAAGGAAGGAGGACACTTTTGGAAACTCTGCAAACAGGCAGGTTTGGCATGATGCATATGTATTAACTAATTGATTGTATTTGTAAGGAGGAGGGGTGTACTGGCGAGCTGCACCTGTAGGGACGGAAGACTACCAGCACATAGGATTGAAGCCCTGTTATACTGTTGAGGTCAGGTATTTCCTACGTCGCTAGACAATTCATGAAGATCAAGTTGGCTGATGGTTCAAATGACAGATCTTGACGTTTTGGTCGTTCAACCGTGATTTTCATGTGTGCATGGCTTATGGTCGCCAAATGCGATTCGAATAGCCTCAAGTCTATGGATTGAATTTTGTGTGGGTGAACGAAAATGGACAACGCTCGCTGTTGAGACTGAGAGAGCCCCCCAGACTCGGAGAGTGCCCGACAAGTACTTACTCGTGGAGTTACTATCCCCTATAAAGCTCACATCTCACGGCATTTGGAACCTGCACTGCGAAGTTCTGCCATTGAAAGTTAATAAGTAATATGCTAAGTACCGCTCAGTGAAATAGTTACGTTTAGATGGGGGTCGTAACACCTGCCAAAAGCCCTCAAAACAGCAAGTCGAGGCTGAGGCGAGCGAGGGAATCAACAGGGAATTCATTGGGTACTACTACAAGAAGCTCAATTTTCAGGTAGGTTCAATACTGACTGAACTGAGGACACGTTCTTTTGCTGGCAGAATCTCGCTAAGCTTTTCTCATGAGCAACATTCAGCTTCCCTGTCTCAACTCAAAGTTCGGAGTTGGGACACGTAATAAGGTTTTGGATTGGGGAAGGTGGTAGAGATGGAGAAGGGTTGTGGGATGTGGGGGATGTGGGGGTTGTGATACGTCACGTGACCAGTCAAGAGTATTGATGCTGTGGTAAATGTTTGGTCACGTGGTCAGCCATTTGATTCCTCACGTGACTTGACTGATCCTTCCATTGAACCACCCTCTGTTGCCTCCTTCACACCCTTCCCTCTCACGTGAAATGGCAACCTTAATTGTAATATGCCACTCCTGCCACGTCCGTCTTTTAACACGCGATCCAAACTTTCCTTTCCACAACCAACAAGACAGAATACACGACACAATGTTCAAGTATCTGGTTTCTATTCTGCTGCTTGTCAGTCAGGTGGCTGCCCTGCACTTTTACCTGGAGGGAGATCAGCAGCGATGTTTCTACGAGGAGCTGCCCAAGGGCACTCTTGTTGTCGGTGAGTGAGAGATGGAGGAGTGAGAGGTGACTGAGTGACATGGTGGAAGACGAGGGTGTTCAAACGGATAGGACACAGAAGGAACGGACACGTGTCGCGAGATTTGGTCGACTGGCGACATTGGTGAGGCGATCGGGTTGCTGATGCCAACGAGCTGGTACATCTATTCGCGACACGGTCGATCTGTGATCTGACAGCACACACATTATCCACCAACACACATCCATCCACCACACCAATACTAACATAGGCAAGTACGACGCCTGGGAGTACCAGCCCGAGTCTGGTCAGTGGATCAAGCCCCACAACCTGGCTATCCTGACCACCATCGAGGAGACCTTTGACAACGACCACATGGTGCGATCCCACCGAGGAGAGATGGCCGGCGACATCCACTACATCACCGCCGACCACGGCGAGCACAAGATCTGTTTCCGAGCCGCCACCAAGGACCGAGGATGGTTCAAGAACAGCCGAGTCAAGATCACCTTCGACATGAGCTTTGGCGAGGGATCTCTGCTCGACTCCAAGAACGAGGTCAAGGTCCAGGGCATTGTTGCTCGACTCCAGCAGGTTCGACAGCGAGTTCTCGAGATCCGACGAGAGCAGGTTTACATGCGAGAGCGAGAGGCCCAGTTCCGAGACCAGTCCGAGTCCACCAACTCTCGAGTTGTGCGATGGATCATCATCCAGGCCATTGTTCTGGGCGGTACCTGCGCTTGGCAGCTCAACCATCTGCGAGGTTTCTTCACCAAGCAGAAGCTGGTTTAAAAATAGATTAAGGAAGATGTTATTGTTAGAGAAGGGAGGTTTGGGCATGAGCGCGTAGGGGGCTTTGGGTGTAGCGATTATTTACGCGTCACGTGATTGATCAAAACGTGTAGACTGATGTAGACGAGAATATGACTGAGGAGAACACAATGACAGTACTGTTGTATGCTTAGTAAGTGATCTGACTGTATTGCTTCTGCTACAATATTCAATGAAACCTGTCCAGTCTCCATCTGGCTATCCCGAACTCTATCAACCCGATAGCTGAAAGCTAATACAAAAATTGGAGACACAGGTTTCAGGACTTCTCAAGAGCACTTTAAACAACCTGTTTCGGGGTACAAAAGCGAAAACGATACCTACAGCAACTCATATTGCAACCAACAACTCGCCACATCACCCACGTCTCTCCAACTACTCTCAGATCGCCATGACAGACGGATCAGACGCTACATCCTCTACCTTGGAGAAACATGAATACAGCAGATATGGACGACAAATGTTGGTGCCGGAGTTTGGAATCGCCGGACAACGCGATCTCCGGTCAAAACGGATCTTGGTGGTAGGGGCTGGAGGTCTGGGATCACCAGCGATCCAGTATTTGGCTGGAGCTGGAGTGGGTCATGTTACTATCATTGATGATGATACAGTGGAGACGTCTAATTTGCATAGACAGACGATCCATGCTGGCAATGTGGATGTTGCCAAGGCCGAGAGTGCCGCTGAGTTTGTCAGGAAACTCAACCCTTGCATTTCTGTGACTCCCTTAGTCGCTCGTCTCAGTCCAGACAACTCCTTTGGTATCTTCAAAGGACATGATCTGGTGTTAGACTGTACTGATGGACCAGCTGTCCGGTATCTGATCAACGATACTGCTGTTCTGTCTGGTGTTCCTGTGGTTTCGGCATCTGCTCTCAAGACTGAGGGTCAACTGAGCATATACAACTACAATGGAGGACCCTGTTACCGGTGTCTGTTTCCCATCCCACCTCCTGCTGATGCAGTTCAAACGTGCGGGGATGGTGGTATTCTGGGACCTGTGGTGGGAATGATGGGGATGAGTCAAGCTATGGAGGCCATCAAGTTGCTGACTGGGTTCTATGAGGAATCCTTCACTCCGTTTCTCATGCTCTATTCAGCCTACAATTTCCCTCCATGGAAGTCAGTCAAGGTGAGGAAGCGACAAAAGACGTGTGCGGTCTGTGGAGACGAGCCTACGATCTCAAGGGAGCTGGTTGAAAGCGGAAAAATCGACTACTCGGAGTTTTGTGGATCTCCTAGTCAGGTGGTTCTTGAGGATGGACAAAGAATCACTCCAAAGGAGTACAACGAAGTTCTGTCGACCAAACACATTCTCCTGGATGTCAGAGAGAAGCCTCAGTTTGACATTACGTCTCTTCCTGACTCTGTCAACATTCCCTGGTCTGAACTGAAACATAAGGATGAGGTAGACTTCTCACACAAAGACCAGCCAGTTTATGTAGTGTGTCGCTATGGAAACGATTCACAGAATGCGGTTGAAAAGTTACAGAAACTCGGCATTCCATCTAAAGATATCAAGGGTGGACTCTACGCATGGTCCAAGGATGTGGATGGGGAGTTCCCCGTCTACTAATCTCTTGCTAACCTCAATAATAAAAATACATGATACTTGTACAACACTATTAACACTTAGACAACACAATCAACTCTGACCAGGCCCGAAGTGAGGCCAGCAGCATACCATCCGCCAGCAGCAGCGTTGTTGTTCCACTGAACAGAAGTGACGGTGACATTTTCGGGGAAAGTCACACGATTCTTAGAGTTTGTGGCCTTGACAAACCCATCTGAACGCAGTCCATCAAACAGTCGGTACTTGTTGTCTTTCTTGGAGTACTCGAATCGCCACAAGATCGTAAAGGCGTACGAATGGGTGTATCGAGCACCAACCATGACTCGTCGAACACAGTTGCCCATAGCCACAGTTCCGTCAGATCCACCAGAGATGACAAACGGATGGTTGACAGATGTACCGACACTCATGGCGTGTGTCTGATGTCGTGTGACGGATGTCAGAGACTTGTAGAGGTTCATCTGTCGAGTGGGCAAGACTCGAACAGTTTCCGAATCCTCCAAACACACAAACGAAGACACGTGACTCTGGTAGGCCACGGCAGGTGTGTAGTCAATGACTCGAAGGTTGATGGCTCGAGTATGGCGGGCATCAGAGACGTCTATGAGTTTACAAAAACCGTCTGGCGAAGAAGAGAAGACAAGATGTGAATCGACAGGGTAACCGCAAGCAATGGAAGCCACATAGGTAGAATGGATAGGGAAAAAGTACGACGGTATCAGCGCAGTTTCATCATCTGTGTCGGCGATATCAAATTCGGCGATCTTTCCATCAGTGTATCCTACCACGATAGCTGTGGGTCCTCTCCAACACAAGCAGGTGGCCTTTGAATTGGCCAGCATGAATGTTCTGTAGGGAGCCTTCAGTGTCACGTAGTCTGTTTCATCATTGTTGTTGTAGGGAACCTCAAAAACTCGCACAGAGCCATCTTGAAACACAGAAGCCAGTAGTCCCACACTGTCTCCAGCATCATCCTGGTTTCGAGGCTGGAAGGCCATTTCAGAAGCAAAGCCAAAATCGAACGTGTAGACCTGAGCAAGTGTCGGCTGAGGACTGAACTTCCATATTTGGATGGTTCCAGGTCCAGCATTGCATGCAAAGGCCTTGAATGTGGGATCTGTGGGTTCTGGCAGACCAGTGTTGGGGTCTGAGAGAGTACTGTTGAGAGTAGACACAGCAAGGTACTGAGTCTCGGTATGTCCATAAGCCCAGGCCACGGACGAAACAGGCGCTCCAGCATTGATAACCGAAGCTGGGTTAGGTGCGTCCTGATCGCCTCCACTGGCTTTCCAGGGAGCACTGGTTTGGGGAGCCAAAGTAGTCTCCTCACCTGAGCTGTTGAGGAGACACATAGTGGGTCCGTTGGCGGTGAGATCGTCGCCGTCTGAAGGTGTTCCAAACTGCTCAGACACGTTCACCTTGAGGTCGGGAGGAGTCTCAAACGTCACATTGGGGGTCATAATCTCCTTGTCCCACGCGTAGGTCACGTTACCCCAGGTTTGTCGGATGGCGTTTCCCTTGACTCGTGATGGTTCGTCAAAACCGTAAAACATGTTGAATCTGTCCTTGAGAGCCACCTTTCTGTCTTCTCCAGTGTCTTTGCTCGCTGCGGCAGTCTTTGCACTCGGCGTCTTTTTCACAGGCATCTTTCGCGGCGTGTTTTTGAGCGTTGGTTTGGCAGCCTTGGCCTTGCTGGTCTTCTTGTTGGGCACGTAGTCCACCTCCATATCGTCGTCAATCTCATAGTTGCCATCTTCCTCTTCTGCCTTGACCTCGTTCACATCAACGTCCATATCGTCGTCTTCCGCAGGAGCCTCCATTCCGGGGTTGAAGTCCGAGTCCGAGTCATCGCCTCCAAAGTCCTCGCCTTCCATCACGTAGGAGGGCCGGGGACGCCTTGATCGTGTCATTGTGGGGTTGCTGAAGGGTTGTGAGGGTCGCGTTCTAATGTTTTTGACAAGACCGTAATTTTCGAACACTATTGCATATCTCGCATAAACTCTTTTGGCTGGGGTGGGTGAGATTGGTAGGGGAGAGGTGGGTGGTACTAGAATGAACAAAATTGAGGATGTGAACAGATGCAGTAGATAGTCAAGCTCGTTATCAGGCTAGGATATCGCCCCTACCTTCATTTTAGTTTTTGGTGATATAATTCGTCACTCAGACACTCCCTACATTCATTGCCAAAGTGCCCAAGTATCGCTTCATGCTCTGGTTGAAAAACAGTTGACCTCCAATGTCATCGTAAAGTATGTGCGAAGTGACCACTAAACACCTAACAGTGCAAGAACATCAGAACTGGCCATAAAGCCATGAAATTACGAACTTCAGTGATTATCTCACAACTCTGCAATTCTCATTGATAGCTCATTCATCTACAAAGCACTGTGAACGTCTTAGTGGAGTACCACCAAAACAAGCACTCACACTCCCCGACCTACACCACTCTTCCAATATCAAATGTTTACTATATACAGTTATCGTCGTCGGTACTTGACAAACTCCTCCTTCTTGGAGTCCTCCAGAGCCTGGAACCGCTTGGTGGGGTTCTCGGCCATCTCCTTCAGGTAGTCCTTGGGGGCAGGCTCAGGAACCTCCTGGGTACCAACAATGGGCAGATCGCCCTTCTTGATGATCTCCCATCGGCCCGGCAGACGTCGAGAAGCCCGCTTGAAGGCCTCCTTGACAACCTGGTCGTGCATCTGTCCTCCAACCTCAAAAACAACCTTTCCAACAGGCCATCGGGTGGCCATGTTCTCGATATCTCCCTTACCCTTACCCATTCGGATATTGACACCCTTTCGAGTGACGGGGGTGGAGAGCAGGAATCGTCGGTAGAGCTGAGAGCCAGGAGCAGCCTTTCGGATCAACTGAGAAGCAGCTCCATCGGCAGCCTTGAGCTGCTTATCAAAGAGTCGAACACCCTCACCGATAAGTCGCAGACCCCACTGACCGAACTCGACGGTGGATCCTCGAGTGGATCCTCCGGTTCGGACGGTGATTCGGCCTCGCTGGGCCTTTCGCAGGTTCTTGAATCGAGGTGCATACTCGTGCTTGTGTCGAATGGATCCCAGAGTGGGAATAACGAAGGGAGCAACGACAGTAGGGCGTGTAGCTGTTGTTAGTATGTGATGGTGATGGTGCAAAGAGCCCTGTTATCCTGACTTGACTCCAGTGTCTCCCCATTGTCGTGTTATAATGTTTTGATGTCATCTCCGATCTGAAATTTTCACTTGTTGCCATGATTCTGCCAGTCGTTGAATTGTCGTGAAAAGTTGATCATCCGGGTAAATGGCGTCGCTGAATGTGATCCACACCTCGTCCTCGTCTCCTCCAGCCTTACTCACCCCGCAGTCCGTTTACCAGTCGAGCCAGCATTTTGGTGGTTGTGAGAAAATTAGCTCGTGAATTTGTTCACCTCAGTGATGAGTAAGCTGCAGGTGAAGTTTATTCCGGGGGGATGTTTTAAATACCATTAGACGACTGTTCAAGTAACTCCCAACTAGATGGCACTAGCGGGACATCAGCACTTAACTTGTCCTCAAGGACGTCAAAAACAAGAAGACAACTGCAGTTAAGTCACGTGACAATTAAACATCCGCTTAGTCATCTCATTTTACAAATATCACCTCACTTTCACCTCTAGGACTTGATACCGAATGCCTTTTCTTCCGGGTAACACCACCCTCCCACCTCGTATCATCACGTGATTGGGTTCGAAAATTACATCCCAACCTACACCCAAAAATTGCAGCATAAAGTGGTGATCAAGACGAAACACACAACTACCACTAAAATGGCCAAATTCGACATCAAAGAGACCTATCTGCGCTTTCTGCGAGATGACCCCGATATCACCATGCCTGTCGCGGCCATTGAGGCTCTGGTCCAGCTTCTCAGTGAAACCGAAACCAGCACATCGGCCGAGTTGATTCAGACTCTCAAGGAGGCCAGCACAGAGCTCAAAACGTCTGTGGACAACTCCATGTCTCTTTCGGCCGGTTGTGATTTGTTCATGCGATTTGTGCTTCGAAATATCCGAGAATACGGCGACTGGGAGGCCTGCAAGGGCCATTTGGTGAAGAATGGAAGACTGTTTGCTGAGCGAAGTAAGGCCGCTCGAAAGACTATTTCCGAGAAGGGTCTTGCGTTTGTGCGAGATGATGACGTCATTTTGGTGCACTCCTTCTCGCGAACCGTTCTGGCGCTTCTGGAGCATGCTGCAAAGAACCTGGTGCGATTCCGAGTGTTTGTCACAGAGGCTGCCCCTAGTGATCAGGGTAAGCGAATGGCCAAGGCATTGAGAGAAAGAGGTATCCCCGTGAGTCTAATTGTGGACAATGCGGTTGGATCCGTGATTGACGAGGTGTCCAAGGTATTCTGTGGAGCCGAGGGAGTGGCTGAGTCTGGAGGAGTCATCAACCATGTGGGATCATACCAGATTGCTGTGCTGGCTAAGAACGCAAATAAGCCCTTCTACGTGGTCACCGAGAGTCACAAGTTTGTTCGAATCTTCCCTCTCGCTCAGTCCGACCTTCCTGACACCAAGAAGATGTTCAACTTCACTGTTGAGGAGCCGGAAGAGGAGGAAGAATCAGACAAGGGTTTGTCGCCAGTGGTTGACTTTACTCCTCATGATTTCATCACTGCACTAATTACAGATCTGGGAGTGTTGACCCCAAGTGGTGTCTCCGAGGAGCTGATTAAAATGTGGTATGAGTAGTTTGACGGAGACTACTTTCAGTATATAGATAATGGATAAGTTATGACGGAATGAAATGGGTAACGATATAATTTATTCTAATGCCCTAATATGGACGGACTGTATGTCTTTATTTATAGCTAGCCACCTCCTCAACCTCATCATCAATACCAACACTCTTGGCTTCCTTTTCTTTTTGAGCCTCCTCTTCCTCTTCAATCTGCTCAGTGAACTTCTTGACTCGCTGGGTCCACCAGTCAGACTTGTCTGACTTTTCGAGATGATCCAGAGAACTCTCAGCCTTGTCTTCCTCCTCTTCAGGCTGCACCAGTTTGATAGAGAACGATCTGAAGGCATCCTTGATAGTGTACTTGCCTCCCTCGACCAGATCCTTGGCTACCAACTCTCGAGTTCGACCGAGAGACTCGATAGCAGACACTCGATCCGCAGTCTCCTCCAGGAAATCGTCAAAGCCAGGCATATCAGCAATCTCATGGAAAGCCTGCATCATGGGAACGGAATCAGCACGGACCTTTGAAAGAGAGTCAATGGTGAAAATGTTCAGATTGTCGTAGACTTGAATGTAGTCTGGACGGGTCATGACCTGTCTGGCTCTCCAGAGAGGCAACTCTGGCAGTTTGTGATCAGTGAGATGCAGAGCGTTGTATGTAGCCACATCCTTGAGTCGTCTTCTGTCCATTTCAACCAACTCTCGCATGAGGAACATGGCAGAAGTACTGAACTTACCACTCTCCATGACATCATCATCCATGTCTTCTCCAAGAAGACCACACTGGTTGAGGAACCAGGTCTTTTCTCGATCAATCAGTTCCTGACAAGCCTTGAGAATGTTTTTGTGACCAGCAACATGAGCCAGATGCTGAGGTCGGCCTCCAACGAGATCGTAGACACGGTTGGCAGTCTCAGCATCGCAGGAAACACCCCGGGCTCTCAGACGAGCAAGCTGGAAAGCCTGAACAGACTGAACTCGATCCAAATCCTTGATAGTGACAACCTCCAGACGAGTACCGAGCTTCTTGAGTCGTTCGTACAGCCAGTAATCGTCAGAGTTGAAAATGATGGTCACCAGACCAGCTCCAGAAAGAGCCTCGGCCTTTTGTTGCAGCAGTTCAACCAGATTGTTTCCATCAGCATCGTCTCGAATCAAATGAGCATTGTTGATCACCATAACCAGAGGTCGGCCAGTCTTCTTGACCTTGCCAACAGCAACTTCCTCGAGCTTGTTGAAGGCTCGTTCAATATCCAAAAGCGCGGTGGTATCACGGGGTCCTCGAATGGAAAACAGAGATCCAATGTAATCTTCGTGGAATTCGAAATCAAGAGCCTTTCCAAGTCGGATTCGGAAGATCTCGGGATCAGCATGAGCATCAAGAATAGTACAGCAAGAACCAGAACACTTTCGCATGGCCTCCAAAATCATACTGGTCTTTCCAGTTCCCTTTTCTCCAATCAGCAGATAGTATCGTCCACTGATCTTTCCCGAGATTATGTCATCCAGCAGCTTCTGATGACGTCTCTCCACCCAGCCCTCAATCTCGCTGGTTCGTCGATGCATGGTCAATTCGAATGCGGGGTCTCCATCCTCAAAAGCCTCGTCCATCTTCTTCACAACATGGCGCTTGTAGTAGTAATGGTAGGTCATTCCGGCGATACCTAGTATGGCGATGCTAGCAAACGTGATACCTGCTGATTCTGCCATTTTGGTGAGAATCTCCTTGGTTCGGTCCCAGCCGCTTCGCGACTTTTTGTCGTCCTCGCCATCTCCGCCAATCTCGGGGATTTGGAGCATGCTGGCAGCTCTGGAGTTGTGGAAAGCTCTGATCTGGCCATTGTTGCTGATTCGTAGTCTTGAGCAGTTTGCCCTGCTGGGTAATCTGGTCACGTGACGACTCAGGGCTCTAGTCAACATTGATAGTTGTGTGATTGTGAGTTGAAGTCGAGCGATGTGGAAGAAGTTAAGAATGCGGACCTGAGGAACAGACAGTTTTTTTCACTCGATGGATTAGACGCCGAGGAGAGTTGCATTTGTGTATGCGTCATAGATGCACTTCAGCCGTGGCAGTGCACGTCAAGCAGGATGTCGGTGGGTCCACGGGGTGGGATGTTGGTGGGTTCAACACGTGGGATGTGATTAGGTGGGTTGGTGTTATCACGTGACTTGCGTTTCTGTGCTCTAAGACCTGTTCTATAATGTCTCCCTGACACGTTCTGTTGTCGTTTCATCGTGTTAATTAGGCTAATGTGAGGTTAATATTTGTCAGTAATATCTCAGGGTGGATCAATCATGTGCATGTTTGATGAGTGATTGAGTGGAATGTATGGTGGGAGGGTTTCTGGTTAGATTGCATGGTGGGTGAGTTACGTGGGGTATTAAGATGGATGGTTTTCTCCGGGATAATTTTGGTGGCGTCGTCCGTTGGGGGATTTACAGTAGTTGACTTTTAGTTGACCTCTGAACAAAACGCTCTCATTACTTTGTGTTCAACAAAACATCACAATGTCTCATCAATTCCTGCCACAGCATTTGTAGGGAAAAGCACCAGCATCTACTGTGTCTGCGTGGAGCTCTTACAGTTCTCCTACATCACTGCACAACCTCAGTCACTTTAGTTAACTATTTACACATCTTTCGCCTCCCTCCTTTCCTGCTTACAACTTAACACCAATATGCACAGCAGCAACACCAAAGGTCAGGTTCTTGTAACCCTCGCCGGCCAGAGTGAAACCAGCATCCTGGATCATCTGGGCAAACTTCTCCTGGGTGGGGAATCGCACAATCGACTCGACCAGATACTGGTATGAGTCTCGGTCTCCAGCAACAATCTGGCCCATCATGGGGATCACGTTGAAAGAGTACTGGGTGTACACCTGATCAAGCAGGAAGTTGTCGACCTTGGAAAACTCAAGACAGGCAAACACTCCTCCGGGCTTGAGAACTCGATGAGCAGTCTCCAGAGCCTTGGGGATGTTGGTGAAGTTTCGAATACCAAATGCAACTGTGTACAGGTCCTGGGAAGCGTCAGGGATCTGGTCCAGAGTCTCGGCGTTCTGCACCAGGAACTTGATTCGAGGATCGTTGGCGTACTCGGGATGTGCTGCTGCCCGCTTCTCGCCCTCAGCAAGCATGTTGGGGTTGATGTCGACAACGGTCATGTTAGAAGTGACGTCTCCGTGTCGTCGCTTGGCATTGTCGAGAATTCGGAACGCAATGTCTCCAGAGCCTCCAGCCACGTCCAGGAAGGACAGTTGCTCGTTGGATCCGGCTCGTCGTCCGGGGTTGAGAGTGTTGACAAACTCGTCCTTCCACAGTCGATGGATACCAAAGGACATGACGTCGTTCATGATGTCGTACTTGGAGGCGACGGAGGAGAAGACCTGGCCAACAAGAGACTCCTTGGCCTCCTTATCGACAGTCTTGAATCCGAAATGGGTGGACTTGTCAGTGCTGTTGTTGTTGTTGAGGTTGAGGGCCGATCCAGAGGTCGAGAAGGCTCGCAGATGGTGCAATTGCGATTTGCTGGCACTGAGGCCGCGTGTGAGTCGCTGGGCTGCTCCAAGTCGGTTCATTATGATGTGTTTTGAAGGAGACGATTAGGCTGGTTCCAGGTGGTAAAAAATTTGGGTTCTTTACATGTATGATAAATGCGCGAGTTGCGGTTGGCTTAGTCAGATGGGAGATGTGGAGTGAGGCGGTGAGGCAGGTTGCTAAGGTGAGCCGAGGTACAGCGAAACAATTGGTCAGGGTCGATATTACGTAATCAGTTTTCATACACGCAATTCGTGCACAGTCAGCATTGTTGGCAATCGGCCTCTCCTCTTGATTGCTTTTCCCCGAGCATCGTATTCGAGTATGATGTTGATCGTGTTTGGGTTGGAGTGTATTTGGTGTGATGGACACGTGACCATTCTCGTTGGTGAAGCAATTGCCACGTGACCCACAAGTAATCACGTGACGTCATGTGACCACATTCTCGGATCCAGACCACTGCCCAAAACTACATTGCTATCCCTCTGATCCAGCTACAAGTATACTCCTTCCCGTCTCACAACTGCTCTATGCTTGTAGTTGAACTACCCATCTCAATCAATTATATACATTGTCTACTGCAGCTTACTCTTGGCAGCAGCGTTCTCCTTCTCCTCCTTCTGTCGTCGCTCCTCACTGAGTCGGTGCATCTCGGCCTCCTGCTCCTTGGTCAATGGCTCATACTCGCTCCAGGGGTCAATGAAAGTAGAGTGACCAACAGCAAAGTCTCGGTCGCTAGTCTTCTCAAACAGATAGAGCTGGGCTCGGACGTAGCCAACAACTCGCTTGACATGCTCAACGTCCACATTGGGGTCTCCGTCAAACAGGTTTCTCCACAGAGCAGCTGCCAGAACAGCATCACCCTTGATGAGACCCTCGTCGTAACTCAGCATGGCTCCTCGCAGCTGCAGGTTGAAGTCCTTCATGTAATTTTGGATGATTCGGTTACTCAGAATTCGAATCTCTGTGCTCAGTCGCTTCTCAATGTCGACAAACATGGCGTCCACAAGCAACTGCTGGTACTCTTGGGCCACGGCGGGAGGAAGAGCTCGCATTCGCACAAACAGCATCCACTCGTGAAGAACAACAATCTGGAACCATCGTGCAAAGGTCATGGGCATTCCAAGCTCCTCGTACCAGAACTTGGCGGTCTCAGAAAGCACCGGTGGCTTAACAGGCTTGACGGGAACACGTCGATCCTTCTTGTTTTCCTCCTTGGCCAGCGGATCTCCGAGATCCACAAGAGCCTGGGCCTTACACAGGTTGTAGTAGTAGCCTCCGGCCACGGGAGCAGCTCGGAACTTGTCCATGTTGATGTTGAACAGAGACACAATGCCCTCTCCGACCTTTTGCTTCCATGTGTTGGGGGTGGGGGAAGCATCTTCGGTGAAAAAGGGCAGAGGGGCGTTCTCCTTCTTGCTGTAGGGCCGCACGATGAGCGGTCGCGCCACGCCAGCCCGAACTGCTTGTCGAATAGCAGGTCTCAGCATTTTGATGATGGAATGTCCGATGGTGAGAATTTCAAAATTAGGTTCTCGCTCATCCACCGAGTCAATATGCAGCAAATGGGAGAGGTCAGGTCTGCATGGTGGGATGACTAAGCTAGGGGGTGTAGCACTGAGTGAATGGGGGGTGCTATAAGATGGAAATACAGGCTCTATAGGTTGTCCCAGAAACCTCTTTGCGTTCTTTTCAATGTATGCCTGTCACGTGACTCCAGACTGCAGCAAGGGAGACAATAGCGCAATTTCGAGCCATTGAGCTACTTTCTGGAGCGGTCAAAGTCTCAATCAACTTGTAATCCTCTCATAATAGCATCCGACTTTCTCCCCTCATTCTACTACCAGTTCTGACGCCGTTAAAGTCCTTCACCTCCCTGACCTGTAATCCAGTCACGTGCAATTCAATACTACCCAAACCTTATCTCCACGATTTGAAGACCGATTAGGAGCCCCAAAATTTAGACCCGCTAATTTAGAGGTGTGCCTGATTAGAACAACTATTGTTGAGTGGACCCTTTGGGTGGAGCTATGGAGAGAGCTATGGAGTGAGCTTTGAAGAGAGCTATACAGTAGTGTATATTGAGACTTGGTTTTTTTAATGCTATTTTAGACAGCTGCCTTTTTCTAATCAAGTAATAGTTAGCCACGTTCTCTATTAAATACTTGACAGACACCCATCCACAATAGCGCCGTATTCGTCATGACTCCTGTAGGAGGTTAGCATAGTGCGATCGACACCACTTTATTTTGGCTGCGATGAACGCTCAACACTCTATACAAGTACTCTGAAAGATGTAGCCTACTTGTAGCTACTTGTAGCCTACGAGTAGCATCATCACTATCAATAACCATCAATGCGGCTCTGCATGGTGCCAAGTCGAAACCTTCAAAGTCCCCCTTCGATGTCTTATCTGCACTCTGGATGTACATAGTCGCACCATCATTCTCCAGCCACAACATAACCACTGTAATGTCACAAACAGACCCATCTGACTGGGGGTGTCCTGTCCATGTTGTAACCATATGTTCATCCCGTTCCCATTCCAACCCCAGTGTACAATGCCGAAACTGCGGATCCGAAAGGTTCGCAAACTAACAGCCCCCAGACCAGTCCCCGTCCCCGTCCCCAGCGCCAACGCTTCTCCTCAGGCTGCTGCTCCAGCTTCTTCTGGTCATGCTCCGCCCATGTCTCTGGCTGAGCTCAGTGTGAGACTAGGGGCACAACAAGTAAGGCAAAGACAGCTCAAGGAACAAGCAGAGGCCGAAGCCGCCAGAGAAGCCGCGGCCAGACAGACCGTGTCTGAGTCCAGTGCATCCACCGACTACATCACGCCTGTCTCAAGTCAAGAACAAGACCCTGGTGCAGAAGTCCCTTCTCCGACACAAAGAGGCCCGCTTCAGCCATCAACTTACTTTCAGCAGCTGTTTGACGCAAAAACCCCCTATTTCGATGGCCCCCACATTCCCAAAGCGCTGCGAGAGAGAGACCCATGGGTGGCACGGGAGCCGCCGCCTAAACCCCAATCTTCTTCTTTTTCTTCTTCCCAGCAGCTGCGGCGCCAACAGCGCCACCGACCTGTCCGCGGCCCCAAAAAATCACCATTCAAGAAACCCCCCAAGCCATGCCTGACGCTCTGCAAGAGCCCCCAAAGCTGCACACATAGCTACTGCTACTACCACAATCTGCATGAAAAAGAAAGCGCCTCTTCCTCCAGCTGACAGGGACATGTCCCCCCATATTTATACTGTAATCAAATGCATTTAATTACCCTCGGATTGTCGTGATAAGCAAATTAGGGTTTGGCCTATTTTAGGCTTCTGGTCGCCTTGCATAATCGCTCCGCGTGATGGAAGCACCTTTGAGGGGAGGTATTTCGCAACCCCAGCTATTGTCTCTTGCACTTGCACTTGTGCTAGAGCAATAGAAAAATTGGGCCCACACTTGCATAGCTACTAACCTCCCATCCAACACTCGACTTTCCCTTCTTTCCCCATCCACAGGCAGCTCTACACCTGCCATTCTGGGGTGGCAAAAGAACTGGCGCTAAAAGCTTAACTTTCACCACGTGAACAGTGGTACCCCCAGAAGAGAGAGCCACAAAGACTGATAACCTCCGTTATTTAAAACATATCAAACGCCTTTTTCCCTACCTGACGATATCCGGTATTTGTGCTCTTCTCGTCACTTGCAAACCATCTAGCAACCACTACCAAACACACAACCCCACAGTACCTCTGAAACCCACCTATCAAGCCTCAACCCGAGTCTCCCACTACACACAGAAGAACACCTTTCTCTCCTGTCTCTACACCCTTTTGCAACACTCCAAAATGGCAGATAAAAAGGGAAAACGAGTGGAATCGGGACAGACACCTATGGACAACTCTGACACTGACTATGACGTGCTTTCCATCTCGTCTCGCTGCGTCTCCAGCGATGACAATGACCTAAAAGGTAGCTGGTACGGAGTCGGACAGCTCGACGACGACACAGATGACCCTGAATGTATCATGTTCTCAAACGACGGAGACCAGGAGTCCGCCTCGTCGCCCCCTCTTTCGCCCCAGTCCCTCAAGATGCCTACTCTGGCCTTTTCCATCGACTCTCTCAGCGAGTCTACACCCACCCCAAGCAAGTACTTCTTCAAAGACGACCTGAAACTCGAATGGGACGTGGTAACCCACAAAACCCCTCGAAGCCCCCCTCGGTACCGGGACGGCCACAACCTGCCTCCCTTGGGAGACCCTCCCTTGGGAGCCCCAGTCGACAGAGTGTGTCTGCTTAACCTCTGCGGTACCCCTTCTCCAGCAGTGCAAAAGTTCTTTGTGCACTACTACGGGTTCAAGACCGAAGTCGAAATGCTCAACCTCGCAAACATTGACAAGCTGGAGTTCCACCCCGCAACCTGTTATGTCGGCTTTATCACTCTTACCAGCGAAGAGTCCATCTCCTCTGCTCTGCTCAAGGTCGACGCCGCTCTCAATGCCCGTGCTCGAGGTATCTATGTCACTTGCTGGGCTCCTTCTCAGCTGAGCACCACCAGTCTGATAAACGCTTCGGTTTACACCGCTTTGAAGCCTCTGCAAGACACCTCCGTCTTGAGCTTCCCCCTTGCTGTGGATGCCTTCGACCCTCTTGACATCCAGCTCATTGAATGGGAGGAACATAGCGTGCGAAGAAAGAGATCTTCCACCCTCATGTTCCAGTTCAACCAGAAGACCGTCTGGAAGGCCATTGTGGGCTTCCTTGTGCTTGCCATCACAGCCCAGATTTCACAGTACTTCCTGCTCTACAGCATCGGAGATGTGAACATTGTTTCTCCAGAGATTGCTCCTGCCGTGAGCCCTGCTGAAAAGGTCTCCGCTGTGACCCTTGGCACAACATCTTCTGCCACCGTTGTTCCCAGATTACTTACCAAGAAATGTTGTATGGAGAAAGCGCACAGCAACTCAGTCATTATTGTGCCTCCTTCTCCCTTGGAGACTAACCCCACAGGACCAGATCATTGTACGCTCAAACAGCAGCACGCCGAACAGCAACGCCTGATGCCTTCCCCCCATAAGGCCACTATTGACGAAGAGAAGCCCAAGAGTTGGGCCAAGATGGACATGAAGCCGATGAAGGAAGCGATTTGGAAGACATTGAAACGAGCTCAACGACACAAGCTTGTTCAATTCAGTGAGTACTGTGTGTTAATTTGGAATGTGTGTTCCGAAAAGGTGTTTGGCTTGAAGGATAGTTGTCGTTTACCTCGTGTATAGACCACTGCTTTTTGAGTCCCTACAGCTATATGGACTGTATCTTCCGATTATAGAAACTAATTTCAGCTCGTTCGCGTGGGTTAGAATTTCGTCAACAGGTGGAGGATGCTCACTTACCTGAGAGAGTTCAGAAGGCTGTGTCGCAATGTGTCTCTGCACAGGCTTCATTCCAGACCTCTGTCGGGAGTGCAGTTCATAACCGATACAATCGTCTCAAGGACGACATGGCTGAGGTGGACGTTTCTCAAACCGTTCTTCACTTGAGGAAGAAGGTGTCTCAGCGTTTGGGAAGTCTCGAGCGGGACTTCAAGGCCAGGATCAACTACGGTGACATTATCCGTCGAGCGCAAACAAATGTCCCGATCGTCAGAGCTAAGTATGCATCCCTGTGGTCGGATGCCTGCAAAAGAACGAGCAGGTGGGCCACGAAAGCGGAGCGCAGTGTCGAGGAGATTCTTAGCAGGACTCATAATGACATGCATAGCTGGAGGGAGCATTTGAAACAGGCTCGGGAGCGGGTCATGGGAAGGAAGATTCCATCTATGGAGAGGTTGAAGGGCTGGTGGAGTCCAAAGCTGCCTGACTCGTGGGGCCGCTTTGACATTTGGACATTTTGGAGCCCACCGCCCATCAAGAAGCCTCAGGAAGAACAATCGGCGTGGGCTAAGTTACTCGATCACAAGTGGAAACTGGGATGGTCAAAGTAAGTAAGCAAGTGTTAGAGAGATGCATTATGATAGAGGATTGGTACTAACTCAGGGAGTGAATTCATAGCTGCCGACGGGCAAATAATCAATAAAGATTCATGAGTGTGTTTCAAAGAGCCAAGATTGCTGCAGCTTACTATCTGAGTTGTATCATCGACATGGCATTAGTTCCGGCTAAGCAGAGAGTGTAATTCGAACGTGGTAGAACATATTCGGTCTGGGTGACTCGGTTGTCTCGGATGCTGCCTTGACTTCTATTGTTTTGGGTGGTTGCTTTTGACGAGGCAGGGCCTCATGCAATACCCGGCTCGTGCCGTAACTCTGTACTTGTAACAGATAGGTGATGTCAGAGTAAAGATAGTTCACCCGGTGTTCAGGTATTAATAGAACATGGATTGAGTCGTCCATTGTGTGAAAAAAAGTGTGGTGGTTGGTACAAGTAGTTGCTGAACTTGTAAGCTCTGTTGTTGAGTTGTTCGGTGTATTGTTACAAGTTCGGAGATGGCATTGGACGAATTGCTAGCGTTGACATTGTACTATAGCACTCGAAACAGATATGCCAATAACACACGGCTCTGGTGTTGTCTATTGCTCGTTTCACGTTGAGCCATGTTTGTCTGTCTCAGCTGGGCTAATCAGCTCCTTACAGAACGTGTAACGCATCCCTACCTGGACACTTATATTGATGCAGGGTTGTTGAGAGGCAATCAAGTGTTATGTGAGGGTTGCAGGTAAGCGTGGAATGGAGAGGGTGGGTGTCAGTAGAGTGGGCGAGCTGTTGACCTTGAAGTGTCAGTTTTGTGGGTTCAATTAGTCGTAAGAATTGATCAACATTGCTAAGTGGTTCTGGTCAGGCCATCTAGGGGACCGTTGCTACTCATTGAGTTGCTCAAGCGTGAAGGTCTTGGATCAGAAGCAACTGTACAAGTAGACAATTTGACGAGTACGAGTACGAGTACGGCGCGCATAATGTCTCTGGTCGGCTCAGGCTGACATTCCAGGGCTGGACCTCCACCCTCAGTTTGGATACAAGACAGCATGAAGCAGGTTTCTGTCAATGTCCCATTGTAATAACAGAATGGACGTCCTATACCAAGTCAGGAAGCTCAGAGAGAGGCTGAAAGCGACCACTAGCTCCGGCGGTCGGAGAGCTTCCCGTGTAGTGGACGCAGGTAGAGTGACGGGACGGCACTAACGCAGCAAAGAGATCCGGTCAATCACATGTGAAGCGTACAAGAGCGGTACAGGTAAGTTGCTGCATTTTCTTTTACTGGTGTGATCGAATCTGTTTGATTACATGTCGCATACTCAATTGAGGAAGCCTCTTACATCATGCATATCCCCCGTGGATCGACAGCGACGGGATGATCGCCCGGGAAATTGTGTCGATCATGGTCAATGTCGAACAATACCTGAAACGCCAGGGTGTCGGACGTCGTTCACTTACCGGCGACGTTTATTATGAGTCGGTTTGCGTGTCAAAATAATAACACTCAAACACCTCACGGTAGATACGCGTCTACCCGTACGAGAGAGGGCTGCGCTCATGGCGTGTGGGAAAAAGCAAAGCTAGACAACCCCCTAATCACCGCCAGGTAGGTTTTGAAAAGCTGCAGCCGCCAAAGGTTGTTGAACGCAAAGAAGCAGAGAAATATGCACAAAGAATACATCTCAGCAGACACCCCGCCCCTACAGAGAGTAAGTAGTGTCTTGAGCCGTCTTCATACAAGTATACTCTTTGCCTGTAAGGAGTTATTCATACTGATGGTTAAAGAAGGGGCACTCATTACAGCGGCTCATGTGAAATATTCAGAGCGGTCCCCTTTCGATGTAGACTGACACATACAGGCTTGGGTTTGATTAGTGCGGTCGATCTCTACTTTCTTTTACCAGGGGGGAAACTCATTCAAATTGCGATCGTGACACATTTGAGCATGAGAGTGCCGTGATCTGTTTGTTTTTGCGGTCAACATGGCCTTCCCAGATAGGCCTGGTACTTCCCGAAATGGAGCATGTCAGAATGTGAGCCGCGTTGCTTGCATCAGCCCGGTCGCTTTCCGCGTGTCTATCTCCAAGATACTTGCCCCACTGTCTCGGTTTGTGAAACAGTCATGCAGCAGCAGACTTCAACGGCTGGGGTGATCATGGTTTGACAGCCGTAAAGAGCGGCGACAATTTTTCCGGCAGATGTCACCCATTCCGTGGGCAATTTGGCTAGTTTTGATCGTACGAGTGGATCCCCTTGCAATGGCTGCTTCTTGGCCCCGGGTAGATGACGTTTTTTTCACCGGCCTCATGCCGCAGAGATGTCTTCTAGAACCCAATCTCAAGCGCCCATGACTTCGCTTAGTGAACTCTACTTGTATGAAATGTCCCGAAAAGTTGAATACCGCCATGGCTGTTTCAAACGGGCCATTTGGGACTGCAAATACCTAAGAATGGTCATTAGGATGTCGAGCCGTGTTACAGGCGACTGTGAAAAATAATTGCGCATGAATACCTGATACCGTTGACACTCTAAAAGCAGATATTGGACAGCTGGGATCGACAGACGGGTCTCTGCGATGATCACATCAACCTTCTTTGTTGAGTATGACAGAATATCCAGAACTTGTTTCATCGTAAACGGGGGAGTATGGTCCAAAACTGGAGACAGGAGAAAAAAGGGCTGTACGTCGGCCTGTCAGCTCATGGCTGTCAAATCGCAAGAGTTGCATACAGGGCTCAAATCAGCGCCGCAGCTGCCATGCAGAATTAGTAACCGATCGTAACGGGGGGGTAATTTTTCTCTCGTAAGCTCGCTTGGCACCTATTGGCGGCAAAAAAAACGCCAACAGTCAGTTATTAGTTCCGGTCAATCTCAATGTACACCTGTACCTCGGTATCCACTGGTTGCCCATGCCTTGTTACTCCTCTCTCTGAAGGAAGTGTGAGTGATACCGCCACTGAAACCAAACAGTTTCAAACGTGCAGGGCGACACCTGAGGGCCGTATCAGAGCGTCATCCCTCCTGGTCCAGCACAATATTATTTTCCATAATTAGCATTTCTGGGGAGGCTTTTCTTCTTCCAACGAGTTTTGCCAATTCCTATGGGCACTAGAATTAAGCTTCGTCAAGCGAACCTCCTATTCGCTTCGGCGATTCTGACAGAAGTGGTTTGGACAGCCATATACGGGATCTCGAGTGGGTTTATGGCTTCAATCAGACTCAATTTGGTAGTAATAGTGCTAGTAACTATGAGAATTGTAGCACTCGTCGCATCCATTTCTGTTTCCCCCTCTATACACAAATATATCCGCGGTTATACAATTGTAGATCATTATTATCGGCAATTAGAGTATAGGGTTTCGGTGTTCCATCTGCATCATGCAACCTTCACGTACCTGCTCTCTCACACTCAACATGTCACACAGCACTCACACACAAACACCATCAGCGGTCATTCGCAAAAAGAAACCATGACCGAACGGAATGATACCAATCTGCAAAAGCAACGATACCAGGGAGACGGCAAGGGCTGTCTTCGGCGTGATTGAGGGATCCAGGGATGTCTGTTTGGTTCAATTGGTTCATGGACTTACACAAACACAGACAGGGTCAGAACAGGATCACAGAGGCTGTAACGAGAACCATTATTACGAAGCGATACTCCTCGAAACTAAGCTTGGAACTAACATGGAACTAAAGTCTTTCACGAATGACTATTCGCATTAGATTTCATTGTTCGGTGCAAACACTGGTCGAGCAAAAGTTACCCGAATGTTGCGCATCGGTTTCAGCACGGCAGCCAAATAAACTACTGGCATCAGCTTGAGACAAGGCATGGCGACGTGCGTGTGATGGCATGGAACAGGCAACAATGGGTTCCTCTCGACAGTATATAACACCCTGCGCCGCCATGGACTCAAACTACACACACATTCGCTACTGTCCTTCATCTTGTGCTCCACGACTGCGCAATGAAGTATTCGATCATTCTATCAGCAGCTGCGGCTCTGGTTGCTGCCGCTCCCAGCCCCCAGCCTGCTACCAACGATGAACTAGTACCTGTTGTTGAGCGACAGGGAAGAAACATCCGACTGTTCGGCCGAACCTTCTGTGCCCGAACTTGGGGTCACGGCTCCCACTGGGGTGACTGTCCTGAGCACACCCACTGGAAGCCCAAGCCTCCTGGATGGGGTGGTTCTACTAAGACTTGTCCTCCCGACCAGCAGACTCTCATCACCACCACATCCACTCGATACAAGGGTTACGACTGCCTCACTGATACCATTGTCGTTACTTCTTGTCTCCCTACTCCTACCGCTGCCCAGACTACCGATGTCCCTCCCCCCAAGCCCACCAAGCCTGTGGTCACCGGTTCTGCCGACTGCACTACCAGCTACTCTACCTCCACACGATATGAGGGCTGGAAGTGTATCACTGATACCATTACTAATGTGAACTGCATCCCTCCCGCTCCCACTCCCCCTCCTCAGACCACTGTCAAGCCTGTCCCTTCCGGCTCCCTGACTTGTGCTCCTGAGGATCAGACCACTATCGTTACTACTTCTACTCGATATGAGGGCTGGAAGTGCTTGACCGACACCATTACTCTGACTGAGTGTGTCCCCGGCCCTACCACCCAGCCTGAGAGCGTCGTGTCCACTACTGCGCCTGGCCCCAGCACGGATGTCAAGCCTACTCCTACTGGCTCTCTGACTTGCGCTCCTGAGGATCAGACCACTATCGTTACTACTTCTACCCGATACGAGGGCTGGAAGTGTCTCACTGACACCATTACCCTGACCGAGTGTGTCCCCGGCCCTACTACTCAGCCTGAGAGCGTCGTGTCCACTACTGCGCCTGGCCCCAGCACGGATGTCAAGCCTACTCCTTCTGGATCTCTGACTTGTCCCCCTGAGGAGCAGACCACTATCGTCACCACATCCACTCGATATGAAGGCTGGGATTGTCTCACTGACACTGTTACCCTGACTCAGTGTGTGCCTGGTACTTCCACCAAGCCCGAGAGTGTTGTCAGCACATCGGTCCCCGGATCTTCTGTTCCCACAACTGGTGTTGACAGTACTAGTAAGTATTCAATCTCCCTTTGCAGGTTTCTCCCTTTACTAACACAGCCGTGACTGTTCCTGGTTCCTCTTCTGTTCCAGGCACTTACTCATCCACTCCCGGTATTCCCACTTCTGGGGTTCAAACTGGCTCTTCTGGATCTGTCACTATTCCTCAGCCCTCTGAGTCCAGCACCGAGACGTCCCTGAAGCCTACTGACTCTCTGCCTCCTCACTTGACTACTTCCTGGGTGACCAAGACTACCACTTACACTACTGGTACCACAGTTTACACCACCGAGATCACCACTCTCACTACTTGTGAGATTTCACCTTGTGAGTATCACCCCACGGCTATGGCTCTATCGACACCGAACATACACTAACACAGCTTCTACCCCTGCCACTGAGACCCAGCCCACTTCTGTTCCTGTTGAGTCTACTGGTCCCGTCGAGTCCACTGGTCCCGTCGAGTCTACCAAGCCCGTCGAGTCCACTGGCCCTGTCGAGTCTACGAAGCCCGTTGAGTCCACTGGCCCCGTCGAGTCTACTGGTCCTGTCGAGTCCACTGGTCCCGTTCAGTCTACTGGCCCCGTTCAGTCTACCGGCCCCGTCGAGTCTACCACTCCTGTTGAGTCTACCGGCCCCGTTCAGTCTACTGGCCCCGTCGAGTCTACCAAGCCCGTCGAGTCTACTGGTCCCGTCGAGTCCACTGGTCCCGTCGAGTCCACTGGTCCTGTCGAGTCTACCAAGCCCGTCGAGTCCACTGGCCCTATCGAGTCTACTGGCACCTCTACCCAGCCTATCAACACTTGTCCTACTGGCCAGACTATGACCACTGTCACTGTCCCTCACACTGACACTGTCACTGAGGGAGGCTCCACTATCACTACTGTTGTGACTAAGACTGAGACCACATGTGCTCCAGGATCTGAGACTCAGCCTATTGCTTCCACTGGCACCGAGTCTGTGCCTCACAGCTCTGGTCCCTCTCCTAGCGGCAGCTCTACTGACACCACTCTGAAGCCCGAGTCCTCTCTGCCTCCTCATCTCACTACCTCGTGGGTGACCAAGACGACTACTTTCACCACTGGTACCACCGTCTACACTACTGAGATCACTACTCTCACTACCTGTGAGATTTCACCTTGTAAGTATCATCGCTCACTTCACCTCAATCACGACATGCACTAACATAGCTTCCTCTCCTGCCACTGAGACCCAGCCCACTTCTGTTCCTGTTGAGTCCACTGGCCCCGTCGAGTCTACTGGTCCTGTCGAGTCCACTGGTCCCGTTCAGTCTACCAAGCCCGTCGAGTCTACTCGGTCCTGTCGAGTCCACTGGCCCCGTCGAGTCTACTGGTCCTGTCGAGTCCACTGGCCCGTCGAGTCCACTGGTCCCGTCGAGTCCACTAGTCCTGTCGAGTCCACTGGTCCTGTTGAGTCTACTGGCACCTCTACCCAGCCTATCAACACCTGCCCAACCGGCCAGACTATGACAACTGTCACTGTCCCTCACACCAACACTGTCACTGAGGGTGGCTCCACAATCACCACTGTCGTGACCAAGACTGAGACCACATGTGCACCCGGTTCCGAGACTCAGCCTATCGCCTCCACCGGCAGCGAGTCTGTGCCTCACAGTTCCGGCCCCTCTCCCAGTGGAAGCACTACCCAGACCACTCTGAAGCCCGAGTCATCTCTGCCCCCTCATCTCACCACATCGTGGGTGACTAAAACTACCACTTACACTACTGGTACTACTGTCTACACTACGGAAATCACCACTCTTACCACTTGTGAGATCACACCATGTGAGTATTCTTTTCGCTTTACAACCCGGTTTTTATCATCACTAACATAGCTTCCACACCCGCGACCGAGACTTCTTCTGTTCCTATCACTGGCAGTGTCCCTGTTGAGTCTTCCGTGCCTGTTGAGTCTTCTTCTGTTCCTGTCACTGGCAGTGTTCCCGTCGAGTCTTCTGTGCCCGTCGAGTCTTCTTCAGTCCCCGTTACTGGCAGTGTTCCCGTTGAGTCTTCGGTTCCCGTTGAGTCTTCTTCGGTTCCCGTCACTGGCACCGTCCCCGTCGAGTCTTCGGTTCCCGCTGAGTCTTCCTCGGTTCCCGTCACTGGTTCTGTTCCCGTTGAGTCTTCGGTTCCCGTTGAGTCTTCTTCGGTTCCCGTCACTGGTTCTGTTCCCGTTGAGTCTTCGGTCCCCGTTGAGTCTTCTTCGGTTCCCGTCACTGGTACCGTCCCTGTCACTTGCCCTACTGGTCAGACCATGAGCACAGTCACTGTCCCCCACACCAAGACCGTCACCGAGGGTGGATCTACCATCACCACTGTTGTGACTAAGACCAAGACCACCTGTGCCCCTCCTGGCTCTGAGACTTTGCCCGTTGTTTCCACCGGTACCGAGTCTGTTCCCGTGTCTTCTGGCCCAGTTCCCTCCAGTGGTACATCTCCTTCTGTTCCTGTTGAGTCTTCCTCGGTTCCCGTTACTGGCAGTGTCCCTGTTGAGTCTTCCGTGCCTGTTGAGTCTTCTTCGGTTCCTGTCACTGGCAGTGTCCCTGTCGAGTCTTCTGTGCCTGTTGAGTCTTCTTCGGTTCCTGTCACTGGCAGTGTCCCTGTTGAGTCTTCCGTGCCTGTTGAGTCTTCTTCAGTCCCCGTTACTGGCAGTGTTCCCGTTGAGTCTTCCGTGCCCGTCGAGTCTTCTTCTGTTCCTGTCACTGGCAGTGTCCCCGTCGAGTCTTCTGTGCCCGTTGAGTCTTCCTCGGTTCCCGTCACTGGTACCGTTCCTGTCACTTGCCCTACTGGTCAGACCATGAGCACGGTTACTGTCCCCCACACCAAGACCATCACCGAGGGTGGATCTACCATCACCACTGTTGTGACCAAGACCAAGACCACCTGTGCCCCTCCTGGTTCTGAGACTCTGCCCGTTGTTTCCACCGGTACTGAGTCTGTTCCCGTCTCTTCTGGTCCCGCCCCCTCCTCTGGCTCAACTCCCGCTACCACAGTTGAGCCTACTGGAAGCGCTACCACTGAGTCCCTGCCTCCTCACCTCACTACGACTGTTGTCACCGTCACCGACACCGTTACCACTGGCTCTACTTTCTACACCACCGAGTACACTACCATCAGCACCTGCCCCATCACTGATGTGGAGTCGACCGCCAGCCAGACCACTCCCGTCAACACGGAGCCTACCCAATCTGGATCGGTTCCCGCTGAGTCGTCTCTGCCGGGACCCTCTCCCTCCACTGGATCTGTTGAGACTACTGGCTCCGTTGCCACCACTCCTGAGCACTCTGGTTCTGTCCCCCAGTCTTCTGTGCCCGGACCTTCTCCTTCCACTGGATCTAATGTCGAGTCAGTCACCCCCACTACCCTGGAGCCTACAGCTAGCGCCACTACCCAGTCTGGTTCCGAGAGCAACCCCGCTCCTACTGAGTCAGGTGACACCACCTCCTCGGTGCCCCCCAGTACTCCCACTGGCCCTATCACTGTGACTTCCCCTGGAACCTCCGCCCCTGTGACTTGTCCCCCCGACCAGAGCACTTCCATTGTCACCAAAACTATTACTGGACTTACCACCGAGAGCGGCTACACTGTTGAGTGCCTTACTATCATGACCGAGGCCGTCTGTGTCACGGGTGACGCTACTACCACCAACTGGATCACTTACCAGCCTACACCTTCTGCTGAGTCTTCCGGTATTCAGCCCTCTCCTTCGGGATCCCTCCCTGTTGAGTCTACGGGAGCTGTCGAGTCTCCCTCTGGATCTGTGCCTCCCTCTGAGACCACACCCGCTCAGTCTACCGGACCCATCGAGTCTACACCCGAGACCTCTGCTTCTGCTCCATCCTCGCTCCCTTACCCTGTGACTTATGTCACCACTGAGGTCGTCACTACTGAGGTTGACGAGACTACTGTGGTTGCCACTCAGACTCGAACTGTCATCTCTTGTACTCATGAGGCTGGCTGTCTGGGTGCTCATCCCACTGGAGAGGCTGCCCCTGAGCCCACCCTCCCAGCTGGAGCTCACGAGAAGCCTGCCATGCCTGAGGTGTCTGAGGCCGTTGAGGTCCCCAACACTACCCTCAAGCCTGTTGGCGTTGCCCCTGAGGAGTCTGGAGCCTCCCCTGCTTCTCCCATTCCTGCTGGATCTGCTGCTCCTGGGGAGTCTGCCCCCGTTGTGGCTCCTGGCGCTCCCGCTGGCTCTGCTGCTCCTGGCGAGCAAGGTAAGCCTGCTCCTGGCGCCCCCGGTGCCGCTGGCGAGTCTGCTCCAGTCCAGGCTGGAACTCCTAGCCAGGCATCTGCCGCCCCCTCTGCACCTGAGCAGGCCAACGGTGGTGTGTCTCTCGGACTTCCCCTTGGTGGTCTTTTCTTGGCTGCCCTCCCCCTGTTGATCTAAGCAGGGTAACCCTATTTTATTAACTCTTATAAATTGTAATTGATATCTCTCAAAAACCGCGAAGGACCGTAAGTAAGTAACTGTAGGAGTTCTTCCCAAGCACCATGAAGCGCACACTCTATTGCCACTGAGATGTAACAGGATCTCTATTTTGCCTCTTTCGCCATCCACAGCTTATTATTTCATGGGACAAGTTCAGTGCATGTCAACAAAGAGTTCCATTAGCAAGGCATTACCTAACAAATGGCTAACTATAAATCTTGACTTCTCAACTATTCGACATCAAAATTATTAATGAAGAGCTATTTGTGAAGCAATTTCTTAATCGACCCAATTCTGCTGTCTTGCTTGAAACCACAGTGCTCCTCCAAAATTACGTTTTAAGTGTGTGGAGGTCAGTCAGGTGGTCCATGTTATTGCTCTATGAGGTGCACCCTGTTCTCTTCATTCCTGCTCATATACTGCTTATTGCTCAATTAATGCTCAAATACTTTTCAAAAATGCTCAAATACTGCTCACAAACTGCTCAAATATTGCTCAAATACTGCTCTCGCTAAAAATGCTCAAATACTTAATTCATTACTCATAATATATATATGTTTTCTCAAATAGAGACCGGCCCTATAAGATCTTCTTACATCTTGCATCCTCGGCAGTCCTTGACCTCGACAGATCGGTTGAAGGTCTGGTTGGACTTGGGGACATCGACAGAGGGGTTACCAGTGAAGAAGTCGTTGGGGGAGAGGTGGACCTTCATGATCTCACAAGGCATGACAGGGAAGTCCTCAACTCGGGGGTGGTGAGTGAGGCCGAAAGAGTGCCAGAGGACAACATCGTCGTTTCGGACGTTCTCGTTTCGAGCAACAGCGTCCTGAACACCGCCAATCTCGTTAGCAGACTGGTTGGTCCAGACACCACCGGCGAAGAACTCCTGGTCCTTGTACTTGGTGACCCAGTAGTGGTGGGTGGCGAAGGCAGCTCGCTTTCGGGCAATGGAGCCGGGCTGGGCGTACAGCATGGCGGTGGCAAGACCTCCGACCTTGTATCCGACGGGGTTACCAGACACGGGGTTGATCTTGTTCTCGTTACAGATCTTGAGGTATCGGTTCTTCTGGATGTCGGAGTCGAGGTAACAAGAAGTCTCAATGGGGGTCTTGGTGTTCTCGAAGGCGATACCGTGGGGGTTCTTGTCATCCCAGGGCAGAGAAACGGTGTCGTTGACATAGATGGTGTTCTTGTGTCCATCAATGGCAGGATCCATTCGCATGTTGAAGATGTGCTGATGAGAAGCGGCCAAGACACCAGGAGAAACAATGGTTCCAAACTTGGACTTCTTGCCGGCGTCAATGAGCTGGGTGGAAACGATACCAGTGGCTCGGATCTCCAGCTGGATACCGGCGGACTGGTCAAAGTGCCAGGCGAAGATGTACTCGTAGTTACCAACGGTCAGAATGGTCTGGAGAACCAGGATTCGTCGTCGGGTGATGGCAACAACATCAGTTCGGTAGTTGGTGTGCTTCCAGCCGATACCGTCGTCCTGCTCGTGCATGCAAATGACATTCTTTCGGGTCACGACGTTACCCATGGGGTCGCAGACGTTACCGTCAAAGTACTTGATGGTACCGAGACAGTCACAGCCCAGAGTCAGCTCGTTGGCGCACTTTCCTCCACCACAGTCACCAAAGTCAAAGGCCATCTTTCGGTGAAGAGGGGGTCGGGGATCAGCGTAGGGAACAGCCATCTCGGACATGGAGAGTCGGTAGAAGGTGGATCGGCCATCGTAGTGGACATCGTGGATGACGAGACCCTCTCGAGGAGTGAAGCCGACCTTGAAGTGCCACTTCTGCCAGTTGACGTAGCCGTCCTTGTCAATGTTGTAGGAGGGTCCATCAGGCTGGATCACGTTGTAAGGCTTGAGATCAGTTCGCATCTTGGGCTGGAGCTCGGGCAGGTAGTCGTTGGTGACACAGTGCTCGATGCAGTTCTTGCCGTCCTGTCGGGTGTCGTAGTTGCCGACGCCCTTGACAGCGGCATCATCATCATCACCACCAGTGGCGCAGAAGTCAACTCGGACCAGCTTCTTGTCGAGAACGTCGTAGACGGGAACGAAAGGAACGGGGAAGGAGTACATGTTGGAGTCCTGGTGGTTGTTCTTGGGGTCTCGGCAGTAGACCAGCATCTGCATGAATCGGGGCATCTCCAGCTCGGAGTCACAGCCGTACATCCAACCATCAATGGTCAGGTTATCGATGAGATGCTCAAGGCCGCACTTCTTGATGGCGTCCTTGACAAGGGGGTTAGCGAAAGCAGCCTCGAAGGCCTCGTTGGCCTCCCAGGGATCAATGGGAGGGTGGATTCCCTTCTTGATGACCTCGTTCTTGATCACAGTGCCCAGAGTCACGTCGATCCAGCACTGGTTGACGAGCTTGTCCTGGAGAACGTAGTAGATGCAGTGAGCCACTCGAGGAGGGGGAGTGGGGTTCTTGCCTGCTCGCTTGGCAGCCAAGAAGGGGGCCATCAGAGCCTTGGGGGGCTCCTCAGTGCCGATAGACTTGAGATGAAGGGTCTTGCCGTTGTGGTTCTGCTTGACCACGGAGACAACCTTCTCCATCTCCGGGACGGAGAGTTGGTCGAGGGGATGGGGGGCCATTGTGTTGATGTGTGTGGGTTGAGAGAGAAGCTCGATGCTAGGATATGGAGGGTCTAGAGGGGGAGCAGATCGGAGGCTTATATATATGTGTGTCTACACTGTCCTTTTTGTGATTTTTCAAATCTTAGGGCCCTCGTTTTGCGGAACATGGAGCTAAACTTTCCGCCCACTGCATATCTTACGCATTAGACTATGCAAGTGGTTCGTGGTTCTTATCGAAACGTCAGCATCTGAGCGGCGACTTCCTATTTAGGAAGGTGTAGCAGTGTAGACGACACCAACGCGGTTGTAGTGCTACATGGTCTTCTCCGCACTAGTAGTGGAGTTTGGGGTATTGTTGGCATTGGAGGATCTTGGGTCGTCTATTGTGTACCTTTTCCGTGCAGAATTATGACGATGGGACATTTTTTACACCCCGTTGAGTAAACCCATCTTTCGCCACTGTATTTTTATGTCGTCGGTAAGTCGACATTACTCCCAACCAGCCAAGAGCACACGTATCTACCCCAGAATTGGGATAAGGGTAGGGGCGGTATTAGTGAAGCCTAATATTAAGCGGATATCAAAGTCGGTGTTCGAAAATTATACAACACTGGTAATATAAGGCTGTGGAAGTCAGATTTTGGATTGGAAAGCATCAGATAAGATTCATCGCGGTCTAATCTTTGCTGTACTCGGCTCTCGTTCTTATCTGATAGCCCCATAGTGAGATACGGGCTCCCTTTATTTTCGATTACACTATCAACAATTTGGCTGAGGCTCGACATTAACTGCATTCTAATGCAGACACCTGAAACCCAAAGGTGGACCATGACTGATTAAGCGTTTCCCCACAAATCACAGACAAGCATTGTATGTTTCTTGAGGATAATAAGAGAGGGTAACGCCACGGGCATGTCACAAGTGGTTAGACACGAACTCCCGATTTATGACCGGCGAGGGGAGTGTGGAGATGCCGGTCCTGTGACCCTCTCTTACCTACGCGTAGCTCGGTTCCCGCTTAAAACTACCTCCGGTGACACATCCATAATAAGCCATTAGTGATGGCAGTCAGAGTCTGTTTTCGTATCGATAACCATCTTCTCTCATCTTGCCGTATCTGTCAGTCACCGTTAGTTGGAGCTTAGTCAGTGATAGCGGTTAGCTGAGGATGGTATCGCGGTCGGAGTCCTTCAACTTAGATCTGGTATCGTTGTAGGTCGTGAAGATGGTATCGTTGTGGATCATTGAGATTGTATCAAATGGTTGTGAGGTCTTAAAGCCCTAGTGGATCAACAGCTACTTATATATCAAGATAATTGCTCGTATGAGGCCAAGTAACTTGCTCACATGTTAACCATGGCCTGAGGTATGGTCTGAGTGTACACACAGTAGGAGCCATTGTCATTGAGTCGACCCATTAGACTGACCTCCGAGGCTTAACTGATGCAGCTAAGAGTAAGTACGGATACAATCAGATGAAGCAGATGAGACTGTTTGACATATCGCTCAAAACGTCCAGAGTGACACTGCTGACAAGCGTCGTATCATCCATACCCTATCTACTCGCCTATTGCTTATTGCACCGCTTCTTCTCACCTCATCTCTCTCCTCCAACCAACATCGGACATCCCGTTATCTAGCTTCCAACTCTACTGCTCCAGTTGAGAGAAAACGACGATCGGACGTTGCTGCATGGAAAATAAATGTTCTCCACGACTCTGCTAAGCGCCCGGACCACTCAACTGATAACAACTCTGACACATCTTGGCACTCTAATCACCGTTAAATAAGCCGTTGGTCACACTTTGGTCATGATCGACGTCTAGAACCGGGCCCTCGAATACGTCATTTGTCATCTATCTACCTCGCCATCGAAATGTTCCACGTAAACCTAAGCTCTTACACTCCTCTCACGCTTCTAACGCCGACCGCGCTTATCTCGCAAAAGCCATCCTGAATAGGGCAACGCTAAATGGTTCGGAAGTGGCACAAAACTTTACCCCAATCGGGAAGTGCTATGCGAAACACACTGTGGACACGGTAAATTACAGTGGTGTCAATATATATCCTTCCATTACCGAGTCGGAATAGGGGGTAGGAGGGAAATAGTGAAAGAATTGGAGTACGAGTACAAGCTGTTGATCACATAAAAAGACTGCTGTTTCTGACCAGCTGGAAAATCCCGCATTCAAATCGCGTTTCTTTTTCACTGCACTGGCTCCACATTATTCGTGTCCACTCAGCAACTCTTTAAGGACACTGATTGGGTGCTGCATATGCATTCGAGTCCTGTTGAGTTTCGACATGAAACGGATCACGAAGAAAACAAGAAATTGTCGTTTGATCTGATGCCCTGTTTGATGTGTATCTGAGCTTCAATCCTTGACATGAAATACTGTACTTGTATTCGTGTGTGCCTTACTTGCTAATCTCGTCCACATGACAACGTGCTAGGGCTTCAACTTGTACCCCTGTTTGGGTGGATGACTAGGGATTGGTGCCGTGCACCCTGATCCCTCTCAAATGCGAGTATACAAAACACTCTCAAGGGCCAGTGGAGTATCTAATGGTAGCATCCATCGTTCGTTACTTGTACATACTGCAATAACACCCGTCCATCAACCAGCACCCACGTAAATCATTCTATCATTCATTATGTACTATTGTTGCAAGAAGAGTTCGGCCATCATTTTCGGCCGCCCTTAACAAAATCTCTATTAGGCGTCAATCTGGATAAACACATCCTTGACGTGATCCTGCTGCATTCTCTGCAAGATCGTCTGCTTGACCTGCTTGGAGCTGGCATCCTGCTGCAGCTTGACGTGGATGGTGCCTCGGACGGCTCCTCCATCGCTCCAGAACCGAGGCTCGCCATAAGAAGCCACACCAGGCATGACGGAAATGTCATTCAGAATGTTTCGAATAGTGTACTCTTGCGAGTCGGTCAGGGAGAGAAGCAGAGTCTTGGCTGCTGTGCTGACAAGAGGAAGCGCAGACAGGAAAATCAAAATAGCAATCATCATGGAGGCCAGAGGATCGAAACCGGACCAGCCAAAGTACCAAGTCAGAATCGTGGAGATGATGACTCCAACAGACCCGAGAGTATCGGCCATGATGTGCAGGTAAATACCATAGGTGTTGGAGTTGTGCTCAGAGTGGTCATGTCCTCCGTGGCTATGGCCGTGAGAGCACTCCTCACCTGGAGCATGTCCATGGTTGAACACAACGATACCAACAATGTTCACGAGCAGACCCAGAGCAGAAACAACCAACAGCTCGGCAGTTCGCTCAAGCTCCACAGGGTTGTAGATTCGTCCTAGAGCCTCAATACACACTCCACCGGCAATGCCCACGAGTAGACAGCCGTTGGTGAATCCACTGACGGTCTCGACCTTACCCAGACCGTATGGGAAACGAGACGAGGGGGGTAGCTTTGATAGAATGGAGGCAACGAGGCCCACCATCAGAGCCAGACAGTCGAAGAACATGTGGATAGAGTCTGATAGGAGACCCAGGGAGTGTGATAGGATGGAGTAAAGCAGCTGAATCAACATGAAGGAGAAGTTGAGCAGCAGAAAGTAGAAAATGTTTCGTGTGTCACTGTGACTGATGATGGAGTCAATCAGGCCGGGTCGCTTCTTGATGGACTTGTCAGAGGCGTCCTCTCCATCCTCAGAAGCCAGAGAGGGCACAAGGATGGACAGGCCACAGACAAGGGCCTCGGAGGGAGTTGCACGCGACTTGATAGAAAGATCAAGAGTGAAGCCGATGAGAGACGAAAAGACACCGTTGATTCTGTTGGGCTGCAGATCTCGCTTGGCAATGAGGAACACACCGCAAGATCCACAAGCCACAACAAGCAGGATGATCTGCTCGATTGTAAGGGACACAAAGAGTGCTGTGGGGATGGTGATGAGCAGACCCAGAGGGATGGCCTGGGAGCTGGGAGTCTCAAGGTTCTGCTGAAGAACAAAGACAGCTACTCCGAGAGCGAGGTAACCGATTGCAAAGTCCAGGATGGGTCCCCCCATCATCACATCATGCACGATTGAAATGAGCAGATAAACCAGGTACTGCCACGAAGATTTCCACTCTGTGACCATCTTGAGGGGCACGTTCAAGGACACAAACACAATGGCTGTGACTCGAGTAGTACCCAAGAAGATGGCGGAAATGACGAGAGCAAAGATACCAACTGTCAGAACCACCGTGTTTCGAGCTCCTGTTCGTGCTCCGATTGTGTGTTTGATTCCAAACAGACGGAACACGCCTGCCCAGAAAGTTGTGCATCCAGCAACCAACAGAGCTGAAACAATAGGAGACAGCACGTTCAGCTGGAGACACAGAAGCGAGGTAGCCAACAACGAAGTAGGCAGTGAGATGAACGACGGAAACGATTGCAGTAACGACGACAACGGCGGCAAGTGGATTTGCAGATCGGGTATCTCTCTAGGATCGTGACTGTGACTGTGCCCATGGCTGTGTCCGTGACCGTGAGAACAGCCTCCATGGTCGTGAGTATGTGTATGAGCATGGCTATGATTGTGGTCGTGTGAATGATCATGTGTGTCATGAGTGTGTTTGTGGTCGTGTGTATGAGCATGAGCATGGCTGCTGTGGTCATGAGTATGATCATGGGTATGTGTGTGGTCGTGATGATCGTGGGTGTGATCATGAGTATGACCAAGAGGATCGTAAACTGGGATCTTGGGCTCGTTCAGATCACATTCATGATTGTGGATAACGTGATCACACTCTTGTTTCAACGTGTCCAGCTCAACTCCTCCACCAACACTGACAGCACCCTCTCTATCCTCAGAGTTGCGGATCTCTCCGTTCACCAACGTCCTTCTCCGACTCCGCATCGGCAGAGCCTCATCGTAACCCTCCTTGACAGGGTCCAGTTTGCTCTCAAGTGTGTGATGATGGAAATCGTTCAGCAACTCGGGCACATTGAGAATACCCCAGGAAGGGGTTCGCATTGGTCCTGCCGAACTAGGCCCGCTGGAATTGGCGCCCAGGTTGCCGTATTTCTTCGCCTTGGCCATCTGGTCCGAAAACGACTCGGGCATGTCTATCTTGAGTCCTGTCGGTCTTTGACTCATGCTGTATGGTGTGTCGTGGTGATGCGATACTGTAGACTCAGTCTCGTTGTCGAGGTGATGGATGCTGTGTGTGGTTATGCACCAGTAACTCTAAACGTGTAGTATGACGTAGGAAGATACAGATCCAGCAGATTGCAGATCCGCAAAAGTAATCAAACCTGGGGTTTCAGAGTACATATATTACATGTGACAGTGCTCAACGCGGCCTATAGTCCATTCAATTAAATGTTTGTCACGCGATCTATATATAGACACATCTCGTGTCACCTTTTACTGCTCTCAAACATCACGGTGGTGTGTTCCTGAACACGCACGAAAAGCTAAACCAAATGAATCTCGAGCTTCCTTGAGCATGCCGTTTTGAGACAGACTTGAAACAGATCTTCAAAATTCAGCATAAATCGGAGAAAATGGGGACCGGCTTGAAAAAATCACGAAAATTATCGCCATTACATCGCCGTTCGATTAAACCTCCCAGACATTGACAACTCCATCGTCTCCGGAAGTTACCAACTTATCATTCAGCCAAACAACATCGTTCACCTCAAAGACACCGTGGGCGTTCTCAACCTCAGCCTCGATCACCCACTCTCCGGGAGCGTTCTCCTTGTAAACCACCAGCTTTCCATCCGCACCAGTGGAAGCAATTCGTCCGTTCTTGTTCCATGCAACAGAGTAGATGGCTCGAGTGTGTGCCTCAGGCAGTGTAGCCTGCTGAATCCACTCCTCAGACAGAGGATCGGCTCGGAAAGCTGGTCGAATACCTGAATGGTCGCCTGTACCGCCAACCTGACTCTCCTTCTTCCACACAATGCATGTCTTGTCGTCTGAACTGCTGACGAGTCTCATTTCAGCGCCACCTCCAGAGGGCTCGAAGGCACATCCCCAAACAGTAGATTCGTGTCCACCGAGATCGGCAACACAGATCCAGTCGTCGTCGTCCTCCCGCCACAGTCTGACGGTGTCGTCGTAACTGGCACTGGCAAACACCATCTCTGAAGGGTGCCAGGCGACATGCTTGACATCCTGAGTATGGTCTTGCAGCACAGAGATACATTCAAACTCGTCGTTCATGTCGTCAGCCTCCCATACCCATATACTCTTGTCTCTGGAGCATGTGGCGAGCAGTTGGCCATCACAAGACCAGCTGACTCCCTTGACCTCGTTTTCATGGCCCTCAATAGCCGCCAAAAACTGCCACTCGTCGTCCTCCTTGCCCCAAATGCTCACAGTAGAATCGAAGCTGCCGAGAGCCAGCGATGGCGACGATCCACTGGGCTTCCAGGCCACAGAACGCACAGATCGGTTGTGGCCCTCGGTGATAGTGGTCACCAACTCCCAGTTGTTTGTGTTGTAGATGCGCACGGTCTTGTCGCCTGAACAGGTGGCAAGTAGTGGCAGGTTGGGGTGCACGGACGAGGCCCAAGCTCGGTCCGTGTGTCCTTTCAGCGCCTTGATGAGCTGCATTTCTGGTGATGTGAAGATGTTGTCGGTGAGTAATACTGAGAGCTGCAGACTTGTAAGTGAAAGTTAAACTGATGGAAGTGATTGTGACAGTGAGAGGAGTGGACAACAAGAGTTGGTGGGGGCTTGCATGGATGGCTTTCCGTTGGTTTAGGGGCTCTAGCTTGTTTATAATCACGCCTTTGACTTCACTATTAGATAGTCACATGAACTACATTGTAGTACTAGCCTCCAGAACAGTTCGTCATTTTCGACTAATATAGGTACAGCTAAAGCGAGTAATACTTAAGAAATACTGAACAAATAGAGATAAGTCAGAATTTAGTCCGAGTGCCCATGAATGAAAACAGACCAATGGCCTCAAACACCAGATTGGAGACTATAGACATAACATACACCCTTCTCAACCACCCCTTCTCAACCACCCCAACTCCACCCACCCACTCAAAGTTCGTGAATGGCAAACTTAATCAACGCACTGTCGTAACGAAACTGCAGCATCTGATTTCCTCCACAGATTCCACAACCGACACAAATGCTCCGCATAGGACTAATGGGACTTCGGGCCAGTCGGCCCGTGCTGATTAAGCCAATCCAACGGCCTCAGCTCCTATTCCCTCGAGTTTCGCCCTTCACAACTGGTCGACTCTTGTTCCAGAAAGACACTAACAACGATTCCAAGAAGAACGATGAAAACAAGCCCGAGAACGACAAGGAACAACCAAATGAGATGGTCAAGAAGGATACGACATTTGACCAGCTTCCACATATTCCTGATCCCAAGGCTGAGGCTCTGGCTAAGAAGAACGGATATGTTCCAGCTAAGGAATGGGTAAGAGAATCGTTTGAGATGCCCAAGACTGACGTGCGACGACCTCATATCTTGAAATGGAAGGCCCTGGACGGCCATGGACCCAAACTGTTTGCTCTGGCTGTCATTCTGTGGATCATTTGGTGTGCATACATGATCACTGGACGAGGAGGTAATGAGGGAGGAGAGACTACTCTGGCCAACACCACCTTTGTCAAGTACAAGATCGTCAAGAAGATGAAGATTAGTGAGGACGTGGAGCTGATTGAATTCAAGGGTCCCGAGCGGTCCATGCTCCAGCCCAAGTACGCCGAGTACTGGGATGGTCACAGAATGTTCTCAGTTCATATTAGACAGCCCGAGGTTCAGGTTGTGCGATCTTACACTCCCTTGCCTGTTTACATGATGCAGGACGTTGATGGAAAGGACCCCCTTGTCAAGATTATCAGCTGGGATACGGATTACAACGGCTTTTGCATGATTATCAAGAAGTACGAGAACGGAGAAGTTGCCAAGTGGATCCAGTCTCTGCCAATCGGAACCGATGTTGATATCCGGGGCCCCTTCATTGATGCTGTTGTTCCTGAAGTGCCTGCTGACGTCAAGCCTCCCCGAGCTCCTATGGAAGACATGCCTAGTCGAATCCCTGCTGACTGGAAGTACCTGGACGTGCCCAAGCCCGATAACCTGGTCTTCTTTGCCGGAGGAACCGGAATCGCCTCTGTTCTCCAGTCTCTTCTGTCCACCAACCCTCCTCGAGGCTGCATTGACATTCACTACTCTGTGAGAACACGTGACGAGGTTCCCTTCGAGCGACTCCTCTACTTCCTGCAGAAGCTCGGCCGAATCCGACTCTTCATGTACGTCGACAACGAGAACACGTTCATTTCAAACAAGGACATTCCCAACCCTGCTCCTCTGAATCTGAAGCCCAACACCGATACCAACGATTACAATAATGCTCTTGAGCAGGCAGCGGCTCAGAAGAACGACAAGAACCGCCAGGGACCCGTCTACGCCTACGTCTGCGGCCCTGACGGTTACGTCAACTACATGGCTGGTCCTCGAACCTATGATGGTCAGGGTCCTGTCAAGGGTCTTCTCGGACAAAAGGGATGGACCAATGAGAACGTCCGAAAGATGTAGATATGTATATAGTAATAGACACCAATTAGAAGGAGATGAAGAGTGGCAAATGGTGAATACCATCTCTTTGGATTTAGCTGCGCATCGCAAACACTACATTACTCCTCGCTACTTGTATATACTTGTACTTTTTCACCATCTCATCCGCATGCATGATCTCGGATGTAAAGTTTCAAGGTGACATGATTTGGAACAACTAATTAGCTTGACTTCCAGAACTCACCAACACACAATGTCGACTGTTGTCAATGCTGCGGCTTCGCTGAGCCTGGCTCTGCCCAAAGCGTCGACCATCTTCTCCATGATCCAGCCCACCGGTGTCTTTCATCTCGGAAACTACCTTGGAGCAGTCAGAGGATGGGCCGATGTAGCCAAGGCCAACCCCGATCCTTCGACCGAGATTTTCTTTGGAGCCGCCGACTTGCACGCTCTCACCATGCCCAAGGACCCCAAACAACTGCAGGAGTGGCGACACGACGCCCTGGCTTCCATTTTGGCTGCAGGTATCGATCCCGACCGATGCTCTGTCTTCTTCCAATCATCCATCCCCGAACATACACAGCTCTACTGGGTGCTCTCCAACAGCATAGGAATGGGCTACCTGAACCGAATGGTGCAGTGGAAGAGTAAGGCTGGTGTTGCCGAGTCCGCCTCTTTCTTCGAGGACTCAGATCTGCTCTCACAACTCAAGCACGGTCTCTTCTCCTACCCTGCTCTCCAGGCTGCCGATATTCTCGTCTACAAGGCTACCCACGTGCCTGTGGGAGAAGACCAGAGCCAGCATCTGGAACTGACCCGATCCGCTGCCCAGTCATTCAACGCCCAGTACGCATCCAAAAAGAAGCCCTTCTTCCCCATTCCTACTACTCTGTTCGCTCCTACCAAGAAGATCGCTTCTCTCAGAGACCCCTCCAAGAAGATGTCCAAGAGTGATCCCAACAAAATGGCCTCTATCTTCATCACTGAAAGCCCCGAACAGATCTTCAAGAAGTTCAAATCGGCAGTCAGTGACTCGGACCCCGCTCCTTTCCTCTACGACCCTGAGAACAGACCTGGCCTGTCGAACCTCATGACCATCATGGCAGGTGTCCAGAGAGTGTCTATCGAGGAGGTTGAAAAGAACATTTCTCATATCAAGACTTTCGGAGAGCTGAAGAAGACCGTTTCCGATATCGTTGTTGAGGACCTGGCCCCTGTTCGATCCGAGTTTGACCGACTCAAGAACGATAGAGCCTACCTCGACAGCATGGTCAACAAGGGCAACCTCAAGGCCCGAGAACGAGCCGCCCAGACTCTCAAGGAGGTCTACGACCTGGTCGGATTCGGCAACGTACCCAAATAACCCCAAGCTAAACCAACATGCATTATAGCTATTTAATCCTGTATAAATATAGACTACATAATTAACATCTCCTCAGAAGCAATCAAAATCCCATTTCACTAGCCCTTGCTGGCAACTCGCTCACGACTGGGAGTCTCGTGTCGAACACGATCCTCGGTTCGAAGCCGCTCAGTCAGCTCCTTCAGTTGGGCCTCCTGGCGCATGAGATCACGCTTCTTGGCCTCAATCTCCCGCTGCACAGTGGCCTCAATCTCCTTGAGCCGCTTGCGCTCCACGTACTGGTGGTTGAGGGCGCTGGGGAAGGTGTTGCCACTGGACGAGAACCGTTCCTCAGTAGAAAGCGTGTTCTCATCCCCATTGGACAGCTTCTTGGTTCTGTATTTTTCGTAAAAGTAGTCGTGGGTGATCTCCTTGAGGTCATGCATGTGGGAGCCGAATAGTACATTTCGGAGTTGCGCAAAATCGGAATGCGAAGCATCATCGACTTCCACGATTCCCCAAGGGTACTGCCGAGCTCTGCAGGTTCGACCGTCAATCTTGTACTCCGTGTTGCTGCTGACGACAGCAAAGGGAGTCATTTCGCGCAACATCATGTTCTCCTCAATGGTCTCATCGTCGTCTCCAGTGTAGGGGAAGAAGTAGATGGGGATTTTGTACTCCCGGATATCTTCCATGATGAGCCTCTTGTTGAGGTGCAGCTCATCGGCAGTGAGGGTATCTGCCTTGCTGATGACAGGGATGACGTTGGCTCGTGTAGCAAGAGCTTGCATGGTCTGGATGTCGCATTCCTGGAGACCGTGGCTGGTAGGAGTGATGAAGTACAGCACGGCGTGGACTCGGTTGTCGAGGAACTTGGGGTTTCGCTTGACACGAGTCTCCTCTCGAAGAATGTCGTCAAACTGGGCCTCCAGATAGTCGATCAGAGTCTGGCAGCAAGCGGTGTTGTCGACGTTCTCACCAAAGCCGGGACCCTCGACGACATTGAGCTTGATGACGGTGCCGTCCTCCTCGAACTCCGTCTTGGTCTCCTGAATGTGGAAGCCCGAGTCCTGGTCCTGCAGTTCGGGGGCCACTTGAGAGTCGCCAGCGGGGAAGATGGTCTTGTTGCAGAGGCTGTTGATGAAGGTGGACTTTCCGGAGCCACTTGCGCCACAGAGCATGATGGAAAGGTTGAAGCCCCGCTTGACAATCTTTTTTCGTCTCATTTGTTCGGGAGAGAGCTGTGTTAGTACAAACCGTGGGTATGGGTGTGTGGTGGTATCACAGAGGCCGAGAGGTGCCGCAGTTTGTCTGGGTTCACAAAGCGCCACCGGTTCAGCCATGGTATCACTTCTTTGATGGTATCTCATCAGCACTGGTATCATCCCTCCCCGTCACATGATCTGTGTCACTTACAGTTCCGAACCCGTGCAAGAACTTGCTGGCCTCGAAAGTCTCGTTGGACTTGCCGGTGCCTCCACTAGTCGGTGTGAGACTCATGTTTCGTTGTTTGGACTGAGTTTGCTTTTTTTCGCTTCGAAATTCGAACTCGGCGTTCTTCTCTGGGCGTGGCAGTGATAGACACAAGAAAGAGTAAGTTCCTGAGGTCGCAGCGATTAGGCTTCAATGAACTTTATAGTGGGGAACGGATGGGGTGGCAGGCCGGGTAACCTCATCCCAAAAGAGATTTTGGACCTGAACCCAAAAGCAACCACACAGCATAATAATATATCACCACACTACAATACATTACAGGGCGCACATATACCCTCGGAAGAAGGCCCAGCATCAGTAACCGTGAATTATCAGGCAACCACACAATCCGTGCGACAAAGCGGGCCACAGAGAAGGGAAGCATTCAACCAATCCAACGACTGTACACCACATCTACACCCCTGTCATTCACAAGCACAAATAACAAGCCTCAGCAACCCTTGACTACACACCCACAGACAACACAACACACAACACATACAGTGACAGACTTGTACCAATGAGGAAGTTACATAAAGACTTGGAAGACGAGTTTCCAGTCTTGCCGTCGTCGCCAAAACCAAACGTCGACATCTCGAAAAGATCACGGTCGCCCAATCGTCGAGACCTGCCTGGAGCAGGAGGAAGCAGATCACCGGTCAGAAGCCCCATCCGAAGCCCCGTGAGAAGTCCGGCCCGGTCTCCTGAACGCCAAAACTCGCAACCAGTCACAACTCCAGTCACTACACCGACGAGAACGACTCCTCGGCCCCGTGCTACTCTGGATGCGCAATCTCCATCAAGGACCCTCGGCTCACCATCAAGAGGAGCAGGAGGCCCCAGCCATGCATCACCATCGTCATCACCACGCAGAAAGACGTACACAGACCGGTACATTCCAAGTCGGACAGGCGTGAACCTGCAAGCGGCCTTCTCTCTTCTTCACAATGATCCGGTGCCTTCACCTTCGTCAAGACCTCAAGAAATCGAACATCAGAAGCAACAGGAGGCGAATCAGACCTTTTCGCAGCTTCTGAAGGCAGAACTGTTTGGTGATGATGTGCCCAATGTGATCCCATCCCCCATCAGCGATAGAAACCAATCGGCACAAACAGGGGGCAACAATACTCAACAACACAATAATGCTAACGACGACTCAGGCAGCTCGGAAAACGAACCCATGGGATTCCACGGTAATAATCAAAACGCCAACAGTGAGATCTTCCCTCAACGAACCCCCTTTGATCTCAACTCTCTTCCTTCAGGAAACAATACCCCACCCAGAAACTCGGCCAGCCGATCAGTTCCCACTACCCCTACCCGAAATCTGTTCTCCTACCGATCCAGCATCGAACGGCTCACCAGTGGTGGCAGTGGACGAAAAGCTGCATTGGATAGTCTCTACTCTCTATCCCCTGTCCGACCTGAATCACAACAACTACTGCTTTCACCAAGAAAGAGCCCCAGACCAGTGGCTAAGATTCCATACAAGGTGCTGGACGCCCCCGAGCTCGCAGACGATTTCTATCTGAACCTCCTTGATTGGGGTTCCAACAATGTTCTTGGAGTTGGTCTGAACTCGTGCGTTTACCTCTGGCAGGCTCGAACCGGCGGAGTTTCCAAACTCTTGGATCTCGCACAGGATGGAGACAAGGTGACATCTCTCCAGTGGATCACACGAGGAAACCATTTGGCAGTAGGCACAGAGAGAGGTCTGGTGCAGATTTGGGATGCGGAACACAACAAAAAGGTGCGAACCATGAGCGGTCATCAATTACGAGTTGGCTGCTTGGCCTGGAAGGATCACATTCTGTCTTCGGGCAGTCGAGATCGTTGCATTGCCCACAGAGATGTGCGAGTGGCCGATCATTACGTGGAGAAGTTCTACGCACATCGTCAAGAAGTGTGTGGACTGAAGTGGTCGTTTGACGACAACCAGCTGGCTTCTGGAGGTAACGACAACAAGTTGGTGGTCTGGGACGGTATCACGGACAAGCCTATCTACCGTTACTCTGACCATGAGGCTGCTGTCAAAGCCATTGCATGGTCTCCCCATCAACGAGGACTTCTTGCATCAGGAGGAGGTACAGCCGATAAGCGAATTCGGTTCTGGAACACCACCACGGGTGCTCTGCTCAACGAAATCGACACAGGTTCACAAGTGTGCAATCTCATGTGGAGTAAGAACTCCAATGAGGTTGTGTCTACTCATGGCTACAGCCAGAACCAGATCATCATCTGGAAGTATCCTTCAATGCAGCAGGTGGCGCAGCTCAAGGGTCATACATACCGGGTCTTGTACCTGAGTATGAATCCCGATGGGCGTACTATTGTCACTGGAGCTGGTGATGAGACTCTGCGGTTCTGGAATGCTTTCAACAAAAACCCTACCGACGACCAAGGTAGTAGTGGAGTTCTGGACATGTATCAGCATTTGCGATAGTGGAGGAAGGCCTCATGTCCAGCTTATTTATTTATATTGTAATATGTATATTAGGATATGTGTTTTGTAGTGGTGATGGTTGGTGGTGTTGGTGATGGTTGGAGCTTACAATACACGGTGATGATCATTGAGGTAATTAAAGTTCTGGTAAGGGTGTGAGAGGAGTGTTTATAACCAGGATTGTGGTGATTGAAAATAAAAGATTCTTTGGTCTATGGACTACCACAGTCACCGATTCACAGCTGCTCAATTTTCGACTGGATCTGACCACTTTTAGCGCACTTTTACCATCCCAACATGTCGTGATCCAGCTGCATACAAATTCAATTAACCGGAAGTTTGTTTCACCACGCGTTCACGATCCCTCCGCCATGGCCAAGTCGAAACGGAAAGCGTACTACGCCATCAGAAAGGGCCGGCAAACAGGGATCTTCACCGATTGGGAGACGCAGGCGAAGCTGCATGTCACCGGATTCTCGGGTGCTCAATTCAAAGGATTCGAGACCAGAGCTCAGGCAGAACTATGGATATCGACAGCTTACCCCAGCACCGGGTCTCCAGAGAGGAGAGCTCCATCGTCAAGTGCTCCGTTGTCAAGTGCTGGCTCCAATGGAACACAGAGTCCCCGACTGGAACGCAGTCCTCGCAAACCGACGTCCCCTACGAAGTCGAGGATCAATGCGGGGCTCCCCCACCATCCAGATGATCCTCCATCTCCAACAAGATCAGGCCCAAGACAGATGAAAGAAGAGAATGTGATGATTAGAGCGACGGAGGAGGTCAAAGAAGAACAACCGGCGTGGCGGCCGACTGATAGCGAAGTGGATATGGCCTTTAATCTGCACAGTTTGCTCCAGTGTGATCCATGGATCGAGGTGGAGGTTGAAGGACAAGTGGGGCGTGCCGGGACATTCTACGAGATTTATTTCGGTGCAAACAACAGTCAGAATGTCGTACGGCCGGTGGTTGTCAACGAGAAAGATACCGAGGAAGAACGAGAGGTAAGAGCTGTCTTGGTGGGTGTCTATGAAGCGTGCAAGTTGATACACGCTCGCAATGATGGTCTCAAGTACGATATACGGACCACTTCAGCGTTTGTAATTGATTGCTACTATCGCCGGTGTTTCAAGTGGCATATTAGTGGCTGGGTGGATACGAATAACACTCCTGTTGCACATAGAGATGTGATTGAGCCGACCATGGCGTTGTTACAGGAATTGACGGGCAGGATCAAGTTTGGAAAGATGAAAGTGGTCGACTAGAGAACTTCCGGTGAGCCGAGGGTGGGAGTCGGAAGTTGCCGTCTCTTGAAGGATGCTCCAAAAGCTAGGCCGATTACGTTACCAACCCTGAGTTGATGCCAAGTCCACATTGGAGCCCTGCGAATCCACACTTGAGCCCACAGCGGGGCTTTTGGAGCCTTTCAGAGGGGACACTGAGGCCTTGCACTGAGCCCCACACTCAACATACTCAACCATCACTCGAGCCTTACGTCCTGCCGCACAGAGCCTCACGCTGCCCTTGAAAACGGCTTCCCTGAACAATGACTGTCATGCCATGAAGGAAACGATTACGAACATCAATCTACGACACGATGAGGCCATCGAGGGCAGCAATGACAAAGGACGGTCCCGGCTAGCTCTCTCCACAGCAATAGGGGCACTATCGGTGTGCTTTGTCCATGTACCCGGTATGCAACAGACCCCATATTCGACACAACAAAGAAGGGCACGGCGCTGACGATGCAATTACGAGTGAGGTGATGGGGTGGAATGGGAATGAGATGGTTTACGGCGTCTCGGAGAGAAAGAGAGGTTCTTGAACTCGCATACAGAGCGTATGGGGTTACTCCACCTCCAGTCTTCCTACCACTCCATCAATGTACATAGAACGAATGAAGATGAAACACTCTAATGGCTTCGTCATCTGTCAAAAAGCGGCTATGTGGTACTCATTGCTTTTGCCCACCTTAGAGTACGACCCCAGTTTTAGACTACCTCGGCACGACCCCAGCATCACCTCAGTTGCCAAGCAAGTTATCTCTGGTCATATGACCTGGAGCTATGATAAGAGAGCAGCAGGTGAGTCATTGTCATTGTGGGCTTTGGAGCCGTGTACTCCGTACATGTGGGCCAAGTCGCGTGTTGAGACACTGTTCCACAACCTCAGCAGGTGCCGTGTGCACAAAGCTCAAACGCCGACGTGCCAATCACCAAATGCCGATTACGGACCTGAGGGATACATATCTGCTCTTTGTTCCACGCACGGCTTTGACGTCTTTAAAATAAGCATGATGCTAATGTACGACAATACAACGGAGCCTCGAAGAGCGCCTCGAAGACAGCTGTGACGTATGTACGGTAGCTATGGTGCAGTAAAAGAGTATAGACAACTGATATCATTGCCGCCCATTGATAACGTTGACTTTCTCGGTGTCATAGAAACTTGACGTTATCACAGTGCTACTTTGTAGTGGTTCCTGATCTTAGATCGGGGTAGGCTAATGAGGATCTGGTACCTGTTGCAGGTTGGTACTCTTCAGACGAGCAAATAATTCAGAAAAAGCGCAACTTGCCTTATCTTGGCCAAGACACGACAATTACAGCAGGTTAATGTACGAGAATCCACACTTTTTCATATTGTAGCGTGGGTTGGAGCCGTGCGTCTTGGCATTATCGGAGGGTAGGAGGGGAGTAGTTGTGAGGGTCGTGGAGTCAGTGGAAGGGGATGAAAATAGCCGAGTTGGCTTGACAGCGGCTGAAAGATGATTATGATAAAAAATCTGCGCAAATATCGTTCAATATGACCCACTTTTGACCGTCTTCTAACTTCTCCTTCTAAACACACCCTTCATAATATCACTCTGACCGTGAACCTAACTTTCGAGTTTATGGAGACCCCGAAGATTCATATCTAGGTTTGCAACCTTGTCCTGTTTGCGTACATTCCAGAGGGGTATATTGTATGTGGCCGGATGGGTGGTGGTAGGGCGTGTATATTGGAGTATATCACGTGATAAGATCCCCGGTAGTCAATCACACTGGCCCAATAACTGGACAGACACGTCGATTGCCTCACGTGCTATCTAATGATGACGCATGTGTCATGCACAGGCCCCTCCACACTTGTTCTTGCAAACGTCACAACCATCTCTTCTTGGCAGAGCGCCGTGTCATGCGAAAAGTAAGGGTCAAGAGGCATAATCTGCATTTGCCAGAGGAGCACAATGGGCGGGGAGGAGCTGGACGGCGGCAGCCCCATGGCTTAGCCCGCCATATACATATAGACCAGTCTGCCGGAGGATCGGACTCCATACCACTGCTTGAGCAACAAGACCAAGAAGAAGAAGACGAACAAGAGTCTCTGGCTGGACCTTCCCGAGACCCGATACACGACTCCTTCTCTATTAACACCGACGACCCCTACAACAACGACGACGACCCCTACAACAACCCTTATCACGACTACACTGACGGAATCCCACTTCTACCAATGGAGAAAGATCACACCCACGAAAAGGGCCACTCTGACGAACACGTTGTCATCGACACCGCCGAGGTGCTCGAAGACACTTGTTTCTACGTGGCCCATAAGCTCGGTATTGTCACTGTTGACGATGAACCCTTTCCCGAATCCGTTTCCTACATTGCCCTCAAGGTAGACGAGATGGGCGATGACGAGGCCCTGGCTATCCTGAAACGCCACGTGGAGTACCACAAGGACGACCGAAACATTCCCGAGTCCTCCATGCTGCTCTGGCGGTCTCTGATCCGACATTCGGAGGAGTACGCCCAGGGTAACGTCTCCGAATCTGGAGAGGTTCACCCTTCTCTTTCCAACAAGAAGGACACTGAGGCTACAGTCGACCGAGTGGTCACCAGAGCCACCTACGAAGACGGCTCTGCCGATATCGACCCCGCTAACATGTCCCCCAACGAACTGAGTCTGGCTACTCGTTACCACGCTGCCATCTTCCACTACTGGTCGCCCTACATTGAGGTTCGATCAGTCACCGATCCCTACGATGACCCCAATCTCCCCGTCGAGACGATTCGAGCTTATCTCGCTGGAATCATCTGGCTCATTGTCGGTGCCGGAGTCAACCAGTTTTTCTCTGTGCGAATGCCTGCCATCTCCATCTCCACCATGGTCTGTCAGCTTCTGCTCTACCCTACTGGAAAGGCTCTCGAGTACATTCTACCCGATAAGGGTTTCACATTCCGAGGAACTCGTCACTCTCTCAATCCCGGTCCCTGGAACAACAAGGAACAGATGCTGGCCACCATGTTCATCTCCGTCGCCATCGGAGGCACCTACATCACCTCTTACAATTTGTTTGTCCAGATTCTTCCCATGTACTACGGAGTCGATTACGCCCGTCAGTTTGGATACACTCTCACTCTCACTCTCGCTTCTCAGTTTATGGGTTTCGGTTTCGCTGGTCTGCTTCGAAAGTTCGTTGTTTACCCTACCAAGGCCATGTGGCCCACTCTGATGCCCACTCTGGCTCTTAACCGAGCCCTGCTGGTCAAACAGAAGCGAGAGAAGATCCACGGCTGGACCATTTCGCCCTACAAGTTCTTCTTCGTCGTTGTTGCTTGTGCCTTTGTCTACTTTTGGTTCCCCAGTTACATTTTCCAGGCTCTGTCCACCTTTAACTGGATCACGTGGATTGCTCCTGACAATCTGAACCTCAACATCATCACCGGTTCTCAGGGTATGGGAGTCAACCCCTGGCCCACTTTCGACACCAACAACATGTTTGCGCTGTTCGATCCTCTGGTTCTGCCCCAGTTCACCGTTCTCAACACCTACGCCGGAATGATTCTTGGTGCCTCTGTGATTCTGGGTCTCTACTACACCAACACCAAGGGAACCGCCCATCTGCCCATCAACTCCAACCGAATCTTTGACAACACTGGAAAGGCTTACAATGTCACTCGTGTGCTCACTGATGGTACCTTTGATGACACCAAGTACCGAACGTACTCCCCTCCCTTTTACACTGCTGCCAACCTGATGGTCTACTCTAGTTTCTTCGCCATCTACACTCTTGGTTTCGTCTACATTGGTCTTTCCGAGTGGTCCACCATGCTGGAGTCTTTCCGAGACGTCAAGCAGGCCTTCATTGACATTTTCCTGACCTCCAAGTACTACCTGCAGCGACTCACCAACCGAAAGGCCACTCGTCATGAGACCGACGCTTCTCAGTTCACCAACCGACAGGATGAGCCCTTCTCCCGAATGATTGCTGCTTACCCCGAGGTCCAGAACTGGGTCTTCATTGGTCTTCTGGTTGTTTCCTTTGTCCTGGCAGTCATTGCCATTCGAGTGTGGCCCACTGACACTCCCATCTGGGGTCTCTTCTTCTGTCTCGGTATCAACCTGGTGTTCCTGATCCCCCTGACTCTCATTCTTGCATACACTGGTTTCGGATTCGGTCTCAACGTGCTTGTCCAGCTCATTGTTGGTTACGCTCTCCCCGGTCATCCTCAGGCCATGATGATTCTTAAGGCTATCGGTTACCAGGTTGATGGACAGGCCCAGAACTTCATCACCGACCAGAAGGTGTCTTACTACACTCACATGCCTCCTCGTGCTCTGATGCGATCTCAGCTCATTGGTACTCTTGTTGGAGCCTTTGTCTGTCTTGGTGTTCTCTACTACCAGCTTGAGATTGACGGTATTTGCACTCCCGAGCAGGCCACCACCACCAAGTTCACCTGTGTCTCCCAGAACACCTTCTTCTCCGCCTCTGTCATCTGGGGAGCTCTCGGCCCCGCTAAGATGTTCCAGATTTACCCTGCCATGAAGTACATGTTCCTTCTGGGTGCCGTTGTTGGCTTCATCTTCTGGGCCGTCCAGTACCCTCTGCCCACCTACCTGGCCAAGAAGTTCCCCCAGCACCGAGAGCGAATCCTCTCTCTCCAGTCTGCTCTCAAGATGTTCAACCCTGTCATCTTTGTTGGCGGTGTTCTCAACTTTGCCCCTTACAACCTGTCTTATGCTACTGGTGGTCTCTACGTCTCTTTCCTCTTCTCCTGGATCAAGCGACGATACTCTGCCTGGTGGAGTAAGTACACTTATGTGCTTGACGCTGGCCTGATTACCGGAATTGCATTCTCGGCCATTGTCATCTTCTTTGCTGTGCAGTTCAAGGGTATTGAGATTGAGTGGTGGGGAAACACTGTGTCCTACGACAACCTCGACTTCAAGGGTGCTATTCTCAAGCCTCTGGGTGTCGGAGAGACCTTTGGACCTACTCCCGAGAACTACCCTTAGTTTGTTATTTAATGATATGATTTATGAGTATTGATGATAAAGAGAGACGTAGAAAGATAGCTAGCCGTACATACACAAGGCAGTCCGCAGCCATTGGCGCATGTACTCTTGTAGCAAGGATCTCATTGGCCTGGAGGCTTGACATAAGGAGTCTCTATTAAACAGACAATTGCATTGAGACGAAGAACACTTGTCTATACTCGAGATCAACGTAGAACCACCTGTATCTCGTCTACACAAATATAAAATCACAACCCCTTCCCCTCACCAAAGATTCAGTTAGAATTCAATGTCGTGCGTTCAATCTGTAGATGTGTTGTTTAGGTGGAGGGTTGTCCGTGCATCAAGGTGGGCGGTGAATATTGCTGATTTGGGAGTGTCTTTATAGGCGGCTATGATGCCAATACTCGGATATAAATTACATCACTGTGGTACCCTTGTTCTGGGGATTCTTACAAATGTTTTGGATGCCAAATCGGGCTATTATTCACAAAATAACTCCCTCCATCTTCGCCGGATACATCTTGCCGAGATGCGGCTCGAATTTCCGTCCCGGAAAGTTTCATAACAACATGCGGCTGGAGAATCGTAAGAGGAATAGTGGAGAAGGGTTTGTCAGTTTTGGGCCTGATAAGCAGACGATTTGTGGATGGAAAAGATCCGTGTGTATCCGGAAGATGCTCTTTGCGATGCCTCATGCAACCCACTTCTTCCACACCTTTCGGACCGCTCAATTGGCATTTCCACTTGGGTTGGAAGTCGTTTTGGTACAGTGAGGGAAGCACTGGAAGAGTTTAGGGAGACCTAAGAACGCTAGGAGAAACCAGTAGAGAACATGGTTGAGCTGTCATAAGTAGATACACAGCTTTCTGCGATACACTTAGTAGTTGAAATATCTCAATTGAGTGCCCATATTAGTCATCAGCTACCTCAGTGTTGGAAGCTCACAGACACTATCTCCGTTATTCCTCCGGCATGACATGGTGGAACTGCAACTGTGTGCTTCAAACATGAAATGCGGGGAAGACCGAGTCGGCCTGAATCTCCGATGCACGTGCGCAGTGTACAGCGCGGGATCCGTTATCCGGTTTGCAGTGGGCAGATGTGGGTTGCGATCGTACGAGTACGATACGACGATGGACGATTTAGGCTGCACACAGCTCTGGGGCGACTTGTGAAAAGGGTGTGCCTTGAGCAGATAATGTGAGACCAAAGTGACTTGGAAAGCTGTTGTTCGAATGCAAAACAGACGGTACCCAGTTGACTCCTGAAACTTGATCTTGCCAGGTTCAAATAGACCGTTTGATGGTCTTATGATTAGCACAGTGGATACTTCTAAAGACTGTATGAATGTGCAGTTCATATCATCGTATACATCTAAGGAAGACACGAGTGCTCTATCAAAGCTCCTCCATAACCACTTCTTCTTCAAGACCGTATTTCTTTGTACCAGAAATGGATGTCACACGTCTTCTTGCACTTGCAACGCTGTGACAAGGCCGTCAGCCGTTGTCGTTTCTTGTAAACCAGAATTACTTGACAGTAGCTGAGTGCAGTTGGGAATAAATTTGGATTACTTGAGCCCTATTTCTTTTCGTTGAGCTCTTGTAGCTCATACTTGAAGCTCCCAACTAATGTAGAGTCGTCCATCATTTCACTTTTCCTTCCTGAGTTCTCTTCGTTGCAACTCCTCACGTTGGATATCCACTATTGGCTCAAATTTCCTGGACACCGCTGCTTGTATTCACAGGAGCGATCATCCCTGAAACAGTCCAAATATGATTACGTCAGCACTGTTGAAACAAGCTGGTGACCAGGCATCCACAAGTGTCCGTACAATTTACTGTCGACAGATGGTCGGTTTGTTCTGATTAGTGGAGCGGTTGATCCGGATTCAGCACATCCTCTTTAACTGCCCACTGTGCGAACCTCACGCCATCATGTTCTTTGGGTGAGCATGAACTGAAACAGAACAGCCAATGCCAGAACCACAATCAAACACAAGCAATAGTAACCTACCGGGTACTGCCATAAACCACCCCTCAATCAAACAACCTCCTTACTGCAATCTCACGAGCCAAGAATTCCAAAATACCATCGCTCATCAAACCTGATCTCACCTCCCACGGAAGATTACTCATAATCCAGCCGTGCACCATAATTGCACCTACAGATTTTAGCATGATCATGCATGGTGATCTGGGGTGGTCAGAGGACTGTAGTGTAGGGGTGTCTGTTCAGTGGACACCTATGGAGGTGACTTAGTCAGAGGCAATCAAATCTGTCATTAGTCACCAATCCAGACCGCTGACTAATCAACTTCTCACTGAACCTCACCACCTTTATCCCCCTCCCCTGGTGGCAATTGTTCCGCCCCTTTCTCCGACCTCACACCATGGTCACGTGGTCTGCAGTGCAAGGCTATGTGGACGAGGGGGAGAGTGGTTGACTAGTACTCCTGGTTGGGATAGTCATTGGGTCAATCGGTGCTCTATCACGTGACTACACCTAAGACATACCGCCTTGAGCGCAACCAGCAAATCAGTCGCTTCTCTTTGACACGCCTAACGTTTATAGAGTCTCATCCTTACGCCTTAGTTTCTGTTGCCTCCCTCAGAAACATGTTCTCCCAACCTTCGCTAAGCTTCCACTTCAAGGGCAATTGAGAGGGCCCAAAGTTAAAACGGCTGGAATTGAATTTTCCATCATTTCAGAGACTAGCAGAAAAGCTACTCACCACACATCTTGTCTCTTCTCCACAACCTCTCACAGAAGAACGTCAAAACATCACATCAAAATGATCTCTCGAATTGCCCGTGTCCAGCGGTCCGCTGCCGTCCGATCCACCGTCCGATCCACCATGCGACCCGCCACTGTTGCCCCCATGGCTTCTATGAACCTCCGATCTCGATTCTACTCTGACAAGGCTTCTGAGGCCAAGACCGAGAACCCCGAGGCTGCTGCTGAGGCTGCCGGCCCCGCTGCCAACGCCGCCGAGTCCGCTTCCGAGGCCTCCGCTGAGTCCAGCAAGACCGCCCCCACCGCCGAGGAGTACGAGGCTCTGCTGGCCAAGTTCCAGAAGAAGGACAAGGAGTGCGCCCAGTTCAAGGAGCACTACCAGCGATCCATCACCGACTTCCGACATCTGCAGGAGACCACCAAGCGAGAAATCAAGAAGGCACACGACTTTGCCCTGTCCAAGTTCGCCAAGGACCTGCTGGACTCTGTCGACAACTTTGACCGAGCTCTGGGCGTCGTCCCCGAGGAGGTCAAGAACGACCGAGAGAACAACAAGGAGATCATGAACTTCTACGACGGAATCAAGATGACCCAGGACATCTTCGAGAAGACTCTGGGCAAGCACGGCATGCAGAAGCTCGAGCCTGTCGGCGAGGTCTTTGACCCCAACATGCATGAGGCTGTTTTCGAGGCCCCCCAGCCCGATAAGGAGGCCGGCACCGTCTTCTTTGTCCAGCAGACTGGTTTCACCCTCAACGACCGAGTTCTGCGAGCCGCCAAGGTCGGTGTTGTCAAGGGCGAGTAAGGTAAACCACAAATTATCCAATATGTATATAGTAATGAGTAATGTTTCAGAGATGAGGGTATAGTAGGGGTAGAATTGGTCTGGGAGATGAGTCGTTGATTCAATTGATGAATTGACGATCTCCGAACAGCCTGAACGTCAATTGAGTGATCGAGGGATTGCTGGATCAGAAAACAGCAGTGTTTCTACACGAGAAAGAGAAGCATCTGTTCTCCTTAAACATACGTCAATCGTTACTATACTATTTACATTACATTAGCAGAGATCGTCTCCATCTATCTCAGCTTGACTCCGTATCGCTCAACAAGCATCTCCTTGAAAGCGTCGAGCATCTGGTTAATCTCCTGGTTCTCGAGGTTTCGCTCCATGGACTGGAAGTTGATTCGGTAGCACTGCGAAGTGAGACCAGTCTTAGGGTTGGTGAAGGTATCGGTGATAGCCACGTTCTCGACCAGATCGCCAGCAGTGGCTCGGATCAGCTCCATGATATCGTTCTCGTGAATGGAGTCCAGAGCAGCGCCCTCAGGCAGCCAGAAAGCCACATCTCGGTCGGTACCGGGGTACTTGGACCAGGACTTGAAGGCAGTGATCTCATTGGGCTTGAACTGCGACAGGAATCGCTGATCAAGAGACCAGAAGAGTCGAATGTCGGGAATACCAAACAGAATCATGGCCAGACGCTCCAGACCAAGGCCAAAGGCCCAGCCAAAGTGGGTGTGCTTATCAAGACCAGAGGCAGAGTACACGTGATCTCGAACAAGACCACATCCGCAGCACTCGAGCCAGTCTCCCTTCCACCACACCTCAATCTCCCATGAGGGAGTAGTCCAGGGGAAAGTAGTCTCGACCCATCGGACCTTGAGGGGCTTCTCGAGATCGGGATCAGTGGATCCAGCGACCTTGGCGGCAACCTTGGCTCGCTCAAAGATGTCTCCAACAAGCAGCTCAATGGACTTCTTGAGATGAGCAGCGACAAGTTCAGTTTCGGTATCAGACATGTAAGGGGACTTGGGGTTCTCGGGATGAGAAACTCGGTCAACATCCTCAACAATCAGGTTGGTCGGGGGAATAGCAGCCACGTCAGCTCGCAGCTTCTCAATCAGAGTCTCCTCGGTAGGGTAGTCCTCTCGCTTCCAGGTTCGAGCTCCCTCCATCTGATGGAAGGCAGGGTAATGGGTTCGGTCAATGGTGTCTCGACGGTAAACGTCTGCGGTGACAAAGAATCCGGGGGTCTTTGTGTGCTGGAAACAGTGCACCTCATGGGCACTGGTATGGGTTCGAAGAAGAGTGTCGTGGTTGATGTAGTAAGTGTCAGACTTGGCTCGTCCGGGGTGATCCTCGGGGAATCCGAGCTGGTCAAAGTTCTCGTGTTTGCTCACGACAGGATGGAAGTCGTTGTAAGCAGTGTATCCCATACCCTCGAATCGCTTCTCAATGATAGATCGGATGATTCCAACAGGATGGGAGTCCTGAAGGTGCAGGTTTCGGCCAATCAGAGACGAGATGGTGGGTGTGATGTTGGTCCATTCGTCAACAGCATGCTTCTTGCCGTCCACCAGAGTCGATTGGTGTCGAATAGCCCCTCGTAGAGAGGTCAATAGACGTCGTGACATTTTTTGAGGTGTGGATGGAGGAGTGACACAAGCTGCAGGAATATTGGCGAGTTTTAGGTTTCGCGAGGTTGACGAGAGGTGAAAAGGAGGGGTGGTAATATTGGTTGAGGAGGAGGAGTGGGAGATGTCAAGATATAGTTGAGGATACTTAGTGATTATGAGTAGATTGCAACTTCTGGAGTCTCAATCAGATCTCTGGAAGGTGGTTTAATGATGTGGTCTGAGGTTCATACAGTCGACTTGTAAAGTTCCGAGTTGATTCGGATGTCCACAGAAGGGTCTAATTAGTTCATCTGAGAGCGAATCGAAAATGTCAGTAGTCAATCGTCAAGCTCACCGCAATCTGATTCTTGGTGACGAATCAGTTTCTTATTTCCTCATATCAACAGGCCATACGGCTCTTTCCTCACTTCCACCAATTGCTCGGTTCTTGAACCTCACTGAACTGTGTTTCTGTGTCTAATAAAATGCTGCATGAGAAATTGTGCGTTTGAGATCACGTTTTTGGTTGGGATGGAGTAGTCCTTCAACTAGAGCGGTATAATTTATACAAATCTGGAAAAGTGATGATAATTTCATTCATAGGTTGCTATACAAGTACTGATTTTCTCGTTTTTTACCTCGTACCCCCTCATACTACCTCCCCCAAGTCCCCAGGTTTGACTGTATGTGCATTCATATGCATCCACACCTACACTCTCAGGATCACCATACACATCGCCACCATGTTCACGAGGACACTGAGGGTGCTACGGCCGCTGGGAGCCGTGCAACCCTTGAGACTGGCAACTCGCCACTACTCAGCCAAGAACACAACAAAGAAGATCAGAAACATCGGAATCATCGCACATATTGATGCTGGTAAGACGACTACCACAGAGCGGATCTTATACCTCTCTGGAACTATCAAACACCTGGGAAACGTTGATGAGGGAGATACGACGATGGATTTCTTGCCTGCCGAACGAGAACGAGGAATCACCATTGCTTCTGCTGCCACCAGTTTCAACTGGAACGATCATACTGTCAATCTGATCGATACGCCAGGACACGCTGATTTCACGTTTGAGGTGATTCGGTCAATTCGAGTGCTGGACGGAGCCGTCTGTATTCTTGACGGAGTGGCCGGAGTCGAGGCTCAGACGGAAAAAGTGTGGAAACAGGCCTCGGAAATGGGCATTCCCAAAATTGCATTTGTCAACAAGATGGATCGAGCCGGAGCTGGCTTTGGACGTACTGTCAAGGAGATCGTGAGCAAGCTGCGAACACGTGTCGCTTTGTTGACCGTGCCTGTGTTCTCCAACTCGTCGGATCAGGTTTTTGAGGGCGTTGTGGACATTCTGAACGGATGTGTGATTACTTGGACTCCTGGAGGAGACGGTAAACAATCTATTGTTGTGCCTGTCTCGGAAGCTTCTGCCGAGGTGCAAGAAGAGTACCGAAAGGCCCGTACTGCCCTAGTTGAAACGCTGACTGAACTCTATGAAGAGCTGGTCGAAAAGTTCCTGGAAACCGAAGATTACATGCAAATCTCCACTGAGGACATCAAACGGGCTCTGAGAACTGCTACCATCAACAACGACATTGTTCCTGTCCTGTGCGGCGCTTCCTTCCGAAACATTGGTGTCCAGCCTCTTATGGATGCTGTTGTTGACTTCCTGCCATCTCCTTGTGAACGTCCCCCTACTGATGCTATTATTGCCAAGTCCTACACCGGAGGCAAGAAGGCCAAGGTCATTCCCGAGCGAGCAATCACTCTGGACGACTCCATGAAGAACCTCTGCTGTGCTCTGTGTTTCAAGGTCGTTCAGGACCCCATCAAGGGAACACTTGTCTATGTTCGAGTCTACAAGGGTGAACTGAAGCAGAACAGTGTGCTGTACAACACCACTACCGGAACCAAGGACCGTGTTTCTCGTCTGCTCAAGGTTCATGCTGATGCCACTTCTGAGGTCACTTCTGTCACTGAAGGCAACATTGGAGTCATTCTGGGTTCTCAGAAACTCGCTACTGGTGACACCATTGTCTGTCATAGTATCAAGAAGGATGGTGTGATGAAGCTCCCTCCGGACAATCGTCTGATTCAGCTCAAACCCATTGCTGTTCCTCCTCCTGTTTTCTTCGTTCGAATTGATCCTGCTTCTGTTTCGGACACTCGACCTATGAATGATGCTCTCGAGCTGCTTCTTCGAGAAGATCCCTCGTTGAACGTCTCTCGTGACGACGAGACCAATCAGACCACCCTGTCTGGTATGGGAGAGCTCCATCTTGAGATTGCCCAGAACCGTCTGATTGAGGACTTCAAGGCTAACATTGTCATTGGTCCTATCATCATCTCATACAAGGAAACTCTCAATGAGCCCACCAAGAGCATCACCAAGACTGTGGAGCCCGAACCTGGAGCGGTTAGCACTGTTCGACTACATTTGGAGCCCATCTATGAGATGGATGAGGCCTCTGAGTACGAGAATGTCATTGATCATGAGCAAAACACTGTCTCTTTCCCTTACCAGATGTTCGATGGTGATCTTGAGCCTGTGCCTGAGAATAACCAGCGATTCTCTTTTGAGCGAGACACCAAGGAACTTACCCCTGATGTCATGGAGGAGTGTTTCCGAGTCGGATCTATCCCCCCTCTTGCATCTTACGGACCCATCTGCAGACTTCCTCTGCGAAGTGTTCGGGTTGTGATTGAAGCCTGGCATATTGCTCAGCATATTGACAACACTGCTTCTCTCAAGACTGCCACTCGTCTGGCTATCATGGAGGCTCTGTCTGCTGCCAACGCTACTCTCATGGAGCCTATCATGAATGTCTATGTCTCTGTCAACGAGGCTGACATCGGTCTTGTTGTTAAGGATCTCAGTGGATCTCGAAACGGACAGATTGTGAGCATCCTGGACTCTTCTCAGTTGAACGAGGGAGATGTTCACTCTGAGGAGTATGTTGCCATGGCCACCAACACGTATGTTCCTGCTGACTACACCATGTACCTCTCCAAGCACGAGGACCAGGGTCGATCTCAGCAGTCGGTGGTACATGCTCGGGTTCCTCTTCGGGAGATGGTCGGATACCTGAAGACTTTGCGATCCATGACTCAGGGCCGAGGTAACTTCACCATGGAGGTGGATCAGTACGAGGGAGTTACCCCTGAGAAGATCCAGCCCATTGTTGACAGCATTTTTGCTTAGAGAGGTGATGAAGGAGGATGTGAGGGAGGACTTGAAGTCCAAAGGTGTATATAGAGGTAGGATTGTATATATTGATATCTGATTGATTCAGGGTATGTTGTTTAGTAGATGGTTGAGCTTGGCAGGCCAAAAAGATTAGCTCAAGAAGCACACCGAGGTTATCACACCATCGCTTCGCTCCGATGTGAAGTAAAAAAAGTTGTTGATCAGCTTTGAGAAGCCACCGGAATCAAACCGGCTATTGTTCCTCCACTGTCATTAACATGACATGGACAGGAATTGAACCTGCAACCCTTCGATTACAACCAAGTTGACTGGAGTCGAAAGCTCTACCATTGAGCCACCACATCAACAACTTAAAAACGGCTGAATTTTTGGAGGTGGTCGGCGTCGCATGCTTAGTCATAGCCGCTCGAATATGGGTTATTTTGCTGTTTTGAGGGTACAGTGGTGTTTTTCGAGGTCTATTGACGTAGGATACGTACTTACTGTATCATTATACCATCAATATCGGCCTCTGGAGCGTTCTGTTGAGACCCATGTTCACTCACTTAGACTAATGATCACCATTGCGATTGTGTTCAATATCAACAGAACATACTTTGATCGGCTGATACCGTTGCACTATCGTAGCCTTGTATTGCTATCGTTTATTATCTTAGTCAGACACGGATTACAACAACTCTACAGCCATGGTCTTACTGTCTACAGTGAAGCTGTTGAAAGCCTTGTTATTCACCCTGTCTCAACTGCGCCTCTGAGATGTGCCATGGGCGTGCTAAGGCTGCGTCTTTTTTGTGTGCCGCTGCTTTAGCTCCGCCTGGCTCATGTATAGAAGTGGAGAGGGGCTATGGGTAGAAGCGAGTACGAGAGGATACGAAGGTGAGAGAAGGGTGTATATGGGAAGGTGACGGTTCAGAGATGACAACAGAACCGTCTTTGAACACGTGGCACTTCCCCTCCATTTTTCCGCAATTGTTTCCTTCCACCTTCCCTTATGCATCTCACTTCTCGGGCAGCATGTATGGGAGCTATGTTTGGCCCTTGTAGAACTACGCCCTGTAGGCCGGTCTGGGGGCTTCAAAAACTACCAGCAAAACTCTGAACGAATTCTAACCGATTGGGCGCTCCCAGAAACGCGTCCAAACACCAGACAGGTGTCAAGATCCCGTTTGCAAAGACACATGGCTGGCTCAGACCAACCTTCAACTTTATCAGAGCGGCCGTCCAAAGCAAGTTTAGCAAGGGAGGGGGTGGACTCCGATACCACAATATCCATACTGTATTCACTGTTTCAACGTTGGAATCAACTCATATCCTCTCCACCAGCAAATTCCGACTTGTCCGGTCCAAATCCGACGTCTCCCCGTGGATATAACCACCCCCTATTCCTCCCCCTGCGTAAGGCACGTGACGGAAATTCGCGCTTAGGTTAACGTTGCCGAGTTGCGTGTCGTGTAAATAGCGAGAGCTGAAATTATCTCACCACGGCCCAAACAACCCACCATGGAGGAAATCAAAAACCTGAAAAACATTGGTCGCAAAATCAGGCCCAAGGAGAGCCAGCAGAAGCTCGGTGAGCTCATTCGGCCCAAGGAGAAGGATATGAAGGGTGAGTATGGAAGGAGAGGTATAGAGACGAGGCCTTGGTATGGTACACAAACCATTGCGACCACTGAGAGCAGTTCAGTTCCATGACTAACACGAGGATTGACGCAATTCATTGCGGATCTGAGAAATGCACGGGCGCGAGAAATGGAGGAGAAACGAGTGAACCAGGAGCTGGCCAACATCCGACAAAAGTTTACAGACCCCAATCTCAGCGGGTACCAGAAGAAGAAGTACGTGGGAAAGCTGCTGTACATTTACATTCTGGGCTACAAGGTGGATTTCGGACACTTGGAGTGTGTCAAGCTCATCAACTCGACGAAATTGAGCGAAAAACAAATGGGATACATTGCTCTGTCCGTGCTCATTAACGAGGATCACGAACTGGTGCATATGGTGATCAACTCCGTGCAAAAGGACCTGGATGGAATGGACGAGATGCACAACTGTCTGGCACTTCATTTGGTGGCCACAGTCGGAAGTGAAATGATGGGAAGTGAACTGAACCATGACGTTTACAAGCTACTCATTTCTCCTACTAGTTCCACTTTTGTGAGAAAGAAGGCTTCTCTGGCTCTGCTCAGACTGTTCCGAAAGAACCCCAACATTGTCGAGCCGCAATGGTACGACCGAATCATTGCTCTGATTGACGACCCGGATCTTGGAGTGGCTACTTCTGTGTGTTCTCTGGCTATTGCTCTGGTTCAACACGATCCTGAGGGATGTGCTACTTCTCATGTCAGAGTAGTCCGGCGACTCTACGACCTGTGTGTCAACAACCAGGCTCCTCGAGACTATATTTATTACGGAGTCCAATGCCCATGGCTGCTGGTCAAGATGCTCAAGCTGTTGCAGTACTACCCTCCTCCGGATGCTGCCAACGAGACTACAACCGATATGCTGCGTCAGACCGTCCTGGAAACTGTCGACAAGTGCTCGCAACCAGCTCAGAGCTCACAACAAAGCAACGCTCAGCACGCTGTTCTCTTTGAAGCTATCAACCTGTGCATTCATATGGACATGGCTCCCGATGCAAAGCTGCTGTCTATTCTGGGAGAGTTCATTTCATCGAAGGAGACCAATCTGAGATACCTGGCTCTTACTGCTCTGGCCCGTCTGGCGGCTCGATACGAGGTCTCGTCGCAAATGTCGGAAAACAGTGTTCTTCCTGTCAAGAAGTTCCTTATCACTGTTCTGGGCAACCTGAAGGACAAGGATATCTCCATTCGACGAAAGTCGCTGGATGTGCTTTACTGTGTGTGTGACTCGTCTAACGTCAAAACCATTGTCGCCGAGCTGCTCAAGTACCTTGTTACTGCCGATTTTGCCATCCGGGAAGAAATGGTCATCAAGATTGCCGTTTTGGTTGAAAAGTATGCCACAGAGTACAAGTGGTACGTGGACATTTCGCTCAAGCTGATCGCTGTGGCTGGAGCTCATGTTTCTGAAGAGGTGTGGCAACGTGTTGTTCAGATTGTCGTCAACAACGAGTCTCTTCAACAGTACGCAAGTCAGACTCTCAACACTTACCTGGCCCAGCCTCAGTGTCAGGAATGCATGGTCAAGACAGGAGCATACGTCTTGGGTGAATACGGAGACTTGCTGACAGAAGTGCAGCCTATCCAGCTCTTCTACAACCTGCATTCGCATTTCAGACAGGTGACTGCGCCCACCAAGGCCATGTTGCTGTCCACCTACATCAAGTTGGCCAACATGTTCCCCGACATCAAACCGCATATTCTTCGAGTTCTCACTGCGTACACTTCTAGTGCCGATTCGGAGATCCAACAACGAGCCATTGAGTACGTCTCTATCATTCAGAAACCGGAGCTTCTGAAGACCATCTGTGACGAGATGCCTCCATTTGAAGGACGAACTTCTGCATTGCTTTCCCGACTGCATGCTCGAGAACTGACGTCTCAGGACCAACGTTCTTGGGGTCTGGGTAAGTCAGGAAAGTCCGAGGTCGATGCTATTCGATCCAAGAGCATTATGCGAAAGAACAGTCAGATTTCATCGAACCGATCAGACTCGGCTTCCCCCTTTGGCGATGAGAACAATGTGTCTACAGGTAACAAGACTACTCCTCCTCCCCCACCTTCCCGAGGAGTTTCTCACTCTGGCCTGTCGCCCAACTGGGATCTGGGATTCTACGATCTGTGCATCAAGGACGAAGGTACCTTCTTCAAGGACCCAGTTATGCAGGTGGGACTCAAGTCCGAGTACAGAAAGAACCTGGGCTGTGTGATTCTGTATTTTGTCAACAACTCTGGCACCAGGATTTCGTCTCTGTCATGTGAAATCACCAACAAGGAGCCTGATAACCTGACTGTGTCTACCAAGAACTTCCCTGACTCGTCCATCGATCCCAACAAGCAGACTCAGCAGGTGATCATCCTCAACTGTCACAAACCCTTCACCTCGTCACCCACCATCAAAATCACCTACATGGCTGGAACTCTCAAGGTACTGCATCTCAAGCTGCCCATTGTCATCTCCAAGTTCATGACTGCTAGCCAGGTGTCTACTGGCGACTTCCAGAACCGATGGAACCAGCTGGCAGACAAGGAGAGTCAGCGAACGTTCAAGCCTCAGGACATTTCCAAGTCGTCCAATCCTGCTCATAACCTCAAGGTCATGCGGGGCTTTGGATGGTCCATTGATGCTCAGCAGAGTACACGGGACGCCATCTACGGTGCCGGAGTGCTCTACACTTCTGTCAGTGGCAACTTTGGACTTCTGGGATGTCTTCAGAAGCTGCAGGGCAACCAGTTTAGCATCACCATCCGTGGAACCAATGCGGTTTTGCCAGCCATTGTCGGCAAGTGTATGAGTGACTATTACCAGGACATTATGTGAAGAGGGAGAAGGTGGGAAGGGAGCAGTACGATTCAGCACAGTAATATAGACGTATGAATGAATGAATGATTTATTAGTTGGTGGAGGCAGACGGAGTGGAGCGTGTTTGTCCTATAGGCAGAAGTCATTTGGTCTTTAGTAGTCTATCTGATTGAAATTGAGAGCAAGTTGGATGTGAGAAGGAACAGCTTTCGAGATGCTTCTTGTGTTCAACAATGCATTGCCTGCCAAGTAACTGCGGACCCCTGCCCACTAAATAAGCTCATTCACTCAACTAAGTAACCTTTGTAGTTCAGCAAAATACTTGGATAATATTCACCAGTGAGACAACCAAAGAAAGAGTATTTCCTCCGTAACAGCCGCCACACCCTAGCGGCTATTGGTCCAGGCACAATAGTGGTTTCCTCGATGCACCCATGCACCCTTCTCCTTTGACAGCACTAATTGCACAGCAGTACATGTCTTGTTTTGCTCGTGTTGAGTTGCACGTCTCATCACTTGTCTCAGTTTCGGAAGCTAAAACGTGGAGAGCACAATGAGAAGCTTGATGGAATGATCATCATGAGCCGTTGCCGTCTAGAACTTATTATGACCGGGGAGGGATTGGTTGTTTGCGGCCGGTTGCGTACTCGTAATATCCCGCCGCCAACAACTGGGTGGCGTTCAACACATGCTGCAATGGCACACACTCACTTGCTCATACACTTGAGCTGTAAAGAGCCCCACACAGACGGCACTACTGCATCTTTAGTTGATTCCCAACAGATGTTAGCTTGAGTGGAAGAGGGTGGATGAGGCGGAATATGGGGTAGATTAACAGCATGGAATAGGTAGGGATGACTGGAAGCAACCCGAGTAAATTTGTCCGTCCAACTCGGGCAATAAATCCCCATCTTCTCATCTGCACACCCCGCTTGAAAAAGGCCCCTACAGTACGACTCGCACGTACTCAGTACAGTTGTACGAGCAGGTACGGCACACATGTATGGCTTCCCCAGAGTGTTGATAGCTAACAGTAACTCACAGCGAGAGTTAATCATGTCTGTGGAGATGGGGATGTCAAAGAACTAAAGGGTGGCTTGTGAGACATGGAAAAAGTGCTTGTTTGATTTGACCACAAAGACACCTATTCGGGCCACAAATATTAACCACGTGAAATCTGCCATAACCACACCAGTATCGTATCTTGTTCCTCGTTTCTTCTCTAACGCCATCTTCTTTCCAGGGGGGCATAATTTTCAGCCTTTGTGTGGCCTTGTATCTGGGCTTTGTATCTGGGTCTTTAGACGCTTCAATTTTTTGCCTTTGTCAAACTCTAATTTGTAGCCTCTCCTCCTCGCCTCCCCCCTCCATTGTATTGACATAAAAGTATCTATCCAGACACGTCTTTGTAAGAAGCTCGCCAACCCGACCCATCCCCTTGAGCAGCAGCAGTTCCAACTGTGTGTCTCCTGAGCTCCACTCGACCAGCCACCAACTAGAGCCAGACGTGACACTCGGTTTTTTTCACACTACACTCTCACAGCTCGCTCGGCACTTCGGTTATTACCCCGCCTATATTCGGTTATCGGTACCAGCACGACAGAACATCTCCAGCCAGAGGTTCTACGGAAAAACAGAGACGAAAATCGGATTAAATCAAAGGAATTATTGCACCAGGCTATAGAGCTATTCGACTGATCTCGTCGCCTATCGCTTTTCTCGCTCTCGACTCATTTTTTTCGACATGTTCAACTCAGTCAACAAGGAGGAGGAACAGGACATGATCATTGACGAAAGTCAAGTGTCGATGCAGGAGGGCTCGGAGGAACCCGAGGGCCAGGGATCCGTGGAATACGACTCCGACGGCGCACCCATCAACTCGGACGACGAGCTCGCCGCCATTTCGTCGTCCAAACGCCAAAAGGCGCAAAACGTGTTTCGACGCTCCTACAAAGCCTGTCTCAACTGCCGCAAACGCAAGATCAAATGCGACCTGGGAGATCTTTCCAACCCGTCAAAACCGCCCTGTGCCCGCTGCAGACGAGAGGGCAAACAGTGTGTGTTTGTGGAAAGCAAACGGGGAGGTGTGGCCAATGTTCGAGCTGGCAAGGAGAAGAAACGCAAACTCGAGAGTCCCAGTCCTCCAGTAGTCATGAGAAACTTGTTGGGAGTTCCTCAAGCTCGTGTTCAACAGCAGCAACAGCATGTGGAGCAACAACCACACCATTACGACCCTGCTGTGCCCCCTGCTGCTACTCCCATCTCTGCACCCAACTCTGCTCCTGCTCCTGGACCTCCCAAGGCTGTCCCCTTTACACGCTTCCAGGGAGCTCCTCGCGGCCACCCCCTGCCTCAACCTATCCACGCCCAGGCCTCTCCTGTCTCTCACGAGCCGTACCGACAGCCCTCGTCTTTCTCGACCGACTTTGACCCTGATTACCCCGGTTTCCAGGGAGTTCAGGGCGAGTACAAACAGGGCTTCCAGCAACAGCAGCAGCAGAATCAGAATCAGATGCCTGGTCTGCCTAGATCGATGAGTGATGTCGGTCAGCAACAACACCAGCAGCAGCATCAGCAGCATGTTCATGGATTCTACCAAGAGCCCCAACATCAGCAGCAGCATACGGTTCAACAGCACCAACATCAGCATCAGCAGCAACAAGCTGCTCAGCAGCATCAGCAAGCACAGCAGCAACATAACGCTCAGCAACAACACAACATGCAGCAACAGCAACAGCAACAACCGCTACGAACTCCTCAGCCACAACAGGAACCTACAGGAGACGAGTACATTGCAAAGAAAGAAATGTACAACACTTCTGACGCTCTGGACATTTTGGCACACGCCGCAAGATCGTTCCCCAAGATCGATTCACCTGCCACGCCCAATGCAGCTTCTCCGTCGCCTCCTTCTGTTCGACCTTTGGCTTCTCTTGGAGATATGGAGCTAATCCGAACGCGCAAGATTCTCACCGAGGAAGAAGCTCTCAACCTCATCGACTTTTTCTTCCACACAATGCATCCCTTCTATCCGTTCATTCCCAAGGAACTGCATTCTGGATCTGTGCTGGCTGATTATCCTATTCTGTTGGCTGCTATTCTCACCATTGCTTCTCGGTACCATTCTCTTCCCGAACCCGTTGTTATTCATGAGAACCCAGGTAACAAGAAGAAGGCGTCTCGAGCGGCTCAGATTCATTCAAAGATGTGGATTTACTGCCAGCAGATGATTTCTCGAAGTATTTGGGGAGAAGCCAGCAGCAGATCTCTGGGCACAGTCTACGCCTTTCTGCTCTTCTCTGAATGGAACCCGCGAGCCATTCATTGGAGATGGTTTGACTACGCTAACCCTCGCTTTGATTCTACTGAATCTGAGGTGTACCATGACGTGGAACTGTCGGTAGGAGCTTCTCCTGACTCTGCCAGAAGGAACACTCCAGGCTCTGGCTTCTCCATTCAGAACGAGTCTGACTGTAAGGAGGTGGACGAAAAGGGAGGTCTCGGAGCCTCTAGACGATCTGATCGTCTGGCTTGGATGATGATCGGAACAGCTATTCGTCTAGCCCAGGAGATTGATATTCTCGAAACCAACCCCAAGGTGTTTATCGCTACTCATCTGAGTGAGTTGGTACTGGCCATTCGAGTAGGCAGAAAGTCCATTTTGGCTCGATCAGTGAACGAAATCACTTCTTCGTCGTTGAAGTTCACTCCGTTCGAGGCAGCCAAGCTTGGTCTACTGCAGATCATGGCTCTGTCACATGAGACTCTGTACATGTCTCGTGAGACGACTCGGGAGATGCTCAAGGACGGCAAGTATCTTCGGTTCTTGGCTCTGTTCACACCTCACTTGCAAAACTGGGAAGAGAAGCATTTCAAGAACATTTCTCTGCCTATTGATGCACCAGAGAACGATAAACTGGACGCTCTGTCGATCAAGTTCGACTACTACTACACCCGGCTTTACATTTTCTCGCTGGCATTGTTCACAGCCGATAAGCAGGGTCTATCTGTGGAAGAGCTCATTCCTCAGAGCAGATATGTGGCTATGGCTACCGATGCTGCTCGAGAGATGCTTGCAGTGGCCAACTCGGTGCATCGAATGGAGGCTCTAAAGTACGCACCTGTTCGGTGGGTGGTGCGAATCGTGCACGCTACAGTCTTTCTGTTCAAGGCTCTGGCGGTCACCTCGTACATCACCAAGTACTCCAAGCAGGACATTATCTCGGTGATTCAGGAGATTTCAGTCACTCTGCGGGACGCTTCTCCTGACGACTTGCATCTCGCTTCTCGATACTCGGGTATTCTGATGCATCTCTGTGTGGACATTTTGGCCAAGGAGAAGGAAGCCAACAGCACTCCTGCCAGCAACGCTTCTCAGCCGACTCCCACGGACTACTACCAGTTCCATTCGCCGTCGTCAACCTCTGGGCATCATCACAATGTTGTCCCTTCTACTCGGTCTCACTCGTTGTCAGGAGTAGCGGGTGCACACACTCCTGTTGCTGCACATGGATCTGTGCTCAGTGGCAGTAGCAATGCTGTTTCATCTTCCACGAGTCATAGGAAGAAGAAGGAGGTCGAGGAGGATCCGTCTCAGCTGCTTCGAGATTTCGGATTTGGGCTGTTGGATATGGACTTTGACTTTTTTACAGAAGGAACAGAGGGTCTGGGTTTCGTGGATCCTCTGATAGAAGGAATTGAGCAGCATCAGCAGAAGATGCAGAAGAAGAACGGCAGTTAGAATGGGGAGGGAATGGAAGGCAAAAAAAAACAGTCAGGGACCTTGGAGACTAGAAGTAATACTAATGTGATATATGAATTTGTGGCCGTGTCAAGGAACAGTGTACAAGTCGGTTAGGCTCCGCTGTACCTCTTATTGTTCTCTAAGGGTAAAGGTCACGAATAATCTTGTTTGAATGGCCTGTATGGCAGCCTTGGCTAAATGTGGGGTCTCATTGTGTAGTTGATGACTATGTGTACACCATGCCAAAATTTCTCAGGAATGCCCCAATCATTGTATAGCACCTTTTGTGGCCTCTGAAAATTCTCAAGTTTGGGCTCAAATCGCTGTTCACAACTAATTAGTTAAAGCATGAGATGGGATTTTGTTGGGAGTTGGTGGGATTTCGTCCGTTTTCCTTTAAGGGTTAGGAACAAAAGAGTACAGCGGAGCCTAGCCGACTTATACAATGATGGAACTGTAGATGGGATGATGAAACACCTATTCAGCGATAAACGGAACAGACGCTGCTAGATTAGCTGTCGAGAAAAGGCGACAGTACGTACTCACCCACGTTCCAGACTCACTCTCAGTGTGGTTCCCCCTATCAACCTCTGCCAAAGCCCTCTGCAGACAGCCAAGACAACTCTAAATGGTGACGTGCATTAATTGAAACGCGTCCATCCACGTTCGACTCTCAACCATTACGCTATTCGACATGACCGAAACGAAATACCAATTCGGCACCAAGACCCTATGCACCCAGGCCGAATTCGATGCGGCAATCAAGGACAAAGTCTACGCCTCGTGCACACTAAACGATACCGAGACGTTCTATTTCGTGTATGGATCTGAGACTGACGTCAAATACGAGCCTCCGGAATACAAAATTGGTCTAAACTTCTACGACAAAGACAATGGCGTGAGATATACACCCGCCAATTATCATTGTTTTCGAGCTGCTGCCGATGAGAAAATTCGCATGGAAGCCATTAATCATCATACCTTTCTCCTCCTCGAAGATGGCGCGATCAAACTTCTCACAATGACGAAGGACTGGAGTGAATCGACCCTGGTCGCTATCAACGGAGCTTCCGACACTCTCAACGACCTGACGAAGAAGCTGAATAAGATGCATTTGAGCCAGTCGCAAACAAGTATTCAGAAGGACGGCCTTTCACGTGTAAGAGATGGACTGGAGGGAGACTTCAGCCTTAGAAGCCGAGAAGGAGGAGTACTCAAGGTGCACAAAGCCGTGCTAGCCCCTCTCTGGCCGTTCTTCAAGGGTCTTCTGGACTCCGAGATGAAAGAGGCTTCGGAGAGTGAGGCTAAGCTGGATGTTCCCAAAACCACTTTGGAGGTGATCATCAGATACCTGTACGGCCAAGAGTTGGAGCTTGGATTCGCCGATGCTGCGAGATTGGTGGTTGCTGCGCAGATGTACGATCTGCCCGAACTGCTGGAAATTGCAGTCCAAAAGGTCACGTTGTCAGACATGGGCATCCAGGGTGCTATCATGGCGTGGAGACTAGCGTATGAGGCAAAGAACGATACGGTGCGAAACCACTGTGCTGGCAAGATACAGGGAATGATGCCCAAGTGCGACGACTTTGCCCAGCAGGTGGACGACCTTACGAAGGAGGAGCTTCAGTATCTCGTGCATGACCTCGCTCTTGCGATGAAAAGTAAGGACACGGATGCCGAGGAAGAGGAGACAGAAGAGTAGCTGTCTACTTACTGCTTTGCATAATCATAAATATATATATCACTAAATGTAACTAGTTTCGGTATTCTAAACCGGTCCGGGCTGATCAATCATGTTCATGAGATCGTCCCACTCGGAATCGAACTTTTGGGGGATGGCATAGTCCTTGTTGGGCACACTGGGTGTCGCGTCGGGAACCATACGCATATCGGGAGGCAGATCAAAGACCTGGCTGGGGTACTGGTCAAGATCTAAGAAGACAGTGTTCTGGTTAGCAGCAGCGTAAGGAGAAGCCGTAGTGTGAGAGTAGGGAGACGAGCCGTTGGTGGATCCAACAGAGGGAGCATCGGTAGGTGAAGAACCCTTCGCATCAGTCTTGGGAGGCTCGTTCTCCACATTGAGAACCTTCTTGTACAACATCTGGCACACCTGGAACTGCTTCTCGAGCTTCAGATGAATCTTGGCCTGGTTAGCCATTACTGAGATGGAGTCCAGCAGAACAGACTTTTGCTTTTCTCGCTCGGCGTACTCGAGACTGTGAATGTTTCGGATGAGGGAGATGGTCACAAACAGGTGAGAATGGATGACCGTGGGGAAGATGTATGCAGAGAAGAACCATCGGTACAGACATCGGGCCTTATCGGTGGTGCCGGCGGTAAAGAACCAGACGGAGAGCTGCAGGATTCGAAGAGAGGCAGTGACACACTCTTCACGAGACTTTCTGTATCGAGGTGATCGTAGACCCTGAGAAGCAAAAACTCGATGAATGGCGATTATCATCTTCAGGTAATCGATTTCGAAAATCAGACCCTTCATGATGTTTAGCGTGTTGTCGTCAGTGTCTGTGAGAACCGCCTCCTTATGCTGCTCGTACACTTTTCGAATCTTAGCTCCGAGAAGCAAGACCTGGTCATAAGGCATGGTTCGAACACTAGCAATACTGTAATTCTGCATGAAGATCTGGTGAATGATTCCACGAGCCTTAAGGAACGCGCTTCCCTCAAGAGGAGGTCTGACATCTGTGGAGTCCTTGTGAATAGCTTGAGGGAGACCTTCCACCAGTGAATAATGCACATCCAAGGTGGTGATTAGAGCCCACACTCCTCGGCGTTTCTCCTGATGCTCGTTAGTCATTCGGAACCATGCTGGATCTCGATGAAGACCCATGGATTGAGCTACACGAACCAATGCTCCAAACGTGGTCCAGGATACATCTGCCCACTCAGCATCAGCGTTTCCCATAGACTGGACGCACACCCAGAGAACAAGAGCCTGAATGTTGACCATGGATGCTCGCACGCACACCATAGCCTGTTCTAGACAATGGTCAATACCCTTAAGCCACTCAGTCCATGCTGTTGTGAGTCTTTGAAGAGCAGCGTCGTCCAAACGGTAGTCCAGAGAAGACTGCAGTGCTAAAGACAAAACACCAAGCAGCAATCCAAGCCACAGAATCTGAGTATCTTCTGGCGTCTCCCAGAACTGGTTGTAGTCGACCATGAATGCCTCCTCGTCGATAATGTTGAGCAGAGGCTCGCAGGCCTCAAAGTACCGCTTGACCAGTTTGTCACTATTAGGACGAGCTGGAAGCAGCTGCAGAATCTGGGCAAGACGATTAGAACCGGTCTGTTCAGCTGCACTCAATGCACTGAGGTTCTTCTTGTGTCGCTGTGTTGCAGGGTCCACACACGAAGTCGACCATCCGTCCTGTTTTCGTACCTCATCGAAAAAGTCCGTCACCTCTGCAGCTTCGGAGAACAGAGACCCCCAATGTGACTCACCATGGTAAATGGCGTTACCTCTGCTACCGAGTTTCATCATTCCTAGAGACTGTCTCAGAGACTCCACCTCTGAAGTGTCCTCCACCAAGTCCATGTTGAGCTTTGAGATGGTTTCGTTGAGTCCCGACTTTTCCATCTTTTGGGCAAACGCCTGATCCTTGTACATGTCGACTGTCACTGGAATACCGAGTCCTGGTCCTCCACTGATGATTGAGTTTTCTGCAGTCACTGGTTTAGACGGTGCTTGGTGAGTGTCCGATCCGTTCTCCAGTAAGTCCTTGCTCTTGGCCACTCGTCCTCCAATGGTGTTAGTTTTGTTGGTGTAGAAACACATGTGTCCTCGCTTCTTCTTGACACAGGTCGAGCAGGGATCTTGTCGGTCGCATTTCAGTTTTCGTTGTCGGCAGAACTGGCAGTTGAGCGGTTTTCGGCGCCGTCGCTGTTTGGTCTCATTGTCCTCGGGCGAGTTGGTTTTTTCGCTGTCTGCAGGACTGTCAAACTTGTGGGGGTACGGCGCACTTGTACTTGAAGCATTAGCCTGGGATGGTGGAGTAGGCAGGTTGGTGTTTGTGGGAGGTTGGTGTTGTGTGAAGTCCGCACTATTGCTCTCGATGTTCGGTGGCGCTATTTGTGTCGTTTGAGCAGTCACTCCTGTCGCGTCATTCACTCCATTGTTGTTGTTACTGCTAGGTGGGAGAAGGTCCGCCAGGTCTTGAGCGAAATACCCCAGAGTGTCTGTTCCCAGAGAGCCGCCGAAGCCGTCGTCGGTGCCCAGATCGCCGAGAAAGAAGTTTTGGTCGTTGGAGAAGTCTGCCATGGTGACAGCGGGTGTGTCGTTTGGTGGGTTGGGTTAGTAGGGATACAAGCTGGGGTGAGCTTTTCGACTTCAGCAGTTTCGGGATACAGAGTTTGAAGTGGTGTGCCTCTGGTCTGCAGGCCCGGTTGAGCACTTGTTACTGTAGAGCGTATGAGCTGACAAAGTTCAATGGACTTAACGGTGGACTTAACGGGCGGCGGACTTAATGATTTGGGGGGAGGAGAGTAGGGGTCGTGTTGACTATTTGATTGGGGTTCTTTTGGGCGAGAAATCACGTGGCCAAATCGTTGTATTGATCACTCTGTCGTGTAAGGGGTTTCGAGGTGGTCTGTTCTCGAGACTCTGCATGTCCCATCCACTATATCCGATGACTAAGTTAGCAAGAATGTTGGGTGGGAAATATGGCGTTGAATGGGTGAAATATAGGAGGAATACAGCCTGTCTTTTTCCAGCGAGTTGAGCGGGTACTATTGAACTGTTCTCAATTCTTTTTGTGTCAATAGCTACACTCTACATCGTTACACATTCGGATTTCGCTGAGTTGCACCACCTGCATGATCAGACTAAAAGCACTTACAATTCGCCACCCTTTGGGTCCACTAATCATGGAGTAGTTCCAATGTGAATAGTAAGCTATTAGTGGGGCAATTCACACTAGTTGATAGAGCCTCTATTGTTCCTTACGTGTCCGTCTGACGTACCACCAGTTTATAACCCCCTCCACAACTCATGATACCCTCCTGACTCAGCTCCATCTCATAATATCCCTGCCCTGGCAACACCCGCTTTTTCCCCGACATCTCCGTAACCTCCCCCACAAATGCATCCACCCCCACTTTTCCGTTTGGGCCAAATTGGCGGCAAAATGGGACACATCAGATCTGCACGCTAGTGTTCCAGATCGTATCATGTAAATACGAGTACGAGTACGAGCTCGGGTACGAAATTGGTCTGAGTCAGATTGTAGTGCAGTTGTGACCAAGTTTTGTAGTGATGGCCCCAGTGTCCATATTGTGTTATACCTACTAGCTAAACTTCATAGAGCAATGTATAGTTAACTACCTGGTAAGCCAACCCATACACCTTACTTGGTTAATACTTTAGAACGTAACTGGCGAGCTGTAAATTGACGCAGATGCAACAAAAACTATTCATCTGATCATTTCTAATTATTCTACCCAGCGCTTCACATCTCAGCTCAGTATTGTCTGCTCTGCTCATTAGCTAGCCATACTCCTGGCTCTGGGAACAACCCCACATCATCCTTCCCTCATTACAATCTCGTATAACGATTCTCTACAAAAGGAGTGGCAAATGTTCATAATCATCATGTAATATATTCATACAATTTTTCAGTGACTGTCACCAATCATCGTCTTCTCTCATCACCACCACCTCACTTCTTACCTCCCTCAAACTGCTGTCGCAGCTTGAGATAATGCTGCAGCTCCTCGGCCGAAACCGACGGACTCAGCTCGTCCTTGGCCTTCTCGAAATCTTGCTGAGCAACATCCACCTCAATATCCTTCTTAGTAGCCTCATGGTCAAACCACCATCTGATAGATACGGGCTCCTCGCCAGCCTCTGCTCGGTTCTTATTCAACAGCTTGATCTTGGCATCAACCTCGTTAGCAGTTCGAGTCATGGCGTTCAACATGGCATCGGAACACAGAGCGTAGAAATCGGCACCAGTGAAAGTAAAGGGACATCGCTTAGAAATGGCCTCAAGAGACACATCGGGGGCAAGTCGGAACTTTCGAGTGAGAGCCTCCATAATGGTCTGCTGCTTCTCATGAGTATCTGAAATACCCAGGTACAACATCTTGTCGAATCGTCCAGGTCGAAGAAGAGCCTCATCCAGAAGATCAGGACGGTTAGTAGCTCCAACAACAAAGACACCTTCTCCTCCAGCAGTAGACATTCCGTCGAGCTCGGCAAGCAACTGAGACACGATTCGGTCCATGACTCCTCCAGAGTCTCCCTGGTTACCTCGCTGGGGAGCCACGGAATCCAACTCATCAAAGAAGACAACACAGGGCTTGGCATCACGTGCCTTTTGGAACACTCGTCGCACGTTGGCTTCGGACTCACCAATGTACATGTTGAGCAGCTCGGGACCCTTGACGGAGAAGAAGTTAAGGGAGAAAGTGGTGGCAATGGCCTTGGCAAGAAGAGTCTTACCAGTACCGGGAGGGCCGTAGAACAGAATACCAGATCGCTTCTTGACACCGTCGGAGAACCAATGGGGGTACTTGAGAGGAGTCTCGATAGTATCCAGAATGTCCTTCTTGACACCCTCCATACCTCCAACATCGTCCCATCCAACGTTGGGAATTCGAGGAGCTCCAATAGAGTCGGAGTACTTTTGTCGAGCATCAGCAATAGCGTCGTCAAAGTCGGCGGGAGTCAGCTGAAGGTAGCCATGCGAAAGAGTCAGGAGATCATCGAGAGTGGTATCGGAGTCCTTGGTGAGCTTGTTCAGTCGATCAATGGCTCTCAGACGGGTAGTTTGAACGATGGCTGTGAGATCAGGAGGTGTCAGACCGGCAGATTGAAGAGCCAGGTTCTCGATGGACACGTCAGATCGCAGAGAAATGGAAGCGTTTCGAATCGAGTCGCCTCCAGGGCCCGTTTTGGTCAGATGAGAGAAGATCTGACGTCTTTGAGGCTCGGAGGGCACACCGATTTCAATCTCAAACTGGAATCGAGATCGGATGGCCTCGGAGATCTTGTCGGGGTCGTTAGAGGTGGCAGCGAGCAAAACTCCGTGTCCAGAGTAGTCAGCGAACACGTCCACCAACTTGGAAACAATACCCTCATCCTTTCCGTCCTGTTCGCTCTTCTTGGCGATCGACTCGAGATGTTGCAGAACAACAACACAAGGGGAACAACCGTAGGCTCGGTCCAACTTGGCTCGAAGAGTTCCAAGGGTCTGAGCCTCATTGTCTCCAATAAGTCCGAAACAGGAGATTTCGAACACAGAGACACCACACTGGGCAGCCACGGATCGCAGGACGGTCGACTTACCAACGCCACGCTTGGCAGAATGCAAAAGCACCGAAGTGTTGAGTTTGGCGTGAGAAAGAGCCGAGGTTGAGATCTGTACCAGGTTTCTGATCTTGTCGGCGTATGCAAACTCGGATCCGAACTTGGGCAAGGTGTCCAGACCGAGGTATTCACGCCAGGGAACACTGGTGGGGATAACAGCAGTGGATGTGGTTCCTCCCTCAATCAATTTAGTCTGAGTGGAGTCCACAAGGTACTGTTTTGAGGCGGTGTCTTCACTTCCGTTGAGAGAAGTGACCTGGAACCATGCCACAGAGTCAGGCTTGACTGCGAGAGCTTCCAGAGGAATGTGGCTCATTTCGGGATCCTCTCCTATAGTTCGAGCGAGAATGGAGTCAAAGGGAATGGGAATGAGATCTCCCACTCGAACGGCTCGCTTCACCGGCTTGAAGTAAGCCTGAAGACCAGCGTGGTAGGCTGTTTGGAATGTTCTATCTGTGGTGGTAGGACCCAGCACTCTTGCCAGCTTGACCTCCTCAGCTGCTTCAAGAACAGAGTCCAGGGACTCACCTGCAGACTTGTGGGACTCTCCAGGAGTCACTTCGATCTCCTTGTCACCAATGTTGTGGTACAGAATGGGTGAAACGTAGACCACGTCGTACTTGACTGTGTTGGGTTCGGGGTATGCAAACAGTCTAAGAACTCGTTCGGCTCCAGACTTGGTTTTAACAGACACAATGTCACCGGAGAAGACTCCGAGTTTCGACATTGTCTCCGTCTTGACGAATCCGCGGCTTTCGCAGTCGTCAAATCGGTCCGAGGGCGGAGTAGGGATCGCTCCTTCCAAGGGAGCCACCTGCAGGTTTGTGGATTCTCGAGTCTTGGAGGCGGTTGTGTCAAAGTCGAGGAACTCGGCGATATCAAAGGCAACGTCAGCTGCTGCTTCGGTTGGCATAATAGCTTCCTGTTCCTTGGCGATTGTCAGCTTTGTGATTCCCTTGACCACTTTACCCTGATCGACAGGTTCACAGAGACGCACTCTGCAGCCGTTGAGAATGACATCTCCCTGTCGAATCACCGGCCGGTCCTTGTCGAGTTCCGGTTCCAGAGCTCGGAGCATCTGTTCGGGCGTGTTGAGTGTTTCGTATTGGCTGGCGGGGACGGTGATGATGGCGTGTTCAATGGCGACTGGGCTGACCCGTTTAAGTACCACAGGCATGAACTTTTTGAGTCCGCCTGCCACGTGGCGAATGTCGGCCTTGCACGTATTCTGGATCAGGGATCGATCCTCTGCGGCAGGGTACAGAGCCCATTTGATTCCAGGAGCTTCAAAGGCCACATAGGGCTCGGCGGGCTTGTCTGAGAAGAGCTGATTGTAGAGGTACGACGAGAGAGCGAGCTTGGTGGAGTCGTTGGCAGCCACCAACTTTGCCGTGACGGGTTTGTGGCTGATGGACGGCATGCTGAATGTCGTGAGTGTGGTTGGATGGAGAGAAGATGACTATGATCTGTCGGCCGAGGTTAAGGGAGAGCGTGCAGAAAAGAGAGTTTGGCCTGCATCAAGGTTAATGTGAAAAGTGGGGTGTGGGGAAGACAGACGAATAACGGTTTTGGCACGTGATTGAGAGAGGGAAGTGGTGAAATTGAAAGTGGTTGTTCTGTGATAGAAGCGGTGCCATTCTCGTTTCTGATGAATCATTGCTTATGAATGTTGGTGACTATGAAGTTGTGTTTAATAGTATCACAACCTGTTGAAGTTAGTCCGAGCGGCGGGTAATTTACCGGTAAACGGAGTTCTGTGTAAATAGTTAAGATATGTGAGGAGAAGAATCACAAAATGGTCATTCGAGCCATTGAATTGCAACGCACTCCAGATGTATGCCTATGCATCTCTGTAGATCAAAGAGTTATCAATTAGCTACTGTTGGTTGAGTATATACAGGACCCATGGTGGTTGTTAGTGTGTCTGGGTTACTGAGTGGTGTCTGCGAGGTCTATGAGAGCCGGGCAATTTCCTCGAGGATCATACCTCAACGGTAGTGCACCTAACAGAACCACCACATGCCCGATCAGCCCGATCAGCGTTCTTAGGTACACCCCTTGAGCTAGGACCGTTAGCTGGTGGCCACTGCACGTGACCGTGTCTCTAGGTGGTCATCGCGTTCACCGTCTAATCAGTCTTGACCTTTCTCAACTCGCCCTGGAGCCGCTGGAACACGTCAATGACAATGTAGCCCGAGATGAAGAAAAAGGGGGCGTAGACAGCGAGCAGGTTGTATCGAACGGGATCAGTGAGCCCCTCTCGGGCCCACACCTCGGCCAGACAAGCCAGAGTGGTCAGACTGGCATTGACTCCGTACACAAGCATCCATAGGTATGTGGTGGGTGTGGTGGTCTTGGTCAACAGCTTGTAAGCCCCATAGAGAAAGAAGGGGAGCTGGAACAGGATCTCAATCCAGATGAAAGACATGAACCAGGCCGGTTTTTCGAGCACGATGAAATCCTCGTTCGAGGCCACGTGGAAGTCCTCCATGAACTGTTGTCCAGGCAACTTGAACGCTGCTGGAATGGCAAAGCCCCCATCCACCATGAGAGTGATGATGAAGTGGATGGCACTGAGTTAGCAGGTAGAGAAGGGAGAGGTGTGTGCATTCGTAGCTCCTTAGTTGACACGTGCCAACTACCATTTGGTACTCACAAATACCATCCGTAGAAGGTGTCTCGTTTCGACATGTTGGTGTTGGTGATGTGTGATGGTGAACAACTTAGTTGTGTTTGTGGTGCATATTGATGATGCATTTACAGAGCAATGCGAGTACGAATTTTAGTAAATTGAAGAAATTGGCAGAAATTAAGAGAAAATCAAACTAACACCAGTCCTACGATACTGTAGCTATCAGTCTATACCCTTTGATTCACGTTTTACCCTCTCTAGACATCTTTAAACCACACCCCCCTACCCTCCTACACTAACCCACCACACACACAACCCCCCAAGTCAAAATAAACAGTTAAATATATACAATGAGAATATGCCGCGATCTCTGGATCACGTGACATGCTTTGGCCGTCCGTCACCTCATCCTCCTCACTTTGTCTCTTTTTCCAGCATATCTTTGGCCTCGTTAATCTTCTTGGCCATGAAGGGCGATCCACCCCGATCGGGATGATTCAGCATCATGACCTTTCGATGCTTGTCCTTGAGCATGTTCAGGGTCACCGAGCCATGTTCACGGGCAAACCCCAGAATCAACAACGCCTCCTTGCGACTCATGTTGTGTTGAAAGCCGCCGAGATAATGCCTGCTGTTGAGAAGCGTTTCCGGCACCCCGCTGTATCGGGCTCGGGCGCGTAATCCTGCCCTCAGCTGATGTTAGTAAGCGAATCGAAGGTTGCTGTGTTTAGCCGCTTGTGTCAATACTCACCCCCAACGCCACCAACGTGATTCCCACTCCGACAACAATCGGTAGCACCATGATGATGATAAGTTCTTAGGATCGAACACTTCTGAGTTTGCCTGCATGAAGAGATGTGATCAAGACATGACAAGAGTTAGTTACTAATACGAGGTGGATTTGGTGGCGGCAAAAAGAAGTGGGTGAACAGAGGTCTAGGGTGGTTGTTTGAGTGATAAGTTTAAGGGATATCTTTGATCATAGCGTATTCGTCATTCGTGCAACTATCTCTATTGCTAAGCTCTTTGTCTTACTTGAATTATTACTTGACTTATTAGCATATTACTTAGGCTGAAGCTTCTCTACTTGAATTGGTGCTACCACAGGATGCAGTACTGTACCACTTTCTGGCAATGTAACTCTTGCTGGGCTGAAACTGGAGAAACATAGTCAAACCGTTTGTACGAAGTCCCAGTTGAAATCTCCGCTCTTCTCCTTTCTTCTAGGACCAGTTTGATGGGACTAAAACACTACCCTTTCGTGCGGCTCGAAAATGATGTTCACCTTATGGAGGGAAACTAGCGACAGTGAGTACAGTCCATATCACTCGAATTCAATCTATGCCATTCTCTATATACATTACTTGCTTCTGTTCATCATCTTCATGGTGAGATTTCTCAGAGCCTCTCTGCTCTCAGAGTACGGAAGCAGGTCCAGGTTAGCGACAGCCTCGTCGCAGTACTTTTGGGCCAGTTCTCGGGTTCGCGACAGACCGTCGGCCTGCTGCACCAGGAATCGGGCCCTCTCAACGTCTCCGGGACCGTCAAACTTTCGCTTGATCATGTCTCCGAGCTCGGGGTACTTTTCCCAAGCAAACAGAACGGGGGCGGTAGCCAGTCCCAGCTTGAGATCAGCTCCGGCGGGCTTACCGAGGTGAGACTCTCCCTCGGAGTAGTCCAGCATGTCATCGACGACCTGGAAACACAGACCGAGGTTCTTTCCAAACTTGTAGGAAGCGTCAACGATGGGGTTTCGGGCTCCAGACAGAACTGCGGCGGCTCGACAACTCTTGGACATGAGCGAGGCGGTCTTCAGGTAAGTCTTGTGGATGTAGTACTCAAAGGTGGCCTTGTTGGCAATCTCCGAGTTGTCCACAATTGTGTTTTTCAGCTGCATGAACTCTCCCTCCACCAGGTTGGCAATGGTAGTAGATAGCAACTCAATGACCTCGGCATTTCTGAGTCGGGCAATGGCCACAGAGGCTCGTCCGAGCAAAAAGTCACCGGCCAAAATAGCCATTTTGTTGCCAAAGGCAACGTTTCCGGTAGGAGAGCCTCGTCGGGTGGCAGAGTTGTCGATGACGTCATCGTGGAGCAAAGAAGCGGTGTGGATCATCTCGACAATCTCGGCCAGACGTCGCTGTTTGGGCAGAATGCCGTTGCTCTCGTAGGGCAAGGGGTCGGAGGGTCTGCTGAGGGGATTGAGCACGATATCGGGGTTGATGCCATGGAGAATCTCAATGGGCGAAAGAGGATCGTTGATGGAGGGCTCGGGGTTCAATTCTCCCACATTTTCCGTCACATCTGAAGCGTCGAAAGTGCCTCGGTCTCGCTCGGACTTGGGGATAGCACTGAGAGCTCGAGACAACAGCAGAACAATCAGAGGACGAACATGCTTGCCCTCGGACTGAAAGTAGTAAGTAGCCACCTTGTTGAGAGTGGGGTGTCCTGAGCCAATCAGAGATCCAATGTTGTTGGCCAAAGTCGACATTTCTTGCGACACAATGGAGAAGGGATCTCGGATCGGAGTGTCCGTCTCAACCAGCCGAGACGCATGTTTGACTGCTCCAGACCATTCGGGATTCTGAGGCGTGGTTTTCAGCAGCCCTGTGGTTTCCAGCACGGCCTCGGTGAGTGTGGATTTGGGCCGGGCGCCCGCGACGAAACGCAGGCTCAGGTTGCTGGCGGTCTTGGTGCCAATTCGTCCGACTCTCAGCATTTTTCACGGTGTGGTGCTGCTGTGGTGTCAGTGGTTGCTGGAGTTGATGTTCGGACTAAAGGTTTGATGGCATGAAGGTTTTGGCTGGAGTGGGTTGGGTTGGAGGGAGTGTAGTAAATCGGGTAATATCCAGGTAAATTTTGCTGGAAAACTCAGCATATACAGTAGATGTAGTCTTTGTGGTATCTCCGTAACTACTCGTCAGTTACCACTCTTACACACCCCACAAAACCACCTCTCGGTTCACCGCCCTAGAACCTCCAAACTCAAAACTATTTGAGCCCCAAACCGACGGCAACGGAGCCAATTTTTTTCCATGAACCTAATCAATCCGAGATGATTGGAGCTAACCACGGTTTTCCACCACCTGCAAACCAACTAACTTGTTAGTGCAACGCAATAGGGCATTTCGCTTGCAAAACGGGATTTTAGGTTGACCTGATCGTCTCCACTGTCTCAGATGTTCCACTGAGTCTTGTTATGGTGACAGGTCAAGGTGGAGAACTTATAGGGTTGGTGTCAGAATAATGAGGGAAATATTGCATCTGCGAATTCGGTATTGTTGCTCAAACTGTGCAGTAGCGTTTTGAGCAGAACATGTAGGTGAGCTGAATAGACAAAGGGCATTAAAGCAAAAGCTATATTTGCACTGTACGCCAATGAAGTCATCGGTCAGATTGAGAGCAACTCCCATCTCTACAGCCCTGAGCAATATACACCTTGTAGCTATCCACTGACTGTCTCAACTGACCTTCACTTTCAAGGTTCAATTTCGGCTTATTCAAATATGAATTATCTTGGCTGGCATTGATGCAACCCAATGTAGGAAGAGTAATAATGAGGGTAGATGAAACACCATGGAGACCTCAAAACTTGGTAGAATGGGGCCAGACCTGAAAAGGACGACTCAATGAAATGAGTAGATGTATATAGCGAGTAATTCTGACTCGTTCAACACTCACACACATCATTCTAACATGTCCTCTCACTTCTCTTATGCTGGGTCTATTGAGGCCCAGAACAACTATGACAAGTTTGACATTGATTTCGACAGACCCTACAGACAGCTCTTCTACTGGGGCTTTCTAGTTCCTATTCTGTGGATCTATCTCACAGTCAAGGGTGGATTCGAGCTCTGGAGACTCTATCACACTGACATCTCCCCTCATGCTCCTACGGCTATTGAATTGCATGCTGAGAAGCTGTCTCGAGTCGGTTCTTGGGTCACCAATTCCGTTTGTGGCTTGGTTTTCTACGCCGTCAGCGGCTGGACTCTTTACATGATGATGATGAATGGGTGGTAGGTGTTTTGGGGGTTTAAGGCGATTAATCGCGAATACATTTGAATTGTTGCATTAAATGATCATTAAACGGGATTAAATGAGAATAAATGTAAAATGACCCTCTTTCACGCCTGTTGGAGCTATGACCAAGACTTAAACGTGTCTACAACTTCTTTCCTTGTGTCCCAACGGCCCTCCTCGCTAGTCATCAAAAATGACACTATCACATTCAACCATTCCCCTCCTTTGTTAAGCTCAACGATATAGTAGTTGGGTGTCAGGAAGTAGTACAGGCACTCTGAAGTAGAAAATTTATTGGTAGTCTACTGTCCAGTCTTATCACGTGATACGTCTAGTCCTTCAGATCACGTGATCCTCACTCTTTCTCACTCATCACTCCTTTATGCCCCATATGCTTTCTCGTCCATCGCATTAGGCATTACTCAACCTTGTCACATGACAGTGCATAAACCTCCAACATAGAAGTCTAAAAGTGACAGGTGGAATATTCGGTCTTTTTTCCTCAACCAAAAGGCGACCCACTACACAGCAGCTACAGCCATGTTGAGCACTTTACCGGGCATCCAGGGGTTTCTGTCGTGGGGAAAAACCTGTGTGGCTCGAATTCTGGCCACGGGACCGGTTCCACGACATGTGGCCTTTGTCATGGACGGAAACCGACGATATGCCAGAGAACGACAACTGGAAACACGAGAGGGCCACTCCAAGGGCTTTGAGTCGCTGGCGCAGATTCTCGAGCTGTGCTACGATGCGGGCGTCGAAGACGTGACTGTTTTTGCATTTTCAATCGAGAACTTCAAACGGACTCCGCGAGAGGTGGAATCGCTGATGGAGATTGCCAAGGAACGGCTGACACAGATCTGCGAGAGTGGAGAGCTGGCGGAACAGTACGGAATTCGAATCCGGGTACTGGGCAACCGATCTCTGCTCAGAAAGGACGTCGCTGAACTGTTTGACAAGGCTCAGACCATGACCAAGGGACACACTCGAGCCACCCTCAATATCTGTTTCCCTTACACATCACGAGACGATATTGCCCATGGCATTCGGGGTGTGGTCCGGGACGCCGAGAAGGGCGAAATCAAGCCTGCAGATATCACCGAGCAGACTCTGGCATCTCACATGTACACCGGCAACTCTCCGCCTTTGGATATTCTCATTCGAACCTCGGGAGTGTGTCGGTTTTCCGACTTTATGCTGTGGGAGAGTCATCAGGGCGCGCACATCGAGTTTGTCGACACGTTGTGGCCCGACTTTGGCGTGTGGAGAATGCTGGCGATTTTGTTGAAGTGGAGTTGGAGAAAAGCATACTTGGCCGACCAGGCCGAACAGGGAAATTACTAGACTAGGGAACGAAAAGCACATTAATTGATTTTTGAATTGAGAAGAAACGGGGGGTGAAGGTGTGGGGCGTGTGGGTTGCGTGACTGTCATGGCTCCAGAGAGATTGGTAGTCCAATGCAGCATTATATCACTCATGCTACAAGTACATACTGTAGACAAGATGCGATATTATAAAGAGCCTTACTCTTTGGTATTCAGAGCAATAACCTGCCCTGTGATAGGGTCTTATTACAGCGGCAACACTCTTGTTGATCAGGTTTCGTTTGGTTGTACATCGCTTACTTGAACCCGACCCTTCTTTAGTTAGGTTTATCTTCACCTCATAACCACTTACTTAGCTTACAGTGGCACAACATGGCTTAACCAAACACCACTTCCACTCAAGATAAAAGCTCCATATCTTACCAGTATACTAATTGAGCCACCCAGAGCTGATAAATCACAAAATTTACCCACCCTACCACACAAACTCCCCCAATAATACACCGTCCACCTCCCCCATATCCATCTCGTATCTGAACCTTATTCCCTCCCCAACCTCCCAAAATAGACATCGAGTGCATATCATGTCCACCACCTGCCACGTATAAACGCCAGCACGCCGAGGTGGTACACAAACGCCGACATGGAAGACAAATTCGAAGCTGCGATCCAGAAATGGACGGAGATTGATCTGTTGGGGCTGCAGAAACAGCTGGACAAGGAGGGCGAAACCATTGTCGAGGCCCAAACCGACTCTGTGGCGACCCGAAAAGAGCTGGCCTCCAAGACGAGAGATTTCAAGAAGCTGGAGGATGAAGACAAGCTGGAGGGTATCAAGACGCTACTCAAAGCATACCAGGGAGAGATTGACCGGCTGACTCAGCGAGCCCGAAGCTCGGAAACCGCCTTTCTTAACGTCTACAAGCTACTAGCCGAAGCCCCAGACCCTAGACCGCTACTGGAAGCATCTAGTGACGCTGTGGGTGTGGCGGCCAGCCAGAGTCGTCTCACAGCCGAAAACGCCAAACTTAGCGAACAGGTGGCAAGATACGCCGACTACGACACACTCAAGCAGAAGGTGCTGAGACTGGAAATGTCCAATGCCGAAACGGTGGCGGCTAAGGTCAAGGCCAAGCAGCAGGAGATGGAGGCCGCCTTTGACGAGGAGCGACGAACATGGAAGTCGCGTGAAACCGAGCTCAATGAGCAGGTCAACGAGTCTCGTGAGATGGGCAAGGAGCTCAGACGAAAGGTTGAGACTTACGAGGAGAAGCTTGGAGAGGAGGTTGAGGTCCCCAAGGCTTCCGCTACCACTGCCATTTCTTCTGCCGAGATGGAAATTGTCACTTCTGACCTCGAGAAGGCTCAGAGACGACTGTTGGACCTGGAGGCCCGAAACCTCGATCTCAGAAAGCAGATTGAGGAGAAGCCCGACGCTGTGGTCGACTCGTCTCTGGAGGAGGAAAACAAGGGTCTGCTGGCCCGTCTGGAGGCTGCCAAGCAGCAGCTTCAGTCGGCCTCCACTTCTGCTCAAGAAGAGGCTGAGCAACTGAGAAAGACAGTGCAGAGAAGAGAAGACGAGTCCGCGGCTCTCAAGGCCCGTCTGGCAGCCCAGACCGACTATGACGAGCTGAAACGGGAGCTGGAAGTGTTCCGATCAGTGGAGTTTTCGCAGGAGTCTGACGACAGAGAATCCCTGGAGCACATGTTGCTTCAGAAGAACAAAAAGCAGCAGTCTGATCTGACTGTGCTCAGAAACAAAACCAAGGAGTACGAGGAGACTATCGCCAAGCTCTCCAAGTCACTTCAGGACGCCAAGGCTTCTTATGATAAGGCGTCCACACTTAATGCTCGCCTTGAGTCAGATTTGACGACAACTTCTCTTGGATCCGTGGCTGGATCTATTGCTCCCTCTCGCCGAACCGCTCGAGGAGGTCCCAGTGGACGTCTGTCGCCCACTTCGTCGATCATTGGAGGCTATGATCGATCTGTGCAGTCTGGAGGAGGAGGTTCAGATCTGCTTCCCATCATTACCCAGCAGCGAGATCGATTCAAGGAGCGAATCGCGCAGCTGGAAGACGAGCTGAGAAAGAACTTTGCGCTTGTATCGGAGCTGCGTCAGGAGGCTGCGGTGCTCAAGTCCGACAACCTCGAGCTCTACGAGAAGACTCGATACATGGCATCTCATGCTGCGAGCGGCACAAAGGCTCCTGTAACCACAAACACCGCATCTAAGTATAGAGATGCGTATGAGGAGGGACTGACGCCATTCCAACAGTTCAGAGGCAGAGAGACAGATAGAATGTACTCGCGACTGACCCCGATCGAGCGAGTTACATTGGCGTTGGCCAAGGGCATTTTGAGAAACAGAATCACGCGAAATGTTTTCTCAGCATATGTCTTGGCGTTGCATGTTGTCACAGTGATGTTGGTTGCGGCATAAATATGGGGTTGATACAAAAAGCGAGAAAAGCCGAAAAAGACGGGAGCAGTAACCCCGGAGAGCCACTGGGTGGCAGTTGTATGTATTGATTGTATACTTTTAACTGATTGGGCAGTGAATGTGAGTCTGGTGTGCGTGGTTCTGGACGCTTAAATAGGGCCAATGATTTCTGTGGCGCGGTTTCATATCATTTATTGGTATCGTTTACGACCTTGACCTTGTACAGTTGGGATTTGAACCCTAATGAACTGGATCTATAAAATCCCGTACGCCGCATACCTGCTGCACGTTCTCCAGATTGGACTGATATGGTTCTCCGAATGCAATGAGAAATGTGGAGGTTGCATTCCATCACTCACACACCCACACACAACACAAACACCCATCGATACCAGTGATGAGTTCGACCACTGTGAGGTAGGTGAGCAACTTAGTCATCTGGCAGATACCAGCACTTCTACAGTCAGCTATTGCGACTGTTCTACATCTCATCGCGCGGCTGAGCAGCACAGTAATCAACAACGTCAGCCCACAAAGTCGCTCATGCTAAAGCGGCCTTTTCCAAAGCTAGCGTACGTTCCCTTCCCAAAATGGACAGCTTCCTTGTTTGTGTTAGTGTCGGTTACTTGAGCAATCGGATCGGGCAGCTATCTTGCTCAAGGTAGATGTTTCCCTGCATGTAAGAATGGGGAAGGTGCAGACACTGGTGCTTCTTATCACGTCAATCTCTGTGGAGTTACGCGTTGACTGTTGCAATCAGCTCTGCCATGTTTCTCTGCAGCCTGGATCTGAGGGTACGTTGTGGGAACAGCGGCTCAGTTATTGGCTGTGACCTTCTTGCCGCAACTGTAGCAACTACACAACACTACGAAAAACGACCTGGAACGTGTGAGGGTTACTGACAGCTAGGTCGTGGCTACAAAGTGTTCGTCGAGATCTGTGTTGATGTAACATCACCTAGCTTCTGTCTAGCTACTCAAATGTGGGCAAAGAAACGACACTCAGTTGTGTCTAGAGTATCCACACACTGATACAAAAACACGCCAACATGTCTATCCAGTCGTGTCGTTCGGCTCTACCAACAAATGATCGCTTGCACTGTTCTTCTCGTTCTGTTGCAGGCCGCAGCGATTCTCGCTCAGGTTCCACTCAACAACCCAATCACGAGCCTTTCAGCTCATCTCACTGGCTCCGACGGCAAGAACGGCTATACATGGGATATGTGGCAGGCTGACTTTCCTTTCTCCTTCGAGGACGTCAAGATCCAGCCCGGTGATTACTTCGACTTTTCTCTAACAGCTACGCTAATGAACGATCCTGATCACCCCACGCCATACGACTTTTATATTGAGAGTGACACCAACGAACAGCTGTTCCATGTCACTAACATAAACTCCACTGCTTACCGGGCAACTGCCACCGACTATTTCGATGTTCGCGACGTCGACACCTTCACTGTGAATGGCCAATTCTCTATCGAGTTTCTCTTCCGGCGACCTGCTCCAGGTTTCACGGGGACCATCTTCAAGCCGAGTATCAGAAGCGGTTCTTTTACAGATAGAATCACTTATCATAACACATTAAGAAGTGGTGAAGCGGATGCTGAAGTCGGAGTTCGCATTGTACTCTCCCGCCTTGGCCTCGGGTTTGTTGCCCTTACCGTGAACGACTGGCGTGATTCTACAGCGCTGGAAGAAACAAGATTTGCCGGCATGGACGTCGTTTCCGGCTTTCAATTTGAACCTAACCCTGATGGATTTGCCGGATTCTACTTGTCCGAATACCGTAACATTGTTTCAGAATCAATTGGTCCAATCGATGCTGCTGACTATGCTGCCCCTAACAACAGCTACACTCGTCCCGATGGTTTCAGAGCTATTCTCGATAGATCGAAGATGCCAAGAACAGGCTTGAATGTGTTATCTGTCGCCGTTTCTGCTTACGGATCAATGTCCGGAACAGACTCAGAAGCGTGCATACAGTACCATGGAAACTACGCCTTGAGTCCGTTTTCCCCCATCATTTGTGTCCAGAAAGGAACTGGTATCGATGGTGCTCCCAATGGTCATGGAACGGCCCAGGTTTTCTCCACGTTGCTATCCCCTGTCTCTACAAACATTGTTCTAGGTCCTACAGCAGGGACAGTCACTCTTACCAATTCCAACAGTGAGCTCTACGAAGAAGTAACAGCTACTATCGTCTCCACCAACATTGTTCCAGGAGCTGTGGAGGGCACTGAAACTCTGACCAACTCCAACAGCGAGTTTTATGAACGGATAACCCGTCTTCCGGTTTCTACTAATGTAGTTCCAGGATCTATTGAAGGAACTGAGATTCTCACCAATTCCAATAGTGACTACTATCTCCAGATCACCCGTCTTCCTGTTTCTACCCACATTGTTCCTGGTTCCACACCCGGCACCGAGCTTCTCACGAACTCCAACAGTGAGTTCTATATTGTGATTACAGCTACGCCTGTGTCCACCAACACCGTCCCTGGACGTACGCCTGGCACAGAAATTCTCACGAACGATGATGGGGACATTTACGAGCAAGTAACGGCAACTCCTGTTTCCACAAACACCGTCCCTGGAACAGCTGAAGGCACAGAGATTCTCACCAATCCCGACGGAGAGCTTTATGAGCAGGTCACAGCCACCCCAGTTTCAACCGACTTTGTTCCAGGAACTGCTCCAGGCACTGAGATCATCACAAACACCGACGGAGACTACGTTGCTCGTGTCACTCGTACACCGGTTTCTACCAAGATTGTCCCGGGAACCGCCCCGGGAACCGAAATCCTTACTAACTCGAACAGTGACTATTACGAGCAGATCACTCGCACTCCTGTATCCACCAACGTTGTCCCTGGTACTGCAGCTGGTACAGAGACTCTCACTAATGGCGAAGGAAACTTCTATGAGCAGATCACTACTGTCCCTGGCCGTTCCATTGTTTCCACTAACACTGTAACCGGTCCTACTGCCGGAACTGCCACTCTTACCAACCCAGAAGGCGAACTGTTTGAAGAGATCACACGCGTTCCTGGCCCCGTCTCCACCAATACTGTTGTGGGCCCTACTTCTGGCACCGAGACCCTGACTGACAGCAACGAGGAGCTTTTTGAGCAGGTTACTAAGCCTATTGTCTCTACAACCACCGTTGTAGGACCTACACCTGGAACTGAGGTGTTGACAAACAGCGACGATGACTTCTATCAGCAAGTCACCAAGAGTATTGTTTCTACAAGCACTGTTGTTGGACCCACACCTGGAACTGAAACTCTTACCAACAGCAATAGTGATTTCTTTGAGCAGGTCACCAAGCCCATTGTGTCGACAGACATCGTTGTTGGGCCCACATCAGGAACAGCGATTTTGACCAACGACAATGACGATCTCTATGCGCGAGTTACTAAGCCCGTTGTGTCCACAAACATTGTTTCGGGACCCACATCAGGGACTGAGATTCTGACTAACATCAATGACGACCTTTTCGCGCAAGTTACCAAGGCCATCGTTTCAACGCACATTGTCTCCGGCCCAATTCCCGGAACCGAGATTCTCACGAACTTCAACGATGAGCTCTATGCACAGGTTACCAAGGCGGTTGTTTCTACCAACACTGTCACAGGCCCCACCGCAGGTAGAGAGATTCTTACCAACGACAACGGTGATCTCTATGAGCAGGAAACTGTGGCTGAGACCAGGGTCACTATCTACGTCACTGTTGGCTCAGATCGAGGTAATCCACCTGCTCCTGTTATTACCTCGGGACCCACCGTTATCGTTTATGTTACCGAGCCTGATTCGAACGACGGTGCTGGTGGTTCAAGAGGTTCAAGAGGTTCCAGTGGCTCAGGAGGTTCCAATGGACATCTGGGTGGCTCCAACAGCGGGGGAGACTCGAGCAATGGCGGATCAGGTCCAAGGGTTGCTTCTAGACTTGGATCTTTGAGCAACCCGGCTGCTGACGGCTCGGACGGTGATTCCCTAGGAAGCCCTTCTCGTTCCCCAGCTTCCTTCGACGGCTCAAACAACGGAGACTCTCGGCGGTCTAAGCCTCAACAAGCCAACGGAGCAACTTTGCTCTCGGTTAGTGCTCTACTTGCACTTCCCTTTGTAGCCCTTGTGGTCTAAACTGTCTCTGCTCATTCGAGTTGTTCTGTTTCTCCACCTCACCCAATGTTTTGATACCAAGTAGATATAATTTGTTGTGTTGCTGTAAGTCGGGGGGGACCCTCAACCGTTCCGGCCCACAACCGTTTTTTGGTGGGTTACATTGTCAATTGTTGACCTGTTTCTTGAACCCTAACTACTTTTGTTAGGCTGCTGGGAATGAACTCTAAAAGAACGGGCTGGCACGATTAAGGGTCCCCCCGACTTACAGTAATGTCTGTACCAGGAGTTTGTAGGTTGGTGTCACTGAAGTCTATGCGAAAGTATCTTTGAGCGGTACTGAATAATCTGAGTAATAATGATCCAAAAAGTATTGTATGATCACATGGTATATATATCTTTTGCTCCATAAGGGGATACCATTCAAAATTTGTCTACGAGTAACCCCGTTGTTCTACCTCACGCAGTTTGTGCATGGTCCGTGTGCGTGCATGGTTTGATCAAATCTGGACAAAAATGTGGAGGTTACATTCGTTGATGTCGTCTTTCACATCCTTACTTCACGGTTGGACCGGGAGAACTCTTTCGTGGATAAGTTCTTTCATCGTCATAGCCCTTGCTCTTATTAGCCTGACTCTTCACGCTGGGAGCCATGAGTTTGTGATGCTACAATGAATAACAACTGAGTTCTACCTCATCGCACGGCTATAGGAAGACCCGTAGGTGTGCCTCGCACCTACAAGTACGAGTACTGTAGCGCAGCATTGGTTTCTGTGCTAACGTGACTACCCGTTACTCTAGAGCTTCTCTTGCTCAAAGTGGAACTTGTTCACTGTGGCTAGCCTTTATAACCCGAGTTGGTAATGGTAGGCTGGTTAAGCTGTGGGTAGCTAGTATGGAGCAGTCAATGGTAGGCGCCATTCCCTCTACAAGTACTGAATCGATGTAATGACAAATGAAAGACTGTGTCCATGCGTTAAGAGTTCGTCCATGTGACGATATCCCAGATTCTCTTTTTGCTGTTAAGTATGGAGAAGCATGAGCCCTTCTGTTACAGTTATTTTCTGGGGTACGATGCCAGCGGCTAAATTTGAATCCATTGGGAAGATCATCAGACTGTGGCTCAGATACTTGAAATAAGGTTTTGGTATCTCCAACATGGGCAGAGACAGAGGCAAGGTAGTATCACTTCGACCACACCGTAAGTCTTCGACAGAGTGACCAGAACACGTGAGTTACATCATCCCCTGCATAGAGAGAGGTGGTTGTTACGAATAGGTGGGTAAGCCATGCCCATTGTGGTGTCGTACTGACCCTGTTACATGCAGGTTGCCCACATTGAAAAATGTGGTATTGTACTTGTATTGACAGTACACTTGGAGAGGCAACTGAATCCTGGATGTGTGCGGTGTTCATAAAGCACAACAGCTGCTGTGTTGTTTTCTCCATTCAGTCTTGCCTCACGGGATCCATACAAATCTGAAGCAGGTATTAACCCTCAAGAAAATGTTCGCGTAAAAATCTCTCTCTGATGCAACGTCAGCTACTGCTACCCCCATCATGTTAGAGGCTAGGAGCTACCTCTATTAAGACCTTCCGGTGATCATTCGAGTTTCTGAACCAATGATCACCCGCTCACTCGCCCTCGTCCTGCTGCAAGTCACTTTGGCTGTAGCCCAGGTGGCCCTGGCTAATCCTATCAAGGGCATGAATGTCCATGTCACCAACCATGTCAACACAACTGGATATGGATGGGATACATGGCAAGCCGATTTTCCGTTCTCTTACACTAACGTCAACATCAAGCCTGGTGATTACTTCGACTTTACTCTGTCAGGAACCGCACTGCACGACCCCCGGGCCCTTAATCCCTATGATTTCTACATCAAGAGTGAGAATGGGGACCTTCTGTTCCGTGTGAGGAATACCATGCAGACTCGCTATAGAGCAACAGCAACGGAGTTTTTCGACATACCCCATGTCGACACCTTCACTCTGAATGGCGAGTTCTCTGTTGAGTTTGTCTTTCCTTACACTTCACGTACGGGACCACTCACATCGACGATCACCAGCGGTCGCTATTCTCAAGCTATCACTTATATCTACCGCGACGCAAGTGAACAGAATCGAGTCAACAACATTTTCTACCGCGTGGGTACTCAGCTGGCCGTTCATTCCCGAAATTTCTGGTTTTCGGAAGACAGGTATGAAAATCCAAAGTTCTTCGGTGTGGAAGTTCTTTCTGGCTTTGAATTTGTCCCCAATCCTGGAGGATTCGCAGGTGCTTCTTACTCCAATTACATTGTTGTCGACTGGCAATCTTCCCTACCGATCAGCGCTGCCGATGCACCTGCCCCAAATAACAGTTTCACTCGCCCCGACAGCTACCGGATCAACCTGGACAGGGAAAAGATGCCTATCACTACAAGTGCAGGTGTCAGTGTTGCACAGTTCGGTCTCATGTCAGGAACAGACAAGCAGTCGTGCTTCAAGTACTTTGGCAACTACGTTCAGTATCCATTCTCTCCAACCATGTGCGTTCAACAGGGAAGTGGTATCAACGGTATTCCCAATGGTCACGGCCAGGCGGTGGCATTGTACTCGTTGCTTCCTCCTGTTTCTACCAACACCAAGCCAGGTCCCATTGCTGGCACTGTCACTCTAACAAACTCTAACAATGAGCTCTACGAAGAGATCACTGCCACACCTGTCTCAACCAACATTATCCCCGGACCTGTACCTGGCACGGAGTACCTTATGGACGACAGTGGTAACTACTACGAGCAAGTGACATCCACGCCCGTTTCCACCAACATTGTTCCCGGATCGGTTGAGGGAACAGAGATTCTCACCAACTCCAACAATGAGTACTATGAGCAGATCACCCGTCTTCCTGTCTCTACAAATGTCGTCCCTGGTTCGGTGGCAGGCACCGAGACTCTCACAAATGCTGCCAGTGATTTCTATGTCCAGATCACCGCTACACCAGTATTCACCAACTCCGTGCCAGGAAAGACTCCTGGTACAGAGTACCTCATCGACGATAATGGTGACTATTATGAGCAGGTGACCTCCACTCCTGTTTCCACCAATGTCGTCCCCGGTACCGCGGAAGGTACTGAGATTCTCACAAACAGTGATAATGAGTACTACGAGCAGGTTACTCGCCTTCCTGTTTCCACTGAATCTGTCCCTGGAACCGTTCCAGGTACCGAGACCGTCGTCAACACCGATGGTGATTTCTTTGTACGGGTCACAGCTACGCCCGTTTCCACCAACATTGTTCCAGGAAAGGTTGTCGGAACTGAGACCTTGGTCGACTCTGAGGGCAACTACTATGAGCAAGTTACTGCAACCCCTGTCTCTACTACTATCGTTCCTGGAATTGCCGAAGGTACTGAGACCTTCACCAACCCCAACGGGGAGTACTATGAACAGATCACAAGAACTCCAGTCTCTACACAGACTGTTCCAGGCACAGTTCCCGGTGTTGAGACTCTTATCAACGACGATGGTGACTATGTCGTCAGAGTAACTGGTACACCCATCTCCACCAACATTATTCCTGGAACAGCTCCCGGGACGGAGATCCTTACACTTCCAGGAGGAGAATTCTACGAGCAAATTACTCGTGTTCCTGTCGCCACCAGTGTTGTCCCCGGATCCTCTCCTGGCACTGAAATCATTACCGCTCCTAATGGAGACTTTGTCGAGCGAGTCACTTCTACTCCTGTCTCTACAAACATCGTTCCAGGAACTGCTGACGGTACAGAGACTCTTACAAACGCCGAGGGTGAGTACTATGAACAGGTGACCCGGACTCCAATCACCACCATTGTGGTTCCTGGACCTTCTGCTGGCGTTGAAACCCTCACGGACCCGGACGGTAATATTGTTCTGCAGGTTACTGGCACCATTGTCTCCACTAACATTGTTCCCGGCACCATCCCTGGAACTGAACTTCTCACAAACGGCGACAATGACTTTTATGTTCAGGTGACAGCCACTCCTGTCACCACGGCTGTTGTTCCTGGACCTGTCCCAGGCACAGAGATCATCACCGATAATGACGGTAACTTCGTCGAGCAGGTCACCAGCGTTGTCGACCCATCTGTTGTTTCTACCAACACTGTCATTGGTCCCATTGCGGGGACTGCTACCCTCATCAACGATAACGGTGATCTTTATGAGCAAGTAACTCGCGCCCCTGTCTCCACCAACACAGTGGATGGACCCATTGCAGGAACTGCTACTCTCATCAATGATGATGGAGACCTCTACGAACAAGTGACTCGAGCACCTGTTTCTACCAACACAGTCTATGGGCCTCATGCAGGAACAGTTACTCTCACTAATGAGGACGGGGACCTCTACGAACAGGTTACCCGTACTCCAGTCTTTACCGACACTGTTGACGGCATTACTGCTGGAACGACCACCCTCACTAATGAGGACGGAAATATCTATGAACAGGTTACTCGGGCACCTGTTTCCACTAACACTGTTGATGGCCCTACTGCTGGAACTACCACTCTTACAAACGACAATGGTGATCTCTACGAGCAGGTGACTCGGGCACCTGTCTCTACAAATGAGACTCTCACGAACTCCGATGACGAACTGATCGAGCAAACTACTCGCGCCCCAAACACCACCACTCTTGTTTCTGGTCCCACAGAAGGTACTGAGACTCTCAACACATCCACCGGTGACTTCCTTGAGCAAGTTTCCAAGACTGTTGTTTCTACGAACATTGTTGTTGGACCCACCTCTGGGACAGAGATACTGACCAACAGTAATAGCGAGCTCTTTGAGCAGGTTACGAAGTCCATTGTCTCTACAAACGTTGTTGCTGGTCCCACTCCAGGAACCGAGATTCTCACCGACGGCAATAACGAGCTCTTTGAGCAAGTCATTAAGGTAGTTGTCTCCACTCAGATTGTGACAGGTCCTACTGCTGGTGCAGAGATTCTCACAAACGATGACGGTGATCTCTTTGAGCAACAAACTAGAGCTGAGACCACTGTCACTTACACCGTTCCAGGCTCCCCATCGGCTTCTCCCATTGCCACAGTTACTGTTCTCGTTACCGCTGGCTCCGAGGATCGTTCTTCTGCAGCCCCCACTGAGCGAGTGGTTGTTGTCTATGTTACCGTTCCGGCTGCTGGTAGAGCAGGCACTGGAGGTTTTGGTGATACTAACATTTTGGGAAGTTCCATCAACTCATCGAGCTCAAACTCATCGAGCTCAAACTCAGCAAGCCCAAACTCAAGGGGCCATAGCGCAGGAGGCTCAGGAAGAGGCTTTCAAACTGGATCAATCGATGGGAAATCTGGAAACATGGCAACCGACCTCTCTGGAGACTCTTCAAGTAGTTATGCAAGCCTCTCCGGCTCTACTGGTTCCCCTGGTTCTGGCTTCTCTGATACTGAATCTTCTGAATCCTCCCATTCTGATTCCTCTGACCCCTCTAGCTCATCTAGCTCATCTCGCTCACCGGGATCCTCTGGCTCTGGCTCCTCTGGCTCCTCTGGCTCTGGGTCTTCAGGCGACGACGATCGTCTCCAGCAAGCTAACAGTGCATCAATGTTTTCTATCGGTGTCCTTCTGGCCCTGCCTTTTGCTTTTCTTCTGGCCTAGAAGTCCCGCACTCGTTTTCAGCTTCTCTTCTTCTTCTGTAGAGCTCCCAAGTAATCAATAGCTGTATGTCATGTAATGATCGGACAGTAGTTAGTTTTAAGCTACTGTATTGAGAACAAAGAGAATGAGAGCAGGAAGTAGTTGGATTCCTCCCAATAGGAAGAAAGTCCCACAAAAGGTGATCAGATTATCAACCAGAATAGGTAACGCTCACCTGGAGTGGACCATGCCACATCGTTCTGGAATGAGTACATTAGCAAATTGTAGATCTCACACTAAAGAGCCAGGACAGTGAGTACAGCCTACAGCACTAGGTAGTCGGGATAGTCAGACACACGAATGGGCTCCTAGGATCACAGGCTCTCCACAGACGACCCTTAATCACTTCCCCACCATCCATTTGTTATGATAGCTTGTCTTGATTAAAGAGTGCATGAGTTACACAAGTAGACCCCACTGTCTATATAGAGGCCCCATACCCCCTTCTTCCTCTTCTCTTCTTCTTCAACAGTCTGGCTCGACCCACCACTTCAGCTGCCCTTCCCCTACCGTGAGTACATCCCTGCTTCCCTCTCTCTGTCTGTGACCATGCCCCTCTTGTCAATGAGGTCCCTTCTAATGGGTACCGTCAGCGCTCGCTATCATCCTGATGCTCTGGAGAGCCTGTGCTTCTTGATCGACTTCGTTTGGCCGGAATGGCATTGTCTCTGACAGAACCAATCTACACTACTACATTAACACAGGTATCGTGACGAGCAGTCCATGTTGCCCCTTGACATCTCAGCATGGTGTCATGGCGACCATTCTTTTCAAGGAGCAGATTGGTCTGTTGTCTCTGTCACTCGGGGCTCAGCTCTTGACTATGAAGTGTTCTCGTCTCTGACACTTAACCCCGGTTCTTGTTGTCGTCTTCTCTTCTAGTTACAATCAATTAATGATCCTCTGTGTGATGTTTGTACGTGGGCTTTGTGTGGTGGGTCGAGGTGGATGGTGTCCGGCATCACGGGCAAGGCCAGTGAGGAGCAGTCAACAGGAACAGTGTGGTTGGGTATCGTAGGCGATGAGGCTAGCTGGGTGCTCGTTTGCGTGCTTATATCTGGGTTGTATCGCGATTACATGGTGGAGGGGGTAGTGGTGTTGCACAGAAAGAACCCATAGTAGGAGGCCGAAACTAGGTAACGACACAGGGGGGGGTACGAAGTGACCACCACGACAGTATCCCACATATCGAATGCACATGCATGAATAAGATGGTGGAGTGCATGACTTGCAGCGATGTCTTGAAACAGTGACGCACCCTATCACCAACCTTGAGTTTCTGATGGTAACAGAAACAGGCTCAGAAGACGCTGAAAGAGCGGCTTTACACTACCATATTGCCCTGGCAGAGTCGCATGAAGAAGCAATCATACGACAGTAATTCAATTGGCAGAAAACTAGCCTTTCCAAGACTCCCATTTGACTTTCGAGATGAGACCTCCCACATCTGAGATGCGTCCTATAACCGATTGAACAGGTTGGAGCCAGAACATGTGCGAGATGATATAGCCACTCAGGGAGTGGAAAAAGAATTGCAGCACCTAGGATTCTCGTATGGTCTCCCACTACAATACTAACTAGGCTCTCTGGTGCTTGACTATGGCTGATCGGACGGGAAGCCGTATTTTCACCAGGATATGGCCGCAACTGACAGAAATCGGTGTTGGAGCGTTTTAAGAGGTAAGAAATGTCACGTGAGCGCGAAAATTGAGCTGATTTCGGTCTTGTTTCTGTCAAAAAGATGTCTTTTACCCCTCTTGGCCAGTCAGTCGTCTCAAACAAGATGTTCTGGGGAGCAGGTAGGATCCATACGCAAAAACAGATCAGGCAATTCTGCGTGATACCAACAAAAAAGATATTGACGCTTGGTCACGTGCTCCGATACGGGGAATCGAACCCCGGTCTCCACGGTTCTCAACATGAGAGCGTGATGTGATAGCCCCTACACTATATCGGATTGGTGAGGGTCGGGCTTCGTTGGGCACACAAGAGAGGTCAAGGAGGCCCAAATTTGGCGAAATTTGGGGTTTGTGGGGGCTACTGATGGCCTTTGACTGTTCTTCATCATCGTGCCAACTTCCCTGTTCGTTTTGATAAATATTGGTATGTTTAACGGGCAAGGAAGTACTTGAACAATTGTCGTATTTTGTTAAACTTTTGAGGAGACATCAAGTGAACTAGATAGGCTCTCGCCTAAATAAAAAAAAAGTTAGTTACAATTCTGTAAGGAGTTAGGGGGTTGCTCAGTTAGAAAGCACACGCAAGAATTCACGCAGTAAAACAGGCGTTCTCTCTGTAATATACAGTACTTTTACTTGTACAAGTAGTTATGGAGAGCATATTGACAGACACCCGTCGTACTGTAGCCGTTTGTCAACATCAGTCTATGCATCACTCTATCTTTACACTCAAAGTTTCGGGAGGATTTTAGCTGTGAGACGCAAAAGTGAATACGAGGAGAGCTTCATCTGGGGTTGGACAATAGAACCCCAGACATGGCTGGATGAGTAGATGAGAAAAAGGAATATCGATCCTCAATATGCAAAAAAGTAACACCGACAACTGCAGGATTCGAACCTGCGCGGGCAAAGCCCAACAGATAGTACGATGATTCGAATCTGTCCCGTTAACCACTCCGGCAAGTTGCCTGGGTGTTGGATTCGGCGGCGACGAATACCACCACTATCTGTAAAAAAGCGCCAAATACCCTGCAAAAAGAATGAGCGGTAGGGGAATTGAACCCCTGGCACCTGCTATCGATTAGATCGTTAATGGAAGGCAGATATGTTACCACTACACCAACCGCCCCGAAATTCTTAAATTTTGAGTCGTTGGACAGTGTGAAGGTGTAAAAAGGCGAAAATCGCCGCGAAAATTTTGTTCAAAACGCTTCCTAGAGAGTATCGAACGACATCGACCAGTAAAGATTCATCTGCTTTATATGTATGGACTCTTTCTGCTTACATTAGCTTCCTATTTCGCAGTTTCAGGGCTCCTGAAAATCGAGATGGTATACATGCCCAGATCTGGTCTCGCAACATTCATTGATTGTGGCAGTATCTTTCTGGGTGACCACATACTCATGAGAATCCCATTTGTGAGTTGCAGAAGGGGTACTTGTACTTGTACCAGTAATCATACACCCTATAAGTACAACGTCATGACCTCATCGGCAAGTTCTACCACTTCAGAAGCCAGCCAGATGATTCTCACTTTTCGGTGGGAGCTGTTAACTGCTCTACTGAAGAGTATGCTGTTGACCTAACTAATAGTTACAAAGTCAACGGATCTACCTTAAAGTCTACTTGAGCCGATCACACTTCTGGCAAGTACCGAATAATCACGCCCTGTGAATTGAACAAAGACTGGCAAGCTTGATATACGACTCAAATACATCAGTTCTTGTCACACAACCATTCAGTCAAGCTATTGTACTCCTGAGATCCTCTCCACAGTTGTATACGATGACCTCTCGCTTCTCTCATCATTTCCAAACCTTAAATGAACGCGTGCATGACAGACATGCATGCCACCAAAATGAAACCTCCATTTTACACACAACAATGTCAGTGCGGGACTCTTTACTGGGGCTCAAGGAGTCGATGGAAACGCCGCTGGCGCTGGATCCTCGGGAGCGCGAAGATCAACTTCAGAAGGAACTGCGACAACTGCAACAGCTGAATCTGGTGATCGAGAACACCCGTGAAGCCGTGCGAACAGCCACCCAGCATGTGGAGACCGTCCAGGCCAACGTCAACTCATCACATCTGCTGGCAGACAAATGGAACACCATCATGGCACAAACAAGTCACACATACTCGCTTCTCAACGACTCCACGTGGCATGGACGAATGGCGGAGCAGGAACAACATGAGCAACGGATGAGAGAGCTGGAGCTTCAGCATCAACGGGAGGAGGAGGAGAGATTGCGACGAGAAGCTCAGATGGCGGAGCAAGCACAGATCCAGGCAAAACAGGAGGAAGAAAAACGAGAGAGGGAAGAACGAATGAAGAGGAGACTGTACAGAGGAGGATCAGTCAGGGGAGGTGTTCGAAGAGGGAGTGTTCGAAGGGGCTGAAGCTGATTCGGTCTGTGGCGTTTCGGCTATTTATTTATTAATGTCATTCTAATTCATGCTACTGTATTGGTACGGGCCTGTTGCCGCCGAGAGTGTCGAGACGTGCATCACAGCATAGTGATATCTGTCGTAGTCGTAGTACCAAACGCAGTACACATACTGGTGACCGAGTTGCAAATCTGGCATCGATTCTATCGTAGATACTACAGTGTATATACCCCACGTCTTCTACGGTTGCCTGGCCAAATACCCTCGCTATGATGGCAACAGCAAACTCCCTTAGTGAGCATGGTGTTTCTGACTACCGATTTCTTCAGCTCTGGTTCTTGGTGGCCCGACTGCCATCAAACGCTACCAGCAGCTATCGACTTGTGCTCATACTACAAGTAATGTACGCGTACATACTGCCCCCTTCTCTCAAAACAAGTCACCACACCCACAATCAAAGTCCGTTTGCTCAGAGCACTCAGCTCGAGCTATGTATTTTCCAACTAATTATGTATAACCCTCTCGCGTTGCCTTTACTTTCGGAAAAGTCCGCCCAAAAATCCACTCTTCTTCGTCTTCTGCTCCTCTCCTCCCTTGGCAGCCTCGGCCTGAATCTCGGCCGGGTAGTCGACATAGTTGTAAGCAATGTCGAAAAACACGGGCTTCACCAGCACAGGCTTCAACCGCTGGTCAAACTCCACAATGTTGTTGGCAGTATCAGTGGCCGTTGCCATGGGATACGAGTCCATGTTGTCTGAAACGGGGTGGTTGAGGGGCTTCTCGGTCAGTCGCTGAGCAATGGTCTCCAGAGCCTGCAGTCTAGCGGTGTTTGCGACGAGCTGGGCGTTCTTGGGGACGGGGATTCCAGTGACAGCAGCGTGATCAGTCTCTCCGACAGTCTGTTGCAGCTGGAGAGCCTTGTTTGTGAGAGCAAGAGCGTTCTTGTAGTCTCCAACCAGATCGTAGGAGGCGCCAATAGCAGCGAGCTTCTGGGCTCTGTAAGCAGACTTGGTAGCTGTAAGGGCGGCGACAAGAGAAGCGTCGTTAGACACACCGGCCAGGTTGAGGATCTCGTCAACAGACTGAACAATGTTACCTAGCAGACGCACAGAGTCCTTGAGCTGCAGAAGTCGGGTGTGAGTAGAGATCTTCAGCGCGCTGGGAAGCTTCTCCTTGTTGGTCTTGGCATGGTCCTTTCGGTCGACAGTCTTGAGCTGAGACACCTCGCTCAGCAGCAGCAGGTCTCGCTCGATTCGCTGCTGCAGCATGTGGAAGTTGATGAAGGTCAGCACAATGTGGGCGTTTTGGGTGGTGTCGTCGTGGGCAGCGATACCTGCGAGCTCAAATCGCTCGAGCTCCTCCTTGACAAGATCGTTGGCAGACTGCCACAGAGACAGCAGAGTATCGTAATCAGAGATGGTCTTCTCCTCGGACTTGGTCTGGGTGAGAGCGTTGCTGACTGTTCGAGCCACATCGGGATCGGTGATTTTTGCCTGATGGCCTCTCCACTCAATCTCGTCCAGACCGTGGACCTCGTCCACCTCCAGAGCGTGAGGGTTGATCTTCTCAACCAGCTTTCCAAAATCGGATCCGGCATCAACGTATCCCTTAGAGGCGTTCTCCAGATCGAGCTTTCGGTCAGGAGACACCTTGAGCAGTGCTACACCGAGGGCAGGGTCGATCTGGGTAGAAATGACATCGGCCAGCAGCTCGGCCTCCTCAGCGTCCTTGGCCAGGGTGATCAGAGCAGACAGACCCACTCGAGCAGCCGAGTAAGGCTGCACCAGCTTCTGCCACTGCTTTTTGTGTGCGTAGAGAGCGCCTTCGAGCAGAAGACGGTATGTGGCAATCTGCAGTCGAACCACGTCGCTCTGTGTGTCAGAAACGGAATCCTCCAAGGCAACGGCATACTGCACGGCCTTGGTCAGCTTGGAAGCCACCCGTTTTCGCTTGCCGGCTGATCCGTTGGTCTCCAGAATAGATGCAGTCTCCTGAGACACGGCCCATGCTCGCTCGGCCTGCAGCAGCAGCAGTTGTGCGAATCGAGCGTCCTCAACAACGTCTTCGGTGGACACTTCCTTGGGCGAGTACTCCTTTGTGTTCTTGGTCTGGACGCCAAGTCGTCGTTTGAGGGTCGCCAGTCGCTTGGTGACGACTCCTCGGTACTCGATTCCGGCGGTTCGATGCGAAAGAACGGTCAAAAGCGGGTTCTCCATTCTGTGCTTGTTTTTTTTGGTGATGGGGTGTTTGTCACTGTCTGTGGTGATGTGGTAATTGAAAAACCTAGAATCGCCAGGTCATGTGACAAGTTGGGAGAGCGAGAAGTTTATGTGGAGTAGAAGGGGGGGACGAGGTGGGGGGATAAAAGGAGGTTCCCGAGGTGCTAGAGAAAAGGAGGGAAAGGGAATCAATTACGTGTATCATTTTCGAGTAGCTTGCAAAAATTCAGAATGGCCCGATACCAGCAAGGTGCTTACCCATGGTACTTATCTGCTCCCCTGTCAAAACAGACGTTAAGCGAGAACCGTAATTAGTGCAAGGTGTGAAAACGAGTGTATCAACATTATGGCAGGATGTATCTGGGATCTGAAGAACGGAAACACGGGTGCAATGATAGGCCAAGAGGGACTCGTCGATTGGGTTTCTTATCTAGGTTCTTATCCGCTCTGGATGACACTACTTTATTGTGGTAGTTCATCCATTCTCGTCTCAGCTCCTCAGATATTCGTGCTAGAGAGATGATAACTTGGCCATGAAAATCACCGCTCTTTTGCGACTCTTTTGAATATATATTTATCTCACTAATGTTCTGTCTTCAGCGTTTATTGATCTGACCGGTCCGTTCACAACATCACCGTTTTGTGCACCTACTTTATGTGTCCATAACTATGTTTACTCAAGACCCAGATTTTTATCTCTCTCATCCCATAAACTCGCTGAATACAAAACACAGATGTCGCTCAAAATGCCACAAACGATTGCTCCAGCCAAACACAAGGAACTGCTCGACGTGATGCTGTCCACCTTCTCCAGCAAGCAGTCGGCTCCCATCGATGTCCCCGGTTGTCTGGTCTACCTCAAGGTCCAGATCAACCGACTGGGGACTCTGGCTAGATACTACAATGTTCTTCACTTGCAGTACGACTCTATGCCTGAGCCTGCTCGAACTGAGCTGGCCACGATTGCCCGGAAGATCATGATCATCGGTCAGCATCTGGTGGACACTCTCGGTCCTGATCACCCTCTGACTGAGGAGCTCGCAGACATGATTCAGAATGTCGGACAGCGAGTCATGTGTCTTGATGAGCCTGTGACGAACTAATGAGCCTCACGCTTTGAACGACCAACAGACAAACAGTCAACGCAATCAGAACTTAGCCCAGCCAGATAGACGACAACCACTGGTTCTGTAAATGAGGCCTTGACGACGCGTACCACACAGAGGTATTGCAAGGAGGGGTATATAGACAATAGATTTCTGTCCGAGAGAGCGTCCTATGAGAGGACTCAAGTCTGGTAAGTATTTGGAGCTATAGGTTCCGGATGTCTTCCTTGCATGCAGACTACACATAGTTGCAGGCATCTCAGCTTGGTGCGGAACTGTGGCCAGCCAAGGGATATCGACGACCATTTGCTCAAAACCGAGTGCGTAACAACCGGATAACCTCTAAGCCCGAAAACATCCACGAAAGCTATCACCACATCTCTCGCCAAGCGATTAGGATGTCTAGAGATGCCATTCCGAACTTTGATTCATTTTGAGTTCCACTTATCTCGTCAATTTGCATGTGTGGATGGTAGTGTAGAAGTGCTCGGAGAAGTCTCTGCTTGCAGAGATAGCAAGTTCAACCCTCTATTTGTATCAATCTCAAAGGATCTCACATCATCGACACTCCCCGTTGAACTATATCGATTCTCATACTCGTCATAGTCCATCTCCAACTCAAAACGAACAATGAAAACGGTTGAAACAAGCAATTGTATGTTCATCAAGAGCAATCATGGGGTGTTGAAGAGTCTGTTTGCGTTGTGGGTTTTGAGATTAGAAAATATTGGTTAACGCACGTGATCGCGGTTATCACCCTAACCTCATCTCCCACGCCGATAAGTGGCCGAGAATATGCATGGTTGACTGGGGTGCATTATTGTGTGGCAAGGCACAGATCTCAGGGAATCCACCTCCGATTCGGAAAGTGTAATTGCCGCCGAGAAGAGTCAGCTCCTCGTGTTTCACTTGTCTTCAGTTCGAAACTCCCATTGGTATAGTTGATGGAATTCCATGGAACAGTGTGGAATCAACCAACCGTGTTGAAGGCAGCCTCAGGGCCGCCTGCCTTCCAATAGCAAGCTACCCATCTCTAGATTAGTAAGTCCAAAGAGTCATAAAAGACATTGTATGTCCCCGTAACTCTGTCTCAATTGACTGGCACTTTCGGCTATTGTCTTCCTTTGCTTCTTTTGGGTCACCTGCATCGAAATATCTCCGCCTACAAAAATATATCTGCATTCGAGTTTCATGCGGAGGAGTGTGTGGGAGAAAAAGGTGGTAATCTGATCTTTGAGTGATTTCGCAAGGCCAGAAAGTTGCTGACTAAGCAGAAACATCACGTTACTTCGGATCACGTGCTCAGCTCTTCTCCAGCATGTCTAGACCACCCAGAAAACACACTCCACGTGGCTTACAAATCCAGCTTTACTAACCTCGTCTTGCATAACTCTATCTATTGGCTAGAACATTGTCAATGTAGTAGAGCAATAGATGTGTCATAACCAAGCACTTCCAGGTGGAGTAGAGACGAAAAAAGTACATTTCTAGACCCACAAAATTGTCCCTTTTGAAATGAGGGTTTAATATCGCTTATATTCCCCCTCGACCCTCGTATTCTTCGCCACCCTCCAGTATTGGATTTACACGTGCCGTGATTTACACCTCCCAAAATTGACTTCCCCAGAGAAAACGGTGTGCACCAACAGGACTACTATCCACTTCCCTCCATCACCACAACACAACTCACGCAATGACCCTCCGACTTGCGTTTCGAAGCGTGGGCCGTGCAATGGCCACCAGGACCGCGTACCCCTCGCTGACCCGAACCCTGGCCACCCACGCTCCTTCCACAGAGACCTTCACTGCCTCTGCGCCCGAGGGATCTCTGGTTGCCAAGGCTGTTGAGGCCGTTCAGAATGCTCCTGCTGGAGACGAGCGACCCATTTACCTGGACATGCAGGCCACTACCCCCACGGATCCCCGTGTGCTGGACGTGATGCTCAACTACTACACAGACATGTACGGAAACCCCCACTCCCGAACACATTCTTACGGATGGGAGACTGATACCGCCGTGGAGAAGGCTCGAGAGGAGATTGCTGCCCTGATTGGTGCTGACCCCAAGGAGATCATCTTTACCTCCGGCGCCACCGAGTCCAACAACATGGTCATCAAGGGTATTGCCCGATTCTACAAGGGCCGAAAGCGACACATCATCACCACCCAGACCGAGCACAAGTGTATTCTGGACTCGTGCCGATACCTGCAGGATGAGGGCTTTGAGGTCACCTACCTGCCCGTTCTGTCCTCTGGTCTCGTTGACATGAAGCAGCTGGAGGAGGCTATTCGACCCGATACTGCTCTGGTCTCCATCATGGCCGTCAACAACGAGATTGGTGTGATCCAGCCCATCGCCGAGATTGGCGCTCTGTGTCGATCTAAGAAGGTCTTCTTCCACACTGATGCTGCCCAGGCTGTTGGTAAGATCCCCATCGACGTTAACGCTGACAAGATTGATGTTATGAGCATAAGTGGACATAAGCTCTACGGCCCCATGGGTATTGGAGCCTGCTACGTTCGACGACGACCCCGAGTTCGACTCGAGCCCATCATCACCGGTGGAGGTCAGGAGCGAGGTCTGCGATCCGGAACTCTGGCTGCTCCCCTCGTTGCTGGTTTCGGAGAGGCTGCCCGTCTGTGTCGACAGGAGATGGCCTACGACACCGCCCACATCAAGAAGCTGTCTGACAAGCTCAAGAACGGCCTTCTTTCCATGGAGCACACTTCTCTGAACGGTGATGCCGAGAAGCATTACCCCGGTTGTGTCAACATTTCTTTTGCTTACGTTGAGGGAGAGTCTCTTCTGATGGCTCTCAAGGACATTGCTCTTTCTTCCGGATCCGCCTGCACTTCTGCTTCTCTCGAGCCCTCTTACGTTCTGCGAGCTCTTGGTGCTGATGATGCTCTTGCCCATTCTTCCATTCGATTCGGTATTGGCCGATTCACCACCGAGGCTGAGGTCGACTACGTCCTCAAGGCCGTGCAGGAGCGAGTCAACTTCCTCCGAGAGCTGTCTCCTCTGTGGGAGATGGTCCAGGAGGGTATTGATCTGGACTCTATTGAGTGGTCGCAGCATTAAGCGAGCATGGCGGGAAGCAAAACAATTGCGCAGCCTTAGCGAGCGATAAGAACAGGTCTAGACAAACGGTGCCTCAGGCACAACTAGATTGTCAACAATAAACCAAAAACTGATGAGCCATGAGGATAGGCATGGCATGTGATGAATATAGTGAATGATAGTAGTGATATGAGTTGTGTTGGTGGTGTAAGCTGTAAAGATGAGTGGGAGGTGGTGAAGAGTTGGAAGAAAAGTGGAAGGTCGTGGAGACGTAAATGTAACAAATGTAATCTTGAATGTTAGATCCCGTTGAGCAAATACGGGCTGCCGTGCACACTAGCCCGCTACAAGTGCACAAGCAACGCCTTGTTCTTGATGATGGAAACAAGGGATGACTCCTATGTCTGTGCACTGGGTGCATAAGTTGGTACCATATTAAGCGTCCGGGTATACTTTTGTATGCGCCATTTCGTCACTCCACGTCTTTGTCCAACATCGTGGAGTCGTGAACAAGTGTACCCCGTACTTTGTTTTCTACACCTTGAGGGTAACGAGATCTGTGCTGCTTTCCTGTGCACAAGGAGAGCGTTTAGATGACAAGGGTCTGTAGCTCAAGCAGCGGCTAGAGTTTGCGTTGAAAATGCGCCTTGGTCTCGATACGGCTCAAGAGCCAGACATGCCTAATGGATTATAGCGCAGGTATAACTTTGCCAGTCACCATTTTTGAGCTTCTCAGCTTTGGGCTTTGGCTTCGGGCTTTGAGCTTGGCTTGCAATGCTTCAACTCTGAGCCTAAGGGCTCTGAAAACCACACCCTGTCGAAAGATGGAGTACATACTCCGATAGCGGCGGTTGAGCATCTTTGCGATAGGCGCAAGGGGTGAAGGGCGAAGCGAACATTCTGCGTTTTGAATCTGAAAATGTTTGCCGGGGAAGAGTGTCTTGAAAAACCCTTGAATCATTTTGAGACAAGTGAGCGTGCGGTTGGATCGCAATGGGTGACTTTGAAGGCGCCGGAAGGGCTTGAAAAGACACCGATGGAAACCCTGCGAGGATAAACCCTTCAAGCACGAACTTCAAGCTCCTGCAAACCAACCTCTAGGGCAACGGAAGCCGGTACCACGGAACGGTACACGACGGGATTTCGTTTGGATCTCAGTCACACGATCTATAAGATGAAGAAATCAAAGGTTAGTGTGCATTAGTTTGGGGTTAAGTTGGGATTCATGCAGTTGCCGGAAGAGCCCAAACAGGTAATGCAACACCCCCATGAGCCTGTCGATGGCATCTCTCTTGACGTCCAGCTGTCAGATCGCGGTGGGTGAGATGGGCTGACTCTTGTGAGCTCACCTGTCAATGCAACAAAGGGAAGTTGGGTGCTGGCAGGTATTGATGGAGACGATAAACACGCTTTCTCCCTTTTTAATCAATCGGGACTAAATATGGCGACCTCGCTTAAAAGGCTCACAAGTGCTTTGTGTTAAGGGGAAGTTGTATTAATTAGTGAATGTATACAATTCGCTTGTGTCCATAGTTTATGGTGAGGTTCAACTTTGAGTTGTGTACACATGGGAAATGAAGAACTTTAGGCACAGCCGTCATGCTTGCAGGAGTGGACAAAAAATACAGGGTGCTCGAGAATGTAGGCAGGGTGTCAGTTGTCATCGGAGGGTCGGATTTTCGACGTCGTAGATTTTTAGCAGTTCAGCATGTCACTTTCGGAGACTTGGGGTCATTCACCATCTTTTCTGAAACACTTATTAGCTTCCTGCTGGACTTGCCTGTTTTGTCAAGTATACAAAACTCTGCAGTCGACCTGCGCCTGTGTGCACATGCAGTGGAAATGGCGGACGATGCTGAAAGAGGTTCATTAGTGAGCATTTATAGGGTGTGATGTAGTTGATCAATAGCTCCAGCTAACAAAGAAGCGTGAAGAGGGGCTCTACTAGACCCTGTTCGTACGTGTTTGTAGCCAGTACATTGTACATGTGTTTGTATATTTACGTTGGTTGGGGTACGTCATGATATGAAACGTTGATACCTGTGGGAGGAGAGCAGCCACTGGAAGAACAAAAAAGCAAGCCGATGAGAAATACTCTATCTGGGCTATCTCGAGACTATCATGGGGACCCAAGACTATCGAAAAAGCAACTTTCATGCAATTCGGGTCCGATGATACTTGCACATCAGCCTAGAGTAGTGCTCTAATCTCAGCAGCTACTTGTAGTCATAGGTACGAGCTTGAAGATCTATTCTCAACTGCAGTAACGTTCCTTGCGTGGGTGTGAGCCACTTTCTATGAACAGTTCATAAATGATCGCTTCTGGAAGGAGCACTTTTAGCCGTCACCGATGGCGGAGAAGTCCATTCTTTGGTTTTGCGAATTACCCCCCTTTTCGGACCCCGTCTACCGTACCAATGGTGCAATGGCGTGCTTTCTCCCTATTTCGCTCATCACCGCTAGTTACGGCAAACAATACCAACAGCCATACAGCACGATCTACAGTCTCGTATACTGGCAAACCTAAGTTGCCATTGTCTGGGTGTCTGTTGAGTGCTTCTGGAACAAGTCGTTAGGGTTGGGCTGGATTTCGTCGAGCTGTCTTTTGCCATTGTTCCTTGTTCTACTCACACACACGCTTTTCACACCCAAGAGGCTGGTGACAACGGCTGAGAGTCAGGTGGAGACTGAGTTACGGCTCGGACGGAGTCGTAATCGGATCGGGAGTGCAGGCAAAAAGAAAGCTCCACTTCCGATGGAGTGTTTGTGTTTGCAAAAAGAAATAGCTGGACGAAACGGACACATACACGTGGATACACGTTGTTTTGCACACACACACGACTAAACCCTGGCTCGCCTGTTACATTACATCGTCAGGCGTCAGACGTCACATGTAGCCTTTTTGCTTGGCTTGGCTGTGTCTTACCTATAGGCAGGGATTAGGTTGTGAAAAGGATGATGGCGTAAGTACTCGTACCAGCAAGAGGTGAACGAATTAGACCTTGTGTGATTGACCGGTTCAAAAGCTGAAGAGAACTAGCTACCGAATAGTTACTGAATGCAACTACAGTAATGAGCCAATCAAATCCCTTGGCCCTGTCACTCCCTTTACCTTTCGCTTGTTCGTTTTCATGATGACGTCTGAGAACAGTCACCACTCGGTCCAGCATCCGACGGATGTCCCTGAACAAACAAGACAAACAAGACAAGCCAGCAAGCTAGGAGTTTGACAGGTCGGAGAAGTCGGAGGGAGGCAATGACATGTTTAAGTAGCCCAGACAGTTGCTTTCAAACCGGGAAAAAAGACTATGTCAGACGTCTGTGCCTTATCAAGTGTTTCTCACCACCCAAATCGGTGATATACACCGTTAAGAAGAACTTGTCCGCCATTTCAGTTTTGTCCTGCATACCCCATCTTGGAGATTGCAGCTTGGCAGAGATGAAAATGCCCAAGCCAGAGCTGCATTAGTAGCGAGCTAGTGGCGATTATCTGAGCGTCTGGTTGATCTGAAAAACGAAGAAGCCAAGGTCCAAAAGACAACTGCCGCCAGGAGCATGTGGAAGACCTTGGTGTGTGTCAGCATGTCAAATCATGTCCTCCAGCTCTATCAGATCATCTGAAATGCAACAAGAACGTGCCATCCAACCTTAGAGACGTACAACTCGTACACCGATACAAACACAATGGCCAGCTTGGGCAGTGTTGCACCCCTTCGGGCATCGAACTCCGGGAGACACACATTCCCGGGCCATTGTTCTTGGCAGGGAGGGTGCGACAGCCACTCTTTTGAGGCTGTTCAGGGCCGCGTTTGTGTTTGAACTACGGGACCTCTCAGCCGGTGTTGGGGGAAAGATCTGCTTGTTGCACAAAAAGAGTTTCATTCACATGGCGAACAGGACGAGTTTGTTGTGCCAACCTACATGTCGAACTCTAACGCTGCTGGAGTGCAGTGCAGGAATATTTTTGACTTGTATCTATCCCTAAAATTTTTTGAGCTGGGCTATAGACGAAGGCTAAAATGGGAGTTAGCGAAGTAGAGTCAAAGTTTAAGCAGTGCATGAATAAATACATGCCAGAGACCGCCAGAAGCATTAAAAGACACCAGATACACTGCCAGAGAACGCCCCCCAAACGGCTCAAGGGACATGAAGAAATCGAGAAACGGATGTTTGCGGTGCAAACAGCTCAAGCGCAAATGTGACGAGGAAAAGCCCGCATGCGAACGGTGTGTCAAGGCCGGGGCTGCCTGCGAGTACAAAAAGGTACTAACCTGGGGCAATGGAGTCGCGTCCAGAGGAATTCACAAGGGAGCCACCTTCATCAGCGACGTGGGATCTCGCGCGCACGTGGAGGCAGCGGTCAGAAACTTCAGAGTCGACATTGAATCATCGCCATCTTCAATGAGCACTCCAAGCTCAGACGGAGGAGCAGGATCAGGAACTTGTATGGCTCAAGGAGGATTGGAATTGCTGCCCGTCTCGTCAATCCCTGGATTCGCAGACCAGATCAGCTCCATCCTCACCCACATGGAACAACCAGTACACATGCCCGTGATCAACCCGGTAGACGAACAAGGAGGAAGGATACAATCGTTATCAGCAGACGCATACCCCCCGGGCTTCCTGCTGGACCTGGAAGACTCGCTGCCCAAAGAAGACTACATTTTGCTGCGCAAGTTCTTCTACGAAGACCATTGGCGATTGTTGGCTCACAACCGTAACGACGGTCCGTTAAAGCGATACATTGTGCCATTAGTAAGCAAAAGTCCGGCTCTTGCTGAGGTGATTATCGTTTTTGAGGCTCTGTGCACCGGTCAGAGCTATGAGTCGTCATTGCGACGTTTCGGAGGAGCTATCGAACTGTTTCTGAAGGAACTGAGTCCTGAAAAGCCACCGGAGACGGCTTTCGCGGTGGGAGTGTTCATTTGCTTGTTTTCCCTGTCAGTTGGTTACAAATGGACTTCCCATATTCAACTTCTGTACTCATTAGTTGAAGCTAAGCCCTCCACCATCTTCTCTGGCGACTTTCACTCCGATATTATCGCCAATCTGGGTATTTTCGACCTGGACAACTTCATTGCAGGCCGAACGTCACCCAGACTCAACATCTGGCTCAAGTACTGCCTGGGCAGAAGCGGATATGACCCCATCACCGGTCTGCCGTACTCCATGATTGATATGTTGGCGAAAGCATCGGATGGACAGAACATTATGCATGAATTATTGACATTCAGACGTCCATTGCAGGAGGTACGACCCGAACCCTTACCCACGTCGACTCCTGGACCAGCTCACATTGTCTCTCTTGTTCAGATGCCCTTTTGTGAGGCTTCCATGCATGTTTGGGAGGCCTATCGACACGCATTGATGCTGTACGTGTACATGTTCAATGGAGGCCATGTGGACAACTTGCCTGCAACCTGCGAAGACGCATATATGCATTCGGATGCGGTTTCAACTGTTCGGGTGAATTGCCCCTGTTTCTATGCATTTGGCCCCTATTCATGGTTGGATTGATGACAGATAGCATGACCCTGAGGCAGCGAATTGCCAGACAATTTGAGCGACTCATCTCACCTCTCAATTACCTGCCCATTCGTATGGCTCATAAGCTGATGCTGGAGTATTGGCGAAGAAAGGAGACTCAGCGCAATGTTAGTTACCATGACATTGCTAGAGAGTGGAACATGGAGGTGTGTTTGTTTTAAAAAAGACGGAAAAGCGAGACGCGGTGGATATGGTGCATACCTGGTTGGTATAAACGGGGTCTTTGAGGCCATGGTATTTATTGTTCTGATGTATTGTCATCAGTGTCTATTAGTGTGTAAGTACATACAATATACGATATTTATTGGAGAGCGAAGGGTCAGTAATTTTTGGTACTTATACGAGCATTGTATGTACATATTGTAGGATGATCTATACGAATGGAGACGTGGTCTTTGTCTGTCTTTTGATGCTTTCGTTGTTTCTGTTTGAACGCTGCTTTGTCTGAGAACTCCTGAAGTCTTCTTTGTGAGCGCACTCCGAGATCTCACGAGAACTACGGATCTTTGTTTCCACACCAGCCTCGTTAGGGAGAGGGCTATTTTGTACTGTTTGGTCCGTTTCGTACACACAGACGCCACTAACGCAGCAGTCTGCTTGACTCGCCTTCAGGGCCTAGACAAAGACACAGGAGTGCAGTAGTTCGACTTTTAGTGTGGGGTGGTGGGCGGAGATGTGTATGTTGCTGGTGTGACGCTGACGATCCAGTGTAACAGTTCCCCAGATTTCATTTTGAACATTCAGCTTTGGTAATATCGATACAAACGGGGTGGCCAGAAGGGCAAAAATGTCCGAGACCGGAAAGGAGCCAAGCGGAAAACGCAATGACCTGCGAAAAAGCAGCTAGCACCTCCGACTAGAACCAGAAGAAGCAAAAAGAATGAAAAAGGCACAAGAAGCAGCGGCAGCATAAAGAACGCAGGGAAACGTGGTCAGCAGCACAGAAAACAATAAGACAACTGTTATGATCTAATCAGATTTAAGCAACAGCTCCTCAAAATCAAAGGGTATAGATACAGCCTCTAGCTACAAGTATATTGTCTTTTGTGAAGGTCCACCAACTGTTGGCTATTGTTCTCTCCCATCTACTTGTACTAGTGGATATTATGCGCCCACCCAAATGACGGGTCCTTCAGAATGGGCTAGATCCACATGGTCAAACTGCCTGTTATCTGCGTGGTTGTTGAGAAACGGCTTAAGTCACTGACAGCACGCTAATCCTCCTTGTTCGATGGTGTGATTGGAAATGGCAGCTGCCGTTGCGAGCAATTTTTGGGGGGATGCCAAGAAGATATTATCCAATTGTTGCGTGGAGCAGGTGTAGTGCGATCGTGTACACCAGACGTTTGACGTGGATCTCGTCTAGATCTGTCTATCTATCTCTTTTAACGAATCCTGCTCAGGTCACTTTACAAACCATCTCTAGTGAGACAATGGCTGCTAGACTGGAAAGATAGGCGCAGGATAATATTCGATTGTCGGAACAACTAAAGGTTGCCTTAGTACACTCTCGAGTACCACTGTTATGCCGATCCGGAACTAGAAGGTGCGTGACACGAGTATACCCAGAGATCAAAGAGTTAGTCAGAAGGGGGCTACTAGGCAGTAAGTTCTTGGGGGTCACTTTCCTTGTTCAGAGCCACCTTGTGCGGCTGGCATTGTTCACAGCATTCCATGGTACATACAGCACGTACAGTACGATACAATGTGGACATCGACTACTGGTGGTCAAGAGCACTAGAGCTCCGTGGTAACTCGTAGAGGGTTATTAATTATGGACCGAAGCGAAACAAAAAGCGAATGGACCTTTCGGGATTTGGTGTGAGAACGTGGGTTGACAAGGTACTAGTACTAGATAGTTGAGTTAAGATGCTTGTAAGTACATACCAAGAATGCCACCAACAGCAACGACAACGTCGGTCTCGGCGGTGTTCTTGGCCTTGACGAGGGTGAGTTGTTTTCGGGTGTTTTAGGAGAGTGAGGGGTGGTACAGTAATGAGAACGATGTCATTGGGTGTGCTCTTTTTGGGGCCAGCCGGACCTTTATGGGGCCAACCGGGGCCACTCTCGAAATGGGTCCCTTTGAGGGGAGATCAGAATGTAAGGGGAAAGGTCCAATCAACGGCGGATTCATGCCCACACACTGTGAGCAGCTCGGGCCCGTACCTCTCTATGTACAGTGTTTCCCATGAATCATATTGTCTTCACAGCGACTTCGTGACATTGCCCTTCGATGGTTGGATCGCATTCTCTTCCATAGAAGCTCATGGAGGTCTAGGGCACGTGGAGACTGAGATTATCAGTGGTAAAGCTCAGCCAATAGATATATTCGTAGTTTCTGGAGTCTTTGTCTCTCTGACGATCTTGTGGGGGGCTCGAGAACGCTCTATGCTCACGTACATACAGTAGTACACACTGTATGAACCCTTGAGGTCACTGTATGAACACCTGCACTCCGAAGAGCTAGAACTGACACGACTCTTTCATTCTTGAGAGCTGCTCCTGCCTTGATACCGTCAGATAAGTATGTCGATGTTCCCAGGGTGAAGTTCACGATCTTGCTGACGAGTCGCTCGACCTGATGCTCATCGAAACGCTGGACACCTGTCACTTCTGAAGAGGAAGGTGGATGCCTGTGGCTGTCACAGACTGAAACCGATGCTGACAAAACTGTACGTAGTCGAGGGGTGGGTCTTTACCTCATGAGAAGTTCAGCGCTGGAGTTGCAGTGTGTCGAAGAGGTCTGGTTTGGTCGGTGTCTTGTTGCGATGTGAGTATTCCGAGAGTGTGATTGTGTGACGAAGTTGAGTGAGAGTCGGGGACCTTGTTGAAACGTTACTGTGAGGTAGCGAGTCCATCCGCTGTGCCCTGATGTAAGGTGTCTGATGGTGTAGCGGTGTTGTTCATCTGTGGATGGAAGAAGATACACACGCTGGCACAGTAGCTGCTACACGCACAACCCACACACGGTACACTTGAATGAACTGCAGACTACAGCACTTGCTGCTCCTTTCTTCCTTAGAATACTCATACAAGTACATTGATCTCATAAGAGCCAACTAGTTCCAGTCTCTTCTCTCAACACCACCACACTCACTTCTGCTCGATTATCCTAACTGCGAGATACTCCGTCGGAGGACTTGGACTTGAAAGAAACATGGTTGGATGCTTGCCTCCCACAATCATTCCCTGGGTGTTCGCATCGTCCATGACAACCAAATGATGTATCTTCTCCGGATACACAAGATTCCCTTGAGGATTCACTAAATAGAGCCTGTGGCCAGCATGCAGCATTCTGAGTGTGTCGGCAAAGACCCCGTGACAATTGAGCCACAACGAGAAGCCCTTCTTCTCAGGGTCCGGTTTTGCCTCTACCAGCTTGCACTGTACTGTCCGTGAGTCTCCTGTGCCAAACTCATATGGCTCACTGGCAACGATCACAGCCCAGGCATCGATGGATGCGGACTCTGACATTTGTGTGATGACATGAAGAAGGCTAGGAGCTGATAAGATGAGCTCTATATATATATTATAAAAGAGATTTGCCACACGATTAGACACGTCTGGCCAATGTGTGTGTTTTCCATCTTTATGCACAGGTGTGGATGTATGCAAGGGAGAACTTCGCCAAGTGGTGACAGGTCGTATATCTTTTACTGCAGGCGCACAACAGCTCAGCAGCCACGCAATCTTCTATTGCCATACTGTCTCTTGTCTGTCTCTATACTGAGTTAGAACAATACATCAACTACCATCTTCCTTATGAAGAAATGTCAGGAGACCTACAATGATCACCGACTAGCTTCTCGTCAACACCTACTACCCCCAACTTCTACAACCATGTCATATCATGTATTTTCTCACCTATTCAGCTTGTCGTTTGCCTTCCTCTTCCCTCATCGTGTGTTGTGTGTGTGTGTGAGTGTGTGAGTGCTCCCTCTTCGGGTCCATCATGCAAGCGCCATCTCCCGTCGTCCTGTCAACCTTTATGCGTCACTCTTTTTTTCCTGCTCGGGTTTCGACTCGTCCTCCTTCTCCTTCTTGGGCGTCACCAGCATTTTGTACTCCTTCTTGGTCACGAACGAGTTTTTGAGCGCCTCGTTATCCACGAACCAGCTGACCTTGCCAGCGCATGCCTCATTGACCAGTGAACTGGGCAGTCCCTTCTCCGGTCGCTCGAAAATGGTCTTGATGATGGGTGCCTTGGTGGCTCCCTCAACCACGAATGTGACTCGGTGTGCGTGTCGGATGACGGGCAGAGTCAGCGTAATTCGTCGGGGCGGGGGCTTAGGGGCATCTTCAATGGGCGCCACCCAAGCCAGAGACTCACGAAGAAGAGGGTGGCTGGGGAACAGCGAACAGATGTGTCCGTCGGGAGCACATCCCAGCAGCAGCAGGTCGAACATGGGCAGCTTGACGGAGTCCTTGGCGGCAAAGCCCTTGATGAGCACCTTTTCGTAGGCGTCTGCGGCCTCCTGGGCGTCGTCCAGCAACGACTCATCGACGTGGAACACTCGTGGTTTCGGCGTGCCCTCAGGAATCTTGTCGTAGATCTCGCGCTTGAACAGTCCGTAGTTGGACTGCTCGTCGTCGAAGGGCACGAGTCGCTCGTCGGCGAAATAAATATCCCACTGATCCCATCGCACGTCGTCTCGAGCCAGCAGACCCTCGTTGAGCACGTGGATCAGCGAACCGCCGGAAATGCCGATTCGGAACCGACGTGGAGGAGGCGTGGTGGGCGTCTGTGTTCCACTGGAGGCTCCAGAGGCGGCTCCAGCATTGGAGGGCCGCTTGTTATCCGCGGCCCGTTTGGCGTCCAGCACATTGTTCTGCTGGGCGACCACGTGATCGGCCAGGGCCTCGGCCACCCGGTGGCTCTCAGGCCATGCGTACACTGCAGGCACCTGTGTAGTCATCTTTGTGTCTTGTTGTCGCGAGTGGTAACAAGAGGTGGAGATATGTGTGTGAGTGTGTTTAGTCAAGTGGTGATGTTTGTCTATCTTTGTGGTGCAGATAAGAAGTTTATTCTGGTGTTGGGTCCAAACCAACTTGGAGGATAATGGGGTGTGGCACGAGCTTTAGCTTTGGTGTCATTGTATTTGTGTCACTTTTTCTTCACTATAAATACCCCCTGTTCCCCCCCTTCACTTTGGGCACTTCTCTCCATCTTATTCCTCTCATCACCTCCTGCTACCACCGCTACATCTTGCTGTGTGGGGCTTTGTGGGGCACTATGTCTCCATATGTATGTGGTTACAGTTTGGGAGATTACCCGTAAAAAGACAATATCATGTGACCGTGCGCCGGCAGGTTGGGTTGTCCAAACGGAGATCTACAAGCGTCTGGGAAACCTACTCAGATTCGGTTTGAGAGCACTTGATCAAGTCTGCTCAGTTTGTGTCTGGGGCCCGTTTTCGACCAATCAAAAGCCGCCGAATCACACGAGAACATATCGGATCAGGAATATTTTAAGCTCCGGTCGGTTCCGTACGCTTACATGCACGCAATACAAGTACACAATTTTCGCTCGTGTGGTGTCCTCTTTTCGGTAGGGTAAGTAGGCGGGAGAAGTGCCTGTTCAAATTAGAGAGCGGATTTAAACATGTAACGACATGTATGAAAAGCCGGGAGACGTTGAAATTGCATTTCCGCTCGCATTCCAGTCTGCTTTTATCCAGTTGTTGCCATGGGAACTAAGCCAGCAATTTTACTGATAGGGTTGGGGTCCTGTAAGGTTAGGGTTGCAGAAATACAGTGGCGTTTAATTAGCTGGTGGTAGGGGAGAGAGATGATTTGTGTTGGATTCACGGTGATTTAAGAGGGAGAAATGTGGGAGAAACCGGAAAAATTCGGAAAAATGTGGACAAGAATGATGGAGATGAAAGGGAGTGAGGAGAGATCCTGACAGCGATCTTCAAGACTTCAAAATGATTAAATAGTATAAACTCACATTAGCGTGATATTTTACGAGTGCTATCTGATGCAGCAGAGAACGAATAGAGCGGTAATCGGCGGATTGTGGGCAGGGGGTGAGGAAGAGAATGTGTGGTGGAGTTGGTGATGATGTGGTTGGAAGAGATGGTCGGAATGAGCTGGCGAGTCTGTGTGGATTAGGGGTGTCTCCAGAGTATCGTAGGTTGAGTGATGGGCTACAAGTGTGCACCCCTTAACAGAGGCTGCTTAGTCACTGAGGGCGATATCTCTCGATGCTATTCTAGAGTCCACACTATATCTCGATGATGATTCGGTGATACATCCGTTCTTTTATCTTGAACCCTCATCACTATCGCAAGAAGAGAATCGTGCGAGTCTGTACTCGCTCTGTTGGCGCATGTCTGTCCTGACCATTATACAACCTACCTTCACGAATATGAGACAAGGACGGTTGTGAACTCGAAGTACCATGTCCACTACTTGCAAAGTACGAAATGATCGACTCTAGATCGATTCCCATCATCAGATGGTAGTGACAGGGCTACCTGTTCCCCCTATGGAAGTGCGGAATGCTCTTGGGCTAGGAGATACAGCTACTGATGGATTGGAGATCAGATTCAGTTCTACTTGTAGCTCAGTCAGTGGGATCCTCGCAGCTTCATTCATTGTATCTGGCTACCATCCCTATCGTATCTCTAGATCTTCCACTGAACAGTCCATAGCAAGAACTCTTCGTTGGACATGAAGCTCCCCCTACTTGTAGCACGACCATTCGAGCCAGTCGAGATTTCTATCACGTGACCTCGAACATCCAAAACGACTCTCCTCGCTCATCCCGCTACCATCAAATCCATCTCCATTCCTACTCCTTCCCAATCTATCCATCAGACTTTGTGTCCGCATCTGCCGGCTTGTTTACAGTTCGCTATCTGAGGCGGACATCGCGATAAGCCATATTGGGAAGGTGGGAGTCTCCAGAACGGGAGATAGTGGAGCTGTGGAGAAACAGGTGGTACCAATGTGATCCAGTTACCTTGGTGATACTTTTTGTGTGTTTATTTTCTCGATTCGACACACTTTTGCTTACTAACCTGTAGAAACTAAGAATCATAACAATCAAAGTGGCTGGATGATCCATACCGATGGAGAATGTTTCCAAAACAGCAACAATAACAATCGATATAGCAATAGAAGCAATGGTAGACAAACCGACGTTCACGACAAACTAGATAGCCATAGTGGTACCGTTCATAATCCCATACTATGACTAATCGATAAGTGCTATAGCCGCACCATGAACTAGGCTGCTCTGTATCGTACTACAAACACAGGTGACGGAATGTGTACAACAGCGATACTGCTGGAATTACAAGATACAAATACGTCGATAGGTAGGTAGGCTCGCTATCGCTCACCTCCCTCGTCCCCTCTGTGATTCTGGTCGTCTAGTCTAATAAATTAATGTACATGCTCCAAGTTAACCCTTGAACTTCTTCTGGACAGTCTTCTTAGTAGACTCCTTCTTGATGATGTCTGCCTCGGCGGCCTCCTGTGCTTCTCGCTCGGCTCGCTTTCGAGCCTGCTCGGCCTTCTTGGCCTCGGCCTGGGCCTTTTTCGAGTTGTCTGCGGCTCCCTGAGCCCAAAGAGCCTCCTCAGCAGCGGCGGCGGCGTCTCGCTCCTTCTGGACCTCCTTGTACTCCTTGGCGCGTTTTCGGGCCTGGCCGGCCTCCTTTTTGGCCAGCGATTTGTCGGTGAATGTTTTTCCCATGGTTGGTGGTGATAATGTAGCAATCCGTGTGCAGCGGAGTATGGGTAATAAAAAGATGCCTTTGTGGATTAGGGTTGGTCACGGTATCACTGGATGTAAGTGGTTCTGTGTTTGAGTGTCTAAAGCGAACGTAGACTGTAAGAGTTTGTGGTGTTTGTGTGTTGTAGAAGAAGAGTCAAAAAGGGGGGGATTGGCACACTTATATATTCGAGAACCCATTACGTAGATTGAGACACAAAGACGCAAAAACTTCTCGTATCATCCATCGCCTTCACAGCCCATATATCATACTCACATGACAGATGCGGACATAGACTTCCCACCCAAAAGAGTTGGATATGGGATTCTGCCAGAACCTTCTCGTGAGTGGAAGAGGGTGTTGATGACAAATGTGAGTGGTAGATTGATTCGGGTGAAGGGGCGCTTTTCACGTGACGATAGTTCACTTGTATTTCTGGTTTCGCCGCTGGAAAGTCTGAATCGTTCTTTCCGATTCTATACCCTTCCAATTTATCAAATCTATTTTGGAGGGTTACTTGTACAATTGTACCTTCCATCGATTAGTGGTGATCTTTCGAGGAGTAAGCATATTGTCTTTCATAATCGACACATCAGATGCAAGGGACAGGAACAGCATAGATCAATGAACGCATAGATCCGACCGGTCGATTGTTATTATGTCATATCGAATTGGTATAGATCATGGCATGAAGTATGAAGTCCATGGCATTGATTAGAGGAGGAGGGGATTCACGTGAGGTGTAACAGTGTTAGCCTAGGCCGGCCGTAATTAGAACTGTCTCTGGGTTGAGGGTTATGGGGCTCTTCCCTGCTTGTAGTTGTAATTGGAGCATTACCGTCCCCCTCTCAAGTGTGAAATTGAACTTCGTTATTTCTTGTCAGAGTAAAAATTGACTGCTACAAAGAAGTTGGGGAGATCAACAGGAACATTTTGATACCATGGAAGCCATATAATTTCGCCATTCGTGCTTCGATGAATCGGGTCATAGATTCTTCCCGAGATCTACCCATCGTTAAGCTCAGTTAGTCCCATCATGGCGGCGATGTCTCATTATCCAACTGGAACGGTCACGTGAGATTGAAGGCGAGTCCGAGAGTTTCATCTGAGACGTACGCGGATAACTGGCACAAGTGGCGGCTAACAAGTGCGAGCTAACGGATCTAGAGTGCTTATCTGGGCATCTCCTACTGCTGTCAGACACACGGAGTACAAAGCTGCTCACAGACTTGTTCTCATGAGCTGACACTCTCATCTGGGCTGTTTTGCTCTCACCTTCAATGGCCCCCAATTTGTAAGCATTCCCCAGAGAAGCCCCATACCAAGTTATAACAGGACACTTCTCTGGTACAACTCATCCACGCTCCTTCTATTCTGGAATCGTCGGAACTGACATGTCCTGTTCAATGGCGAGTTGGCTCCACCCTTCAACTCCAAAGCTCTCTGTAGAGTCATGAGCACATCCCTCTTCTTTCGAGCGCTCTAACTCAATCGGCTACCTATAGCATTGGTGTCATTGGTCATAGTATATACCTCAGCAGGAAGCCATTTGGGATCCATCGGCGCTATCCGTTCCAGGTCTAGACGCTCCGCTTCCATCAAATACCTCACTGGATCAACGTCCTATCACAATGCTGCACAATCTAGAGGGCCATATCAGAGCCTTCCATCCTCGTATCTCCCGCGTGAATCGCGACTCTGACACTAATTGAGACAATATCCGATTTGAGCCCATGAGTCTTCCGATTCGTCCCCCGTCTCTAGTCCGATACCATCTCCATCTTCGAACACTTCCTACTGGTACGCCCTTGTCCACCTCGGAATTATGCACTGCGGAACAATGTATCCGTGTACTCCGTACATACAGACATGTCTGGGCACTTCCGAGAGGGCGGTTCCCTGCACACAAAGACCGCTCCTGTAACTCCGGCAACTAATTGATGTCGACATCTTGTTTCCCCTAAACACAGGACAGAGAGAGTAACCCCTAAACCTCAGAGCCGCCCCTGAAGCTCCTTGGGCCCCTTCCAAAACGCTATCTCTGTGACGTCGATTGGCCAACCTTGACGTCAGTCTCTGGCGGAGTCTGCGCGACGTGAAACTCGGATCAAAACGCTTCTTTCTGGAAGGCTATCACCGGTTAAATCGACAATACGAAAAAGCCGAGCTTAGTTTATTTTTCAACGTCGTTCCTGCAGCCGGCCGAACTACAAGCGGAGGAGTTGAGAGGGATGGGGGGACGTGGGGCTGGTGGAGAGGAGGGTAGAATACGCATCAGAGTCGATTGACAACTGATCCCCAGATTCTCCGATTTTATTGCCATTTTTCTCCATTTATTGCGACCATCTTTCATCCACCCCCTTTCTCGCCCCTTTTGGAGATATGCACTTTCCGATTTGGATCAGAACCTTGGTTGGTTGTGCCAGATGTAACCAAATGGAAGGGTGTAGCCAGGAGATGAGATGATGAGTCGGTACAACCACCAGAGTGTGTAGATTTAGCCCCTTCGATCTGCTTGGCCATTCGATCTCTATCACGTGACCTGTCTAGAGTATTTTCCAGCCGGACGTAATCATCTTACAGCCAGGGATACGGCTCCCATGGTTCCGAGCAAACTGAGTGTATTTGCCAAACAAACACAACGCACTGTGGTGGAGATAACGTAAGCGAGTTGTTATCCGATTGGCGAGGTAAAAGCAGCAGAATACCCGGTAGACTTAGCTCTCTATTATCGCTATTTCATCCAGATTATTTTCATTTCATTTGATTTTATAACCTCGCCCCAACCTAATGCCTCACTACTGCCAATACTGCCTCCCACCTGTCAGAACGCACCAACCAAAACCCCCCAATATCTGCAGTGGTGGTCGCCCGACCCAAAAAGAGGGCTGTTGACAAACGTTCCATTTTGGGATGTTGTACATTGCCCGATCGAGAACTCAAGAATCTTATCTCAATGTGTATGCTTTTATGAGACAGTCCAATCCCAGGGATAGCTCTCATGGCCCTATAGCCATACAGCTCTGTGTATACTTGCGGTGCAATTGCATGTAAAATGAGTGTAGAGATTACGCAAATGGCACAAAGGGGAAACCGCCCGGGCGTATATCTGCAGACACACATGTCCCGCCCTACATACAAGCGGGTCTGACACCGATGGCAGTCCTTGTCGACCATGTACGTCACCAGAATGTGTTTGTTTGTGTTCCTTGGCTGTCACTTGTCTGTAAGCGAGAGTGACCCGCCAAGCATGTGGGCCATGATGAGGTACAGGACAAAGTGATGGCTTGTAGGGGAGAATATTACGTCAGAATCGGACTCCCGTAGGATCGTGTTTAGAACCCACCCAAGTCATACATCCTAGTTACACACCTCCACATCTGTAACCATTGGCTTCATTTGCATATTACCGTTTTGGTTGTGTGTGAGGTGATTAAAATTTTTCCCATACACATATCCGACAGATGCATGATGTCACTTTTTGCGGGAAAAGGGGTTGTATGGGTTGTAGATGAGTCTTAGAGGAGTAAGGAGCTCGAAAGTGGTCATTTTTGAGGCTCTAGAATCGATTGCAATTGCTCTTTTTCTTCAATCTCTCTCCGTTAGCCGTCTAGACACTCTCTCTTCACTCAACACGTCTACATGTGTGTTTTTCGTTTGCACGCACTCTGGCACTCCGTTATCTTGTCCCAAGATGCTAAAGTGCGGGAAATGGATCCGGCGGAAATAAGCCAAGACTCTGAGAGCTGTCAGCGCTGATGAGATGGATCTAACAATGACGTTTAACGGCTGCTGGGGCTTCAGAGACACAGCGGCAGGGCTTGTAGACAGTGGTATTTCTACCACCATCTTACAGTCTCGTACACAAACATTTGTTCCGACTGTAAACACACTATGTTACAGTTTGGGGTGATAGCTAAGTCCGTGTGCTTGTACAAACAAGGACTGGACGAGGCTACGGTGTAAAAGGCAAAAAGAGAGAGCCTAAAATAATTCCGGGAATATGTAACGGTGTGGATATGAGAGATATGGAAGAGCTGTAAACGAAATGAGTAGTTGAATCAACTCTTGAGACACTGGAGAGTCTTTCAGTCCGGTCCCCGTTTCATTGCCGTATCTACAGCTCCTACAGTGGGCCCCCCATTATACAGCACCAATTGGAGCCAAACTTTGAGGTCTGCACGTTGAACAACCTTGTTGTTGGCCTGCACTCAAAGCGTGATTAAACCGGAAGTGTATATATACTGTGTTGGTCCCTCAGCTCTCTCCTCACTCTGTGAACACACCCCTCCGTCGCCATGAAGTTCAGCATCATTGTCATCCTCGCTTGCATCTACCTCGTCCAGGCTGCCTCCCTCTTCGAGCGATACGTTGGCAACAAGGTCAACTACAAGTACTCCGCCAAGGTCGACCTGTTTGACATGTCCAAGGAGTGCAACGGTGCCCGAATCAAGTCCATCAACGTCAAGCCCAACAAGTACACCCAGTGCCACCACCTGACTCGAGTCAACTCCGCCTTCATTGCTCCCTCTTACGACTGCACCATCACCGTGTGGAAGGACCGAAAGTGCCGAGGCACCCCCGACTACAACGCCACCGTGAACCACGACGACAAGGTCTGTGCTGCTCACATCCCCGAGGGTAACTCCATGGTTATCTCTTGTGACGACAACTCCAACCCCGCTGTTGCCCAGTACCGAGCTGAGCACGGCAAGAAGAAGAAGGGCAAGAAGGAGAAGCAGAACTAGATTCGCCGCACTTAATACTCTTCTCTTTTTCTCTCTTCATCTCACACTGAAAATACAAGATATTTAATAGACCTAATTAATACCCCGTCTAAGGAAGACAATGTATTTTCCACTGGTCATTCAGTAATTCATTCTTATCATTTGTCGGCGTGGTATCCAAGGTAGCAATTGTGCCTTGTTGTAGACACCCTCCCTTGTATTTCTCTTGGTATTCATTTCGCTACTGTATGAGCGCTCTTTCGCAGCAGCTCCTCGCAGCTCCTGGTTGTACTTTTCATTATTCGCCCTTTGTAGAAGCGCGATCATTTTCAATTCAGTCTTTGTTCCCCAGCCAATGGGACGCTCGCTTTCTCGAGTTGAGCGATTTACTACAACACTTCGTTCCGTTTCGGGACGTCTTATGCCTCTTTTGGTTTGTTTACTCCAGCATAAGCTCAAGCTCGCATATTTAGACTTCCGATCCATCCGCGAGTGCGTGGGTGCCTCTGCGTCTGCACCTCTGCACCTCATGAATATATCGGCTTTCTGGGACGGCACAAGTGTCGGAGTATCCGGCTGCTGTAAGGACTGCTCAATTGAGACGTCACCATGATGCCCAATTCACCAGCGTATTCTCAATACACGAAACCGACCCGTTTCAGCTTTGCAACTCAAATCTGGAAGGTAAAATGTTGGCGTCAATTCTGAGGTTCGAGTTGAGAGCAGCTGAAAGGGAGCGCTCTAAGACATCGACAACCAATGGTCATGTTGAGCGAGCAGGAAGAGGCTTGCCCTTGATACTTGGTTGCTGATGGCCGTAGAGGGACGTGGACTACACATGTGATTTCATTAGTGCAGAACAGACCATGAGGACAGAGCTGTCACTGCTTTGTTCGTCCACGTTGCTTTGTACTTGTAGAATATCTCAATCGCAAACATCCCCTCATACCTACATAGCTACCGCGAAAGGTTACCATGGAGACTGGCGATCCAGAATACACTCGCACGCTGTGTGAGCCCCACATTCCGCGCTAGCGACAGCCAAGAGTCAGTTATTATCAAATCTATTTGTAGCGTGAGTGTGTTAGGGATTTATGAGTAGGGGATTTTTGGTCACATGATCGAACAAAGACGTCAATCGGACGTTCAGCAAACTGCTGTACGTTGCTGTAGAGGTGTCAGCCTGGATTCATCTCGTGTGCAGAATTGCTGTGCCAAGTAATCCCTCGGGCTGCCTCCCTTGCTTGATATTATTCCCCTTGTCTTCGGAGGTGTCGATTTTGTGCTTGTTAAATGCACTGTCTATGTTGGGGAGTTTAGAGATGTGACGATGAACTTCGATTGAGAGAGATAAAGCTCAGACGACAGGCACGGTCAACCATCTGAAGTCTCACGCCCACCCCATCTCACTTTTCAGGTCACTTTTCTTTTGCAACGTTTCCTTAGCCGTAACTATCCAAGCCTCTCGCGGTAATCGTATTTTTAACGCTAAGCTCAGAGCATTTGGTGTTGGGGTGTAAACGAGAAGAGTCGTGTGGCACTTGGGGGAGCAGGGCAAGTACAAGTACAGTCTTATGGCACAACCAGCATTATCAGGTACTTTCCAATGGTTGCGCATTATTACCAGTACGACTCTGAGGGACATAAGAGACCTGCTGTTTTGATGTACTCGTACCAGAATGTGTAACAAAACGGTTATCCTCAGTCACAACTTAGTTATCAAATCGTTGACGTGGTATCGCAGGGCTTAACTTTGGCATACTGGGAGACCACAGAAGCCACCCGAACTGAGTGTCGCCGATGCAACCCTCTAAGCTCCATGACGAGTCACACGGTGTCCAACAAGCCCACGTACTTGCAAGTGTTGAAGAGTGTCCGCCTCTTCTGCTCGTTCTGTGCCCACTAAAGTTGTATGTATGAACGCACTCGTATATCAGCAGTGGCCAATTAACATCTCCGCTCATCCATGGCGATCTATGGACACATATCACTACAAGTCGAATACCAGGATGGTATCAAATTCGAGCTGGTCGTGGTGTTTTGCTCTGCATAGAACTACAGTATGAGACTCTACAGAGGCATTTCTCGCACTCGTCGATTTAATTTTTGGCGAATTATTACCCATTTGTACCAGTAATTATTTTGAGGCTAATTCGTTCGCACATGTAACACCAACTACTGACACTAGATGTAATCGTCCTCCCCTTACCCAGATGTATATCCACATACCTCAGTACTCCGTACAATCAATCAATCAAATCCAGTTCACTCGCCTCCAGCTTCCCCTACGTTTGCCACTCGTTACTACAGTACCCTGCACAACACTTCACCTTCCTCCTCTTTCCTCGTTTGACACATAGCACCAACCCCACTTTTCGATGGACGTATCAAATATGTATACTCCTAGCGGTAGACACAGGAGATGAATGTGAACAACTGTAGACGTCACATGATCTCTCACAGAGCCGTACTTTTCACTTCATCACCTGACCCAAGTAATTGTAACTACTCACGTCGTTGTCCTCCATCCACGCCGTTGCCAGGACAACCGGGGTTAGGGTTTAACTTCCCAACCGGGACGCGTATTGCATATTGGTAAACAGAGGTTGACGCGCGTGTCTGTAAATCTACATCGAAAAACTACACCTCTTCAGAAAAACACACGACCCCAACAAAATGGCCCGACTCAGCAGTGCGCCTTCCAAGCGGTACTCTGCGTCTCACCGGAGCTCGATTTCGCGAGTGGAGATCGAGCAGCAGTTCTCTGAGGAGGATTCGGACGAATTGGTGGCTTCTAAGACCACAAAGACCAAGACCAAAGCTATGAGACGGTCTTCCCGACCTCGAGCACGAAAGGTGATTGAGAGCGAGGACGATAGTGAGGAGGAGGAAGAGGAGGAAGAAGAGGAACACAACGATACCACACATGACACGAGCGTTGTTGCAGCAGACACAAACGACGTTCACCATGACGACGGAGATGTGTCTATTGATCACGAAGAGGATGAGGAGGATGAGGAGGTGTCAGACGACGAGGAGGAAGAAGACGAGTCAGAAGACGACTTGGTGACTTCTAAAACGACCAAGCGAATCGTTGACTCCGAGGAAGAGGACGAGGAGGAAGACTACGATATGGAGGGTGACATGAGTGTGGATGAGCCCCATGAAGGCGATGGTGATATGAGTGTTGTTGTGGGTGAGAATGAGGGTGGCGACGTTGAGGTTGACATGGCTTTGTCTCCCTCGAAACGAAGCCCTCTCGCTACCCGAACATCCATCTCTGCTAACAACGCCTCGCCCAACTCTTCCAACATTGTGAACAATCCCAGTCCCAGCCAGAAGGAAAACGTCATTGTCAAGAAACGCGACGTGACTCCTGATATGGACACAAACGCAGCCGCCGCCGCAGCCGCTGATGCTGCCATGACACCCACAACCCCCTCTAGAGCTCCTCCCTCGTCTATGCCCGTGCCTTCTCCCATGCAGGCCAACATGACTGTTGACGATGGAGCCCCCGACGGTCTACCATTACCCCGATCGTCTGAGGAGCCCGATGAGGTCAAGCAGGAGGAACAGCTGAGTCACGGAATCCATGCCCGTTCACTCATGCAGCAGCGAGCTACGTCGATGCAGCAGCATGTCATCAAGACACCTGACGAGCCCACCCAGAGATTGACCATCAGCAACTTGGTCCTTACGAATTTCAAGTCGTATGCCGGACGACAGGAAGTCGGTCCTTTTCACAGTGTGAGTATGAGAGATAGTTTTGGTTGTTGATTCGTTTCAAACGAGATCGGGCCGTTCAAGACGAGTCCACCCACCCCCGCCACGTTTACTAACACAGTCTTTTTCCGCAGTAGTCGGACCCAACGGATCGGGTAAATCTAACGTTATCGATTCGCTACTCTTCGTGTTCGGTTTCCGAGCCTCGAAAATGCGACAGGGAAAGCTGTCAGCTCTGATTCACAACTCCGCCAACCACCCCAATCTCACATTCTGCTCCGTCGAGGTGCATTTCCAAGATGTGATGGACGAGCTGGACGGAACCACCTCCGTGGTGCCAGACTCGACGCTGATTGTGGCCCGAAAGGCTTACAGCAACAACACATCGGTGTACACAATCAACGGCAAGACGTCATCCTTCACTGAGGTGACGACACTCCTCAAGGGACGAGGAATTGATCTTGACCATAAGCGATTCCTCATCTTGCAGGGAGAGGTTGAGAGTATTGCTCAGATGAAGGCCAAGGCTGAGGGCGACCATGACGACGGTCTGTTGGAGTACCTGGAGGACATTATCGGTACTTCGCAGTACAAGACGCCCATTGACGAGGCTCAGGTCCAGATCGACTTGCTCAACGAGGTGTGTCTGGAGAAGAAGGGCCGTATGGAGATTGTGGAGAAGGAACTTAACGGCTTGTCGTCTGAGCGAGACGAGATTGTTGGCTATCTCCGTCTCCAGAACGAGCTGACTCACAAGCAGTCTCTCTACTTCCAGATTCATGCTCAAAAGTGCCAGAAGGTGATCTCTATGAGTGAGCAGGTCATGGCCGAGATTGAGGGTCAGTTGGCAGCCGAGGAGGAGCGAAATGCTGCTAACAGAGTGGAGATCAAGACTCTGGAGGACGGTGTCAAGTCCGAGGAGTCTGTTCTCAAGGGTCTGAAGAAGACTCAGTCCAAGCTGGCTTCCATCCTTGCATCCCACGAGAAGGAAAAGGTGCAGCTGGAGGAGCGAAAGAAGCACATGGAGGCCAAGGCCAAAAAGCTCGAAAAGACCATTGCTTCTGCTGAGCTGTCGCTGTCTTCTTCCGAGTCCTGGATCGAGGAGTACGACAATGAGAACTCTGGCAACATTGAGCAGCTCAAGGCGTATGGCGAGGAGCTCGCCGAGGCTGAGGAGCTCATGCTTGAGATTCAGCGGGACCTGGGAGACAAGACGCGTCCTTTCACCGAAAAGATTGATCTGCTGAAGCAGAAGCTTGATCCCTGGAAGCAGAAGATTGTGGCCAAGGAGGGAGAGGTCAAGTCTGCGCTCAACAAGGTAGAGCTGGAGGAGGAAGGTCTTGCTCGTGCCGAGAAGGCCGTCAAGGACTCCGAAGCATCCATTCAGGGCATCAAGCTAGAGGGTCGAAGTCTGGAGAAGAAGGTGGCTCACTCGGAGAAAGAGAAGGAGCACGTTCAGAACCAGATTGAGCTGGGAGAGCAGGAGTGTGAGCATGCCAAGGGTAAGTTGGCCGACATGAAGCAGCGTCTTGATGATATGCGAGCCCAGTACAACGATGCCAAGGAGTCGCAGTCGTCTCTGCAGTCTCGAGGTCGAGTTGTGGGTGCTTTGATGAAGCTCAAGGATTCTGGTCGACTTCCCGGCATTCACGGTCGTCTTGGAGATCTAGGAACCATTGCTGCCGAGTACGATACTGCCGTTTCTGTGGCGTGTCCCAAGCTTGACAACATCGTGGTGGACACCATCCAGACCGGTCAGGCCTGTGTGGAGTATCTGCGAAAGAACAACCTTGGTACTGGAGTCTTCCAGCTCATGGACAAGATTGGTAACCGACGTCCTAAGAACTTCAACACTCCCGAGGGTGTTCCCCGGCTGATCGACCTGGTCAAGTGTGAGCCTCAGTTTATTCCTGTCTTCTACGCAGCTATGGGTGAGACTCTAGTCGCCAAGGATCTCGATCAGGCCAACAGAATCGCCTATTCTGGCGGTCGATACCGTGTTGTCACCCTCCAGGGCCAGCTTATTGCTCGAAGTGGTACCATGGCTGGTGGAGGCCATGTCAAGCGAGTTGGCTTGATGGCTATCAGAGGCTCTGAGAAGAGCACGGCCAAGGCGCTTTCTGGTGAGGAGATGCGGGCTCTGGAGAACGAGATGGAGTCCGAGGAGAAGCGGTACGGCGTTGCCAACACCACCTATCACCAGATGGTGGCATCTCTGCGTGACCTCAAGGAGCGACTTCCTCAGGTTGAAGTTGAGATCTCTAAGGTTGCTCTTGAGATTGAAGCTCTCGCTCAGAACTACAAGTCTGCCGACAGACAGCACAAGGAGCTGTTGGTGGAACTGGAGAGTGTACAGAAGGGCTCTGTTCTGGAAGAGGCACGTGACCATGTTGCAACTCTTGAAGCTGAAGTTGACGAGCTCAAGTCTCAATGTTCTTCCATTGATGAGGAGATTGCATCTCTCGAAGAGAAGATCATGGAGACCGGTGGTCTGAAGCTCCGAATGCAGAAGTCCAAGGTCGACGGACTGGTGCAGAAGATTGAGATTGTGCAGGGTAAGATGAAGACTGGCAACAAGGACCGATCCAAGGCCCAGCACAATGTCACCAAGCAGCAGCGAGTCATCACCGAGTCGCAGAAGGAGCTGCAATCGTTCCAGGAGGAGTGTGCTCCTTTCCAGTCCAAGTTTGATGCTCTGGAGCAGAAGGTGGCCGAGTGTGAGACCGAGTCTGAGGAGGCTACCAAGACCATGTACGAGCAGGAGGAGCGAGTGTCTACGCTTCGAAACGAGCTTCAGGAGAAGCAGGCAGAGATTTCTGAGATGCGAAAGGCCGAGGTTGAACTCAAGAACTCGTTGCTTCAGCACAAGACCAAGGTGGAAGAGGAAGGTGGCAAGAAGGCCCAGTGGGTCAAGCGACTACAGGGTCTCGCCATCCACAACATTGGAGAAATGTGTGGACAGCCCGACGAGCCCGAAGAGACATCCACTCCCCTTGTGGAGTACTCTGAGGACGAGTTGGAGGGTCACAGCATCCCTGAGCTCAAGGAGGAGATTGCGGGTCTGGAGAACTCTGTCGAGGGCATTGATATCGACTTTGCCATTCTTGAGGAGTATGCCCGACGAGCACGTGACTATGAGACTCGGCGGTCTGCTCTTAACGAGGCTGTGGAGGAGCGAGAACAATCGTCCAAGCGCCTGGAGGATCTCAAGTCCAAGCGACTGTCCGAGTTCATGTCTGGTTTCAACGCCATTTCAATGAAGCTCAAGGAGATGTACCAGATGATCACCATGGGTGGAAACGCCGAACTGGAGCTTGTCGACTCATTGGATCCCTTCTCAGAAGGTATTCTTTTCTCTGTCATGCCTCCCAAGAAGTCGTGGCGAAACATTTCCAACCTGTCTGGTGGAGAGAAGACCCTCTCTTCTCTGGCTCTGGTGTTTGCTCTACATCACTACAAGCCTACGCCTCTGTACGTCATGGATGAGATTGATGCTGCTTTGGATTTCCGAAACGTGTCTATTGTGGCCAACTACATTAAGGAGCGAACCAAGAACGCCCAGTTCATTGTCATCTCGCTGCGAAACAATATGTTCGAGCTGGCCCAGAGGCTGGTCGGTATTTTCAAGGTCAACAACATGACCAAGAGTGTCACCATCAAGAACGTGGAGGCGGTTGAGGCTGCTGCTGCCGCTGCTGCGGCCGCCAAAATTCCTCCGATGACTCCAGGTCCTGGAGGACGAGGAGTTCCCATGACTCCGGGGCTGCATAGAACTCCTGGAACCGTTCATCGGACTCCCGGACATTTGAGAGCACCTCCTCCCACTTTTGGGGCTGGCATGGGTGTTTCATCGACTCCCCGAGTTCCTCAGACTCCCCGGGTCCCCAACAAGGCCACTCAAGCTGGTTTCGTTGAGGGCTAATGTGTTTTAATATTTATGGTAATTAATGGATGTATATTAGTATGACTGCGGGGGTGTTTCATCGCATAAGTACAGTACTCGTAGGAAGATATTGCGCCTTCAGGTGTGTCATGAAAGTACCAGTACGAGAAAGGAAAGTTCCATATCGCCGAGGTGGAGTAAACGGGGTACATGTTGTACCTGCAATTGTTTGTGAGACAAGATGGAGATGAACGGGTGTGAGTGACGTAGAACAAGGAGTGTCTGAATACGAGAGCCGTGGAAAACGCTTCTAGTCAAAGAAACAAATCAGAAACATTCCAAATCGGACGTTTTTGAAAACAGAAAGACATTGTGCATCATCCTTTCCCGTGACAATGTTGAGTTCGTTGTTGTCTACAGCTTAGTGTGCGTCTCGTTATCGTCCGTTCGTCCAGACCATGCAGGGCTCACGTACACCACAGGGGGTGTCTTCATTGTATGTGCATCTATCTCCTGTTCACTTACCGTAATGGGTGGCGAACAAGTACGAGTTCATGTACAATACGCGCGAGTAGCCGCAAGCAGCCGAGTAAGCGATGTAAGCGATATTACAGCGATGTCGCTGGTGTGGGGGTACGGATGTATACCACACTGAGTGATGTCGGAGATTTTTGGAGGGAGCTTGTGATACAATTGACGGAGAAAGATGCACTCTACAGATCTTCATCTTTTTGTGCTGATTCACTGTTACACTGAGTACAAGTACTTGTAGTGTTGAGTGCATCGTATCGTTTAGCACGGAATGGGCCACTTAGCTCGAACACATGCTGGCCACAAACATCTCCACTTTGCGAGAGTGTACATTGCCACAGAATCGTACATACATACTCCGTTTACCGTGGATACTTGTACGTTTCCATGCACAATGTTTTCCTACCCCACACCTTGAGACTCGATGAGATGGATGTGGAAGTGTTGAGTTTGTCGGCGCGATTCAAACAAACCCATTCAAAGAGTCAAAGAGGGAGTGGGTACGTTCAGTGACGTAGTTAGTGAGGTCAGATAGTGATGGATCGATGACAGTGGCCAATCATCGACACGACCACTGTCATCGCTACCAGTCTAGTGTCTGCCACCCATGACTAAACCCCTTACTAACAATCAGCTTGCATCACACTAACGCCGCTCCCTCCATTTTAGCACCAGCCACCACAAGTAGCCTATCCACCCGTACACTGGACTCAGCCACACACGGAAAACTTGTTAGGGTCTGAGTCCGTTTGCCGACTTGTCCCAAAACATCCAGGTTCGATCTTTCCCGTATTTCCCCCTTGTTCTGTTCTGTTCTGTTCTGTTCTTGTTCTTGTTGCGTCTCTCTTTTTTTCTCAATCGGTCCGAATTTCGGACAACGGACATAAAAGAGGTCCCCCACGATAAGGCGTGCATGGTGGGGGTAGGGTGGGTGCAAGACATACGGGTGGATGAGACAAGTGGGTCTTGGATGCGACGAGTGTTCTGGCTGTAGAGGCGAGTGGAAAAATGGTGGTTGAGGTAATGTGTCAGAATATTATCCGATTAGTAAGAACCGTTGGGGGATCGAATTACGAGTCAGTTAATATACACTTTGTGCACTTCGCTTAATAATCCAACGGCTCTCCTCAAAGCTACACAGCGACCTAACCACGCGTGACTAACGTGAGTGCGAGTTCAGATAGGTCCTCAAAACCCGGCCAGATTGGCTATACGCAATGAGATGACGATGGACAAGGAATCTCAAGCACAATGATGCACAGCGTGTCCTTTCCGGAAGTAAAACTGAATGCCGGCAGCAGGTTCAAATGCCGTATTGGCAGTGTAAGGACGACGATAAGCGTGGCTATTAATAGACCAATGGGAATGTGTGTCTATTATTCGTTGTTCTGCCGTGTCTGTAGAGTCCTTACACTGTCCAGTTACCGTGTCAGTACAGGCACATACACAGTTTTCTACAGTGTTCAACATGTCACCATATGACCATAATACCTCCTCGTACACTTGGCTAACAAAGTCACACTACCGTCTCTCATTTTTGCCCAAGACAGAAGGTGCTCCAAGCCACAGTCAAAAGGACAAAGGATTTCACACAGTGACAGACAGACACAAAGGTCTGCTGACGGCGCTTTTCTTCGCCAAACAAAGCCTGCAAAACGCAAGCTCAACCTCTGACTCGCACCCTCCTGCACCGTTCATGCGTGCCGAACTTCGCGATACAGAGACCACCTGGACTCTTTGTCCCAAGGACAGATTCTTTTCACTGCTCTTCTCTCACTCATGCAAAGCTGTCTGTTTGTTACAGTGAATGTACGACGCGCAACTCCCAATCAACTCATCATTTTGCTGTCGATGTAGTCTGTCGACGTCTTGGAGCCTCTAGCCCTCCAACTGGAGTCTCCTAAATTCTCCGTATAGGGCACATAGGTCTGCTCGGATCACCGGAGATTTTAGATTTGCAAATCCGGGGAAGAAGGGAATTCTATGGTTCAGAGTCAGGCTAAAGTCAGTCTAGGCGTTGTTTTAGAAAGAGACGTTTGCTTGCCTTCTCTTTGGTCGCCTAGTCCCAGAATAGAAGAGTCTGTGAAACGCACGCTTGCCCAGATTCAGGTAAAGAAGAACCGCATCAGCAGCGTATCTGTACAGAAAGAACGAGCCCACTTTGTGTTTCGGGTTTGGAATCCCGTGGGGGTGGGAGACGGCGATTGACAGCGGGAAAAAGAGTGGTGATTAAAAGTGCTATAGGGGGGTTGTCGAGGACCAGAGAAGTTTTAGTTCGACTAAACAAGCCACGAAAAGAATAATGACACCGTTTTCAAGACTCTCAAGTGCCGATGTAACCAAATAGAACCCGTCCATATTCTCGGCTCAGGTTTCCCGACTTAGGCTAAAACTGCCTAAAGCAACAAGGTTTCCGACCTCTTATGTCGCCTCTCACGACGTCATAAGTACAAGACGGTTGCCACAACAAAGGACGGCAGATAGCTGGTGGAAAATAAGTGTGATCAAGCGGCGAAGAATTGCACCACCACTACACCACTACACTATCAGCGGGGTATTAGCCACAGCCATTGCCACTAGCGAGTGTCACCATTGATTATTATGGTCTTGTGGGGGGAGCCGGACTAGGCGTGTAGTCGATTTTTAATCTGTCAAGACTTGTACTGAAAAAGATGAGATTGCACTGTCTCAGCTCAACATCTCCTTACTCTGTTCATACAGTAGGCTGTCTCACTTTTTTTTTGAGTGCGCTTTCTGATCGGAAATAAGCAAAGGCTATGTGGCTAATGTGGCTCACATACTGTGCTGTTACTTTCAACAACGAAGACAAAGACACGAGACCAAGACAAGACCATTTGAGACGGACTCTGATTGGATGCAAGACTGTGGGGTACAGCGTGCGTATGTACACAAGTTGCTTTTGTGGGCATCGTGCGTTTTCTCGTGAGGTCGTGTGCCCAGCTTTGTTACACTTGTGTGTTTTTCGTCCAGCTTGTTTCCTTCATGCTCCATCCTGTGGTTATCGCCAAATCGATATCACCACCATCTCGACCACCTCCAAAGTAGACTAACGCACGTCATCGCTGGTCAAACGTTTCTGTAACTACCCTAACTTGCCGGAAGTGAGCTACCCGGGGTTTGTAGGGGCCCCGGTCACGTCAGTGTCAGTGATTCGTCCAGTGCGAGATGTCCCTTTTCCATTTTGCTCTTTGGTTCCCTTTTCGTGGGCCCCCCTTTGGTTCTCTTTCTCGTCACTCACTTCTGGCTCCACCAGCCACAGCATTGTGTGGTGCGGCTAATTGTATGTGCTGCCCACCCTCCCGACCCTAACCCCAATGTGCCCCACAGATTGACATTGCAGGAGACAGACAAAGAGATAAAGGCAACAGGGTTTGTTGACCCCAGGAAAAAGCGGGTGCCCAAAAGTTAGTTTGTGTTGGCAGTGTCATTCATTTAAATACCTCCAGGGTCACAGGGGGGAAACACCACATACCACTAACGACATTCTGAGAGTCAGACCAGATTAACCACTGACACAAACATCGCCAACACATACTCACAAACACTCAACACACTCACCAACACCCACAAACGCGCACAAACACGAACCCAACACTTTCCCTTACACACACACACACACTTACGACTCACACTCACAGCTCACATCACAAAACGACTCAACAAAATGCCTGACGGAGCTCAAGCTTGGTGAGTACTGTAGGACGAACGCAGTGGTGGTGGGGATTTTACACGGTGGAAGTAATTAGTCTTATGACTTGTCTCGTCGAAGCAGACACATTTTGTTGGGCCGGAGGGCCGGAGGGTATGACTGACAAACGGCTTGTAGTGGCTTCAATGAGTGGCGAGCAGTGGCAAGCAAGAAATCCCACACAAGCTGGTGACGCATGCTCTGTAATCTACTCGGGAGCCGTAGCTACTCGCCTGTATACTTGTCAGCCGTATTTATCGCGGTCCACTCTCTCTTTCTCCACTGTTCCCTTTCCACTTGTTCCATAGGATGCTGTCCATTTGTGACTTATGGCCACTCTCTACCATTTACTAATGCAGGAAAATCATCAAAACCCCCGGGAGTCACACGGACCGAATCGCACAAGCCTGCGACCGGTGCCGATCCAAGAAGATCAAATGCGACGGAAAGCGACCTCACTGCTCGCACTGTGTCAGCGTAGGATTCGAGTGCAAGACCTCGGACAAGCTGACACGACGAGCCTTCCCCAGAGGATACACAGAGGCCCTGGAGGACCGGATTCGGCAACTGGAGGCTGAGAACAACAAGCTGCTCGGCATTCTCGATCTCAAGGACGAGCAGATGGAAATGATCAACCGCGTCGCCAGCGTCATGGACAGAAAGGGCTCTACTTCAGGCGCTTCACCACCAGCAACGACTGCCACAACCGACACGAAGAGCAGCAGCAGCAGCAACAACAACAACAATAACACCAGTAATACCAACAACACAAAGACAACAACTGTCACAAAGGCTTCTACCACAGCAGCACAGCCCGCGTCACCAACATCTTCTGACGACGAGTATGAGGAGCAGCCCTACACCGTTCGACAGGCCAAGGTGATTTCTTCCGACGGCTCTTTCCGAGGCGCGTCTGCTGGAGGTGCCTTTCTCAAGGTGCTGTCGGACCGCTTCCGACCCAAGAACCCCAAGGTCGTGCCTCTCATTCAGCAGCTCTTCACCAACCTGTCCCGTTCGTCCGATTACGACAGATACACTGACGCGACTGCACCCACCAAGCGAATTGCCTTCTTCGAGGCCCAGTCGACGCTCTCGTTTCTCAACCAGCTCTACATTCCCCCCATGGTCATCACCGACCGACTCGTGAGCACCTACTTCTCCGAGTGGCACGCCATGTTCCCCGTGCTGGACCACTGCCAGTTCTTGGCTGACTACCGGCTCTTCAACGAGCTGATGGCTGCTTCTTCTATGGACAAGAACTCACCTGCCACTTTCCGACGACATGAGCAGAACTACGCCGCCAAGATGTCCGTCGATATCAAGTACTTTGCCACCACTCTTCTGCTGGTGTGCTCGCTGGCTGCTCACTTCATTGCTCCTCAGATTGCTGATGTGGTCTCCATTCCCGAGCTCGAGCGAAACTGGCGATCGCTGTTGGAGATGCCTCATGTTATTCTTCCTCTGGCCTCTACCACCGCCTCCACTCGACTGCTGGCAGCCTACAACCTCGCACTGACCTACTCGCTGCACGTCAACGCCATTGACGATATCTGGAAGTACCGATCCCTGGTGTCTGCCACTTGTCACCGAATGGGTCTCAACCGATGCCAGGACGGCCTTCGATACGAGAATGGCACTGCCCTGACTCCCTACGACCAGGAGATTCGACAGCGACTATTCTGGGTCTCGTACATTCAGGATACTTTTGTGGCTTCTTTCATGGGCACCAACCAGAGCTTCATTCTGGACGAGGTCAAGTGTGGACTGCCCTCTGTGGACGACGAGGGACTCCAGCACCTGCGAGATACCGATTCCTCTTCTGTGTCTGACGAGGGTAAGAATGCTCCCCATTGTTTCCGAGCCATGATCTCCTTCTCCCACGTGCTCTCAGAGGTCATTTCGGCTCTCTACACCCTGTCCAAGACGTCTCAGTCGTACAAGGTGATTATCGAGCTGGAGAACAAGCTGCAAAAGTGGCATCGAGAGCTGCCAAGCGAACTCAAGTTTGAGTTTGCCAACGGCATGCCCGTGCCCACATGCGGAGGTGTGCATCAGAAATCGCCTCTTTTGTACCTCATGTACAATTATGCCAAGATTTTGATCCATCTGCCGGCTCTGTGCGGTGAGTCACGCAACAACACGACTCAGAATGCAGCTTCTATTGCCGTCATTCAGTCTGCCAAGAGTTATGTGCAGGTCAGTAATTATCTGCGGGTCCGAAACGTGCTGCCTACGCTGTGTCTGAACCCTTCGGGTGTGTCTGCTCAGCTGATGCTCGTCATTCTGTACGGCTCGGTGGACTACTCCAAGGGGGGCAGTCTGTTGCAAGAGGTGCGTCAGATGGTGCCCCAGTGCATTGAGGGTCTCAACTCGGACATGAAGCTGCAGATTCCCGGCAGCATCAATCTCGACAGCTATGATCTGCTGGAGGAGATTTCCACCATCATTCTGGCCTTCCCTGCCAGAAAGAAGTCCACTGCTGAGGTGAAGCGACGGGGTAGCCGAGTGGTGGAGTCCTCCACCGAGAAAATGGTGCACCCTACCGCAAACCCCACCCCTGCTGCTCCTTTGCCTATTCCTGTCAAGGAGGAGATTCTATTCAAGGAAGACGGGCTCTTCAACGACATTCACGTCAAGATTGAGAACTCACCACCAGAGCCCCATGATTCGCTGGAACATTTCCTGGGAACCAACGCCATGGTCACTCCGGCCCACACAGCCTCTGCTCCTTCGTCTACCAACGGCGAGGACGATTTCAAGGGCGCCACCACATTCAGCCAGGCCAGTTCAGCCTGCGGGCAGCTTGAGCAGACCCGGGAGTCGTGGGACGTTATCGACGACTCGTTTAAGAACCTGATGATGCCTAGTGTATCTACTGGAGGCGCAGCACATTGCAACATGCGTTCTTTGAGTGTTGGCAATCACAGTATGGCTGACTACAACCACAACCACAACAACCACAACAACAACCTGCAGCATCATAATAACAACCACCACCATCAGCAGCAACATCACAACAGCATTCCTGCGGACCTGTTTGCACCTCTGCATCCTCAGCAGTTGACTGCAACGGGGTTCACTGACATTGACAGGGTGCGGCCTGCTACTGGCGACAATTTTGATTGGGGAGTGAACGGAATTCTGGACTGGGATTGGAAGTAGGAGGTGTACATAAGTGCCTGTTTATTTATACTAATATTATTGTTTGATTATTGTCAGTGTAAGAGTATGTACGAGTAGGGGAAGAGGAAGAGTTAAAGGGCAGCCTTGGTTGAGTAATTAGAGTGTTTCAACTGTATGGGGTTTTCTCAGCTGACAAAACATCGTGAGTCTTTGTCTGTGAATCCGTTTGTAGTATATGAGTCTATAGCCCGACAGACTATGGCGCTTACAGCACAGGTCCATCTATATAGGCGTCTAGTATGTCTTCAAGTACTCGTACTTGCTGGTGCTTCAACAGCACAGCAGCACCTGTATTCACGATTCCACAACATTGCCATGTTACCGACGATTGACTCCAAAGCAATCTTCAACAGGTTTGTGGATATCATACAGGGAACTGCTCAGCAATTGTCGCCACAACCGCCGAAAACTTACTATGGGGTCTGTTTTCTATGTTCCGAGAGTCTACAACAACCGCCGTTCTACACAGGTGCACCGAAGGAAGAGCAAATACAAGCGTGTCTCACTCCAGACGCTCTTACCGAGCTTCCAGGCTGTGGCCATTACTTCCATCACAAGTGTTTCAATGTCAACAAACATACCGTCTGTCCCATCTGTCGTCGTCCTTACATCATCATTCGCATTTCTCAAGCAACAGAAGCATGGATATACCAGTGTCCTCCACATTTTGTTCGCTGGCTGAGCTTCTGGTCCATGGTCCTAGAAAGGCGCAGGAATATCCCGTCTTTTTCGCCATGGAGACTGTTCACCAAATTCAGAGACCCGAAGTGCTCCTTCTTTATGCCCGGAGACGACTACTATGGATACGTACGGTGAATTTGTTTCCGTGTTTTATGGCAGCAGCGGGCGTGCAAATTCTTGCCTCTCCGTCTAACACCATATTCAGTCTTCGATACTACCCCCAAAACTACCACTAGCTACAGCTGGTACAACTAACGCCCCAAAATTACCAGTAGATCTGGTACAGTCACGCCAGTGCGGTACGACTATTATTTATAATTGAATTGATTGTTTGTTTGATGATGGTTGTTGTTGTGAGAGGGTTATACTGTACACTGTCTCATGATTCTCACTGCCATAAAGTAGGAGGTGTCAGCACGACATGGCATCAAAATACAGATGGAGAGCAGCTTTCAAAATGGGGGCTTTGAAAATAAGCGACAATGGGCTCACTGTTGTCGCAGATACAAAAAAATCCCACAATTCCGCGTTCTCCTCAACAAACCGACTGAGCCTTGTCTTCGTCCCAACTAAGCTCACTAACTTTCTAACTAAACTCGACACACACTCCTTGGAACTCTATACGACCCGACGAATACCACCAAAAAGTACGCGACGAAAACACAAGTCCGATCACTATCAAAAAGCAGCAAAAAGATGGCGACATCCGCAGGATTCGAACCTACGCGGGGAAACCCCAAGAGATTTCTAATCTCTCGCCTTAACCGCTCGGCCAGGATGCCAGAAATTTCGTGATTTTGTCGAGAAAGTGGCCAGCACTAGCCAGAGGCAGGGTCACGTGACCGCGAAAATTTTGTGAGGTTTTGAGGGTGTCAACAGGACATGAAGGAGTGGAAAGTGGTATCAGAAGAAAGAGAAGAAAATGGGGAATACAGCCATATTGCTTAAGCAGCTCTCAGATAACAACTACGTCCAGGATCATCGTTGTTGCTGTTGCTGGGGTGTGATTTGACGCACAACGTGATCAGTAAGCTTTAAAGTATAGCTTAAGAGCAACGGGGTGATTCAGGAGCTCTCAATATGCCCAATTCAACTTCACACTGCACCCTCACCACCTACAAACACCCAACAGAACCACCAAGTCCACTATTCTTCATCCCCAACAAATGACTCAATTGAGTCACCGGCAAACCTTATTCCATTCCCAAGGCCACAAGCGCAAAAACCACTGAGTGGAAAAATTCATCAGCACTTTGCATCGTCAAACGGCATTCTGGAGCGTTCAACATGAGTGAAAACCTGGCTCTGATTTCTTTACTCGTGAGTACTTTGCGGCGGCAGTTTGTTGGGCGCGATAATCGGTATTTTGAGCAACTTACCTCGGCACAAAGCCAACACCTTATGGTACTTGCTCGACACTAACAAAGTCCGGAGGAATTGCGGGAACTTGCACGGATCTGTGTTTCTTCCCCATTGATACACTCAAGACCCGATTGCAGGCCAAGGGAGGTTTTTTCGTCAATGGAGGATGGCATGGAGTGTACAGAGGAGTTGGATCGGCCATTGTTGCTTCGGCACCAGGAGCCTCTCTTTTCTTCCTTACCTATGAGTACACAAAGACGCATCTTACTCCCCATGTTCGAGCTCTGATTCTCAATGATGACGTGGCTCAGGGAGTTACTCACATGATTGGAGCTTCTCTCGGTGAGGTTGCTGCCTGTATGGTTCGAGTGCCCTCGGAGGTGATCAAGCAGCGAGCTCAGACTGGTCATTACAAGTCGTCCATGGAGGCTCTGAAATCGATTCTCAACAACTCGAGCGGCGAGGGTGTTCTTCGAGGTCTTTACCGAGGCTACGCTACCACCATTGTCCGAGAGATCCCCTTCACCATGATCCAGTTCCCTCTGTACGAGTATCTCAAGAAGAAGTGGGCTCGAGCCACCAATCGAGATGTGGTCACTTCCAAGGAGGCTGCTGTTTGTGGATCTTTCTCTGGAGGTGTTGCTGCTGCTCTGACCACTCCTCTGGACGTGATCAAGACCCGTCTCATGCTGCACAAGCAGAGACAGACTTTCTTCCAGACCTACCGTCAGATTGTCCAGACCGAGGGTTACAGCGCTCTGCTCAAGGGAATCGGACCTCGAACCATGTGGATTTCAGCCGGAGGAGCCATTTTCCTCGGCGTCTACGAGACTGCCAAAAAGAGCCTGACAGCTGTTCTGGACAAGCCCAAGTTGGAGTAGTTGTCTGGAGGCTACGAACATCCAACTAGCATGATGATGACTGACGAATGTAACAGTAATGAATTATGAATATGACATGAATGGGGGTTGATTATCTTACAAGTAGTATACGGGACAGTAGCTACAGCGAAAGATTTTGGAACCTCTACATCAAAAACAAAGGTTGATTACTTGGGAGTTATAAGAAAGTGAAGTACTGTAGAAGAGAAGCTGAAAAAGACCAATGGGTCATCTAGGCCAGAAGGATAGCAAGAGGCAGAGCCAGAAGGACACTGACTGAGACCAGAGAAGCTCCATTGGCTTGCCGGGGGTGGTCGTTGTGAGAAGACTTGGCGCCATCGACGTTAGAGGAATCGGGGGAGCCGGAGGAGCCAGAAGAAGCACCATCTCGGGAACCTCCAGAGTTGCCAGCAGCAGGGGTATCAGCACGGCCACCTCCAGTATTGCTTGATCCTGAGTTTCCAGAAGCTCCAAAGTTAGAGCTTCCAGGATTGTGGGAACCCCCAGAGTTGGAACCTCCTGAATTGTTGAAACCTCCTGAACTGTTGGATCCACCTCGACCACCAGTACTTGAACTGCCTGAAGCAGGAACGGTAACATACACAACAACAACACGCTCAGTGGGGGCAGGAGGAGGGGCATCTTGCGCGCCAGCAGTCACAAGAACAGTGATCGTGGCAGTAGGAGAAGCAGAGGGGGAGCCAGGAACGGTGTAAGTGACAGTGGTCTCAGCTCTAGTCTGCTGCTCATAAAGATCACCGTTATTGTTGGTGAGAATCTCTACACCAGCAGTGGGACCTGTAACGATCCGTGTGGAGACAACAGCCTTGGTGACCTGCTCATAGAGCTCGCTATCGCTGTTGGTGAGAATCTCGGATCCCCTAGTAGGACCCGTGACAGTATGTGTTGAGACCACAGGTTTGGTAACTTGGGCAATGAAGTCACCGTTGGAGCTAGTGAGAATCTCCGTACCTTCTGTAGGTCCAGCAACAAGAGTGGTTGTAACTGGCAAGCGAGTAATCTGCTCAAAAAGCTCGCCGTCAGAGTTGGTGAGAGTTTGAGTGCCCTCTTCAGGTCCAGGAACAACGTTTGTTGAAACCGGAGCTCGAGTGATTTCCTCGTAAAGGTCGCCGTTGGGGTTTGTGAGAGAGGCAGTTCCAGCAATAGGACCATTAACAGTGTTGGTGGAAACAATGGAAGGGTCGGAAACGCTGGTGACCCTCTCAACGAAGTTACCATCATTATCAGTGATGATCTCTGTACCGGGGGCAGGTCCAGGCACAACAAGGGTGGTAACAGGTGTGGCTGTCACCTGGACGTAATAGTCATTGTCGCTGTTGGTGAGAAGTTCAGTTCCCGGAATGGAGCCAGGAACAACGTTAGTGGAGACAATAGAGCCAGTCACCTGCAGAACAATGTCGCCATCCGAGTTTGTGAGAGTTTCGGTGCCAGCAGTAGGTCCAGGTACCACAATGGTAGTAACCGGAGTTCGAGTCACCTGCTCGTAGAATTCACCTTCGGGGTTGGTAAGAATCTCTGTACCCTCGGCAGTTCCGGGAACAACGTTTGTGGAGACAGGAGTGGAGGTAACTTGCTCGACAAAGTCTCCATTGGGTGCAGTGATGATCTCAGTACCAGGAGTTGGCCCGGGGACAACAGTGGTGGCAACGGGAACACGAGTCACCTGCTCAAAGAAGCCTCCCTCCGGAAGAGTGAGAATCTCTGTTCCAGGAGCAGTTCCAGGGACATAGTTGGTAGACACCGGGGTTCCAGTGACTCGCACAACATAGTCGCCATCGTCATTCGTGAGAATCTCAATACCGGGAATTGTACCTGGAACAAACTCGGTAGAGACAGGGGTAGCTGTGACCTGCTCGTAGTACTCTCCATCAGGGTTGGTCAAAGTCTCAGTGCCTGCAGCAATTCCTGGAACAGTGTTAGTAGAGACAGGGGTGGCAGTGACTTGCTCATAGAAGTTGCCTTCAGGATCAGTCAGGGTTTCAGTTCCAGCAGCAGTGCCTGGGACAGTGTTGGTGGAAACAGGCGTAGCTGTGACCCGCACAACGTAATCACCATCAGTGTTGACGACGATCTCGGTGCCGGGAACAGTTCCGGGAACAGACTCGGTGGAAACAGGAAGACGAGTAACCTGCTCGTAATACTCATTATCGCTGTTCGTGAGAATCTCAGTGCCTTCTGCGGTACCAGGGACAAAGTTTGTGGAGACAGGAGTAGACGTCACCTGCTCATAATAGTCACCGTTGTCATCAATGAGGTACTCCGTGCCAGGTACAGCTCCGGGAACAATGTTGGTGGATACAGGTGTAGCGGTGATCTGAACAAAGAAGTCACTGGCGGGGTTAGTGAGAACCTCTGTGCCAGGAACAGAGCCAGGAACGACGTTTGTAGAAACAGGAAGTCGAGTAATCTGCTCGTAGTACTCGCTGTTGGAGTTGGTGAGAATCTCTGTACCTTCAACCGAGCCGGGAACAATGTTGGTAGAGACAGGAGTAGCAGTAACCTGCTCGTAGTAATCACCATTCTCGTCAACAAGATACTCCGTGCCAGGTACAGGTCCGGGAACAATGTTGGTAGAGACGGGAGTGGCGGTGATTTCTTCGTAGAGCTCATCATTGGAGTTGGTGAGGGTAACGGTACCAGCAACGGGGCCCGGTTTGGTGTTGGTAGAAACGGGAGGAAGCAACGAGTACAAGACCGCAACCTCACCGTGACCATTGGGGATACCGTTGACACCACTGCCCTGTTGAACGCACATGACCGGAGAGAAGGGGTACTGGACGTAGTTGCCGTGGTATTGAAAGCACGACTCTTTGTCTGTTCCAGACATGAGACCGTACGCTGCAACACTTATGCCAACACTTCCACTGGTAGGCATCTTGTCTCTGTCCAGGTTAACGCGATAGCTATCAGGCCGAGTGTAACTGTTGTTGGGGGGAGGTGCATCAGCAGGGTCAATCGGAGAAGTAGATTGCCAGCTGGTATCTATGTAGGTAGAATAAGAAGTTCCGGCGAATCCCTCAGGATCAGGCACAAATTCAAAGCCAGAAAGAACGTCAACGCCGAAAAACTTTGGATTTTCGTACTTGTCTCCTGATTGCCAAAAGTCTCGAGAGTGAACGGCCAGCTGGTTATTGCCAACGCGGTAGAAAATGTTGTTGACTCGATCCTGCTCACTTGGGTCACGGTAAATGTAGGAGACTTGTTGAGAAAAGGAACCGCTGGTAATGGTTGATGGATGCGCATCAAATTTTCGGCTGTAAGCAAAGACAAACTCAACAGAGAACTGGCCATTCAGGGTGAATGTGTCGACATGGGGGATGTCGAAAAACTCAGTTGCTATAGCTCTGAAGTTTGTGATACTGGTGTTCGTCACTTGGAACAACTGGTCCCCATTATCGCTGAGGATGAAGAAATTGTAGGAAAGAGGAGTTTGAGGTTCGTGCATTTCAGTGCCGGTCAGAGTAAAATCAAAGTAGTCACCAGACTTGATCCTGATGTCTGTGTAAGAGAAAGGAAAGTCGGCTTGCCATGTATCCCATCCGTAGCCCGTTCTGTTGGCATGGTTGGTAACATGGACAGTCATGCCCGTGATGGGATTAGGCAGAGCAACCTGGGCCAGAGCCAAAGTGACCTGTAGCAGGACGAAGAAGAGTGCGCGGGCGATCATTGGTTTGGAGACTCAAGTGAGCCACCGAGAGACCTTTATGACGGGTTAGGTCAATGCATCTTCTGGACGATAATCGCTGAGGATAAAGAAACCGCACATATCCTTGCCGTTCACATGTTGGGGGTAGTGTTGCATCAGAATCACGCTCTGAAGAACATTGGGGGCCTTTGTCGTTACTTCAGAGTTAGTTCCCCTTTCAGACTTGAAGGAATCGTTGTACTGTATTGTACTGTACTGGTACTCTCTCTGTGCGAGAAGACAGAACAACGTGACTCAGGGGTGAGAGCTATGTGCAAAAAGAACAATGCGTACCGCCCAATAAAGAGAAGGAACAAAAATACCCACAACCCAGATTCAGTAATGCCGCCAATTGACCCACGATACTGTGAACCCCCCACCTCACTTCAGGAAACCTGCACATTGCGATAGGCGAGATACGACATTACCACGATAGGCATTGACAATCTGCGACCTCCACATTTTCCGCTGGAGCAATGTCGTAACGTGCTCTTTCTTATCACTCCATCGAGTAAGGCACTGTGTGTTGAAAGTGATACTACTCCGACTCCGTACTGTACCTTGCTTCTGCCCTGAGCGGAGTCACCAAACCTTATTTTATATATCCATGTCGCAGTCCGATGATCATCTCAATGGCTTCTATCGCACTAAGTAACTACGGGAAGCTACTTTAGAATGCGGCTATTCAGGATTGGCGTGTTACACTGACCCTTCTTCCATGAGTCCAGAAATCTGGGCCTTCATGATAAGGTGAAAATGTGAAAATATCAGTGCGTAGAACTCTTCTCATCCCTCGCCTTTTTTACAGCCTCTCATCGTTTCATTGCAGGGGATAACGAACTGCTCCAAACTGGCAATAGCTGACCAACGTTCCGTAACACTGACTATCACTCCAACAGCTGCACCAGACCAATGTCACTTACGCTTTTGATACAAGGCCAGCGCCACAGTATAGACGAAGACGTTCCACATTGGGAAAGAGAAGCCCACAAGTTTCGGGTACTCACATAAGCGTGCGAACTATTGCAGCGCCTACATGTGTCTCTCTCTATCAACTCCCCGAAGGCGATGAGGTAAAACCCAGTGACAGAGCTGTAGCTATATCACGACCACTAATAGCCCTGACGAGTGCAGTACTGTAAACGGCGGAGGAACCCGACAAGACCAAGTTCACTGAACAACACCTCTGGGAAGTACAGTACGACAATATCAGAATCAACGACTGTAACCTCCACAATTTTCTCCATTTTCTCTACAGGGACAATGCAGCATTCATGTGTTGTGTTACCCGTGAGTACGGCTGGCATTGCGTCCAAACCTTAAACATCAAATCTCCGCACGAGGGGCATTACGAGAGGCAACTGTTGTTCTGGGTAGTACTGGTGTTTGGGTTTCTGCGCTCACAGTGTTAGCCAAGAACACGATCTCTCCAGGTCACTCCTTAGTCCTGATTAATAACCCAAATCTTCTTGCTCTTGATTGACAAACACAAGCAGATTAGGCTGGCCCGGAAAGTTAAAAGTTGCAGAAGTTGAGGAACACAAATGAGGCGAATTAGACCCCTGGCTAGTGTCAAAGATATGCTAACCGAGAGTACTATGGAATAGCTTCCTAAGTTTGAGTGGGGGCTACAAGAAGTAAGTACCAACAGATTGAGACTGAGCTTTGAGAGGTACCAGAGAAAGCAGCGGTCTTCGTTTAGTATGAGCCCCATTCTTCTGTTGAAAGGAGTCACTGATGTTTGATGTGTTTGGAATGACGAAGTACATTGCCTTATCTGGGCTCCTATAACAGTGCAAACATCTGGGTAGTCAGCTTAAAGATAACGTGTGGCTAAATTGGGAATAAGACCGGTCCTCGAAGATGAGGCTTTGAACATATCTGACACTCCGTTTCCGCTCTTGTGGCTGCTCTCATAGGCTACAGTATGTGCGGTATGTACCGGTACCATACCATGTTTTGAGATCAGCCCACAGGTCATGTTTGGACAGTGACTAGCCTCAACACCATACACCTCATGTCAGATACAAGTAGACCTATCCACCAGTGAAAAGTACATATAGAGGCTCAATCAGGGCTACATGTCTGTCCACCACCACACAGCCCTACCCCTCCAACCATGCTCGACCTACCAGCTGAGATTTTACAAAACATCTTGAACCGACAGGATATGGAGTCTTTGATTAGCCTGTCTCAGGTATGCCAACAATTGAGACGAGATCTCTGTCATAATTATCTCCCACACGTGATCCAAACCAAACATCCGCTTCTGCTAGTGGCAATGCCCTATCAAGCCAATTCTCACCACCTTGCTGTGGTCCAGCGATTCAGAGAGCGCGAACATGTTGTTGAAGTGGCCCCTCATGGCACCAAACCCGTCACTGTCACCTATCTGCGTGTGTTTCGAGACACGGGGTTTCCTCTCGGATCTCAATTCATTGGCCTACAATGGGATGGGTTTCCTCATGAGTACCAACCAAAGCCTGGAGTTATACACACGCGAAAGTGGACGGAACTTCTAAGCGCAGTGACACGTCTAACTAATTATTCGAATGGAATAGTCAGAAGTCGATACGGACTTCAAGCCACCGCGGATGAGGCAGATACTATCCACGCAGCTACTCCTGATGTATTGGCTATCATGAGACAGTCTTCTCCTCCAGCAAAGCTACACGTCACTTACAAGAGAGAAGAAAACAATACAAGTTCTCATATTGCCTTCATGGACGGCAACCAGTGTGAAAGCTACGCACTGTATGCTCTGGGCGAGGACGTGGTCCTCAGAATCATTTCAGGTATCTCAGAGGACAACCTCAGGGAGAGATTTATTCATTACCGTAGAGGTGTTGCTTCCGAGCTCTTCTCCCGCCCCTACCATCCCGCCCCAGACTATCTCGACCTTCTCGACTTCATCATCTGGGAAGGATACATCTGGGAAATATCCAGAGATATCAAACGCTCCAGAATCACCATCCAGACCCTTAAACCCTCCAACCAGCCCAAAATCATAGTTCCTTACCAGTATGATATGGCAGATACCTCTTCAGCTCTCCAGGACCGCTTCCACCCCCAGTATGTGCTTCTTTTCTCTCACAACCAAAGCAGGTACCTGGTAGATATGCAGCTGAAAAAGGTGTACAGCTGGCGAACTCGTGTCGAAGATCGCACTCTGATCATCAAGGCAGGAGACGAGCTTTACGCCCATGTCTTCTCTTCAGAAATTGGGGAAATGATGAAGACTGACACCGAAATGACCCATAATTAGATAAGACAGTTAAGTGTTTAAAGTCATGATTGTAAGCGCACTGTAGTTTGAGGGTGTTCATTATAGTAACCCACCTCCCCCTACTCCCGACAAACCATCACCTTGCCGGCAATCTTTCTCTTCTTGGCGTACTTGAGGACAAAGTTCTCCGTCTTGGTGCTCTTGTTGGCCTTGATGGGCTCAATGAAAGGCGCCATTTCATCGAGCTCCCATTTGTCCTTGATCTGAAACAGCCGAGCAAACCGTTCCTTGGGGTCACGTGGCAGATCGCTCTCACTGAGCTTATGGATCATGGTCTCGCACAAGGCATAGGAGCCCTTGATAAGATCCAAAGTAACCATGTCATCGTCAATGATCATGGGAATCGAGTTCTTCCACATGATCATAAACTGCTCGATCCGCACGGGCTTTCCAAGAGCGTTTCTTCCAATCCAGCTGATGATGCGAGTCAAGTCGAGATTGTAGGGCTCAATGGGCGTGGTGGCAAACATCTTCAATACGGCAGTGACTACCGCCGGAGAAGTGTCAGAGACAACGTCGGATGCACTCACCAGATTCAACTGTTGTTTCTGTGATGCCAACGATGTCAAAATGTCGTCTATGGTCTCCTTGATCAAACTGTCGGCCACCACACATGCCACTCCATCAATCTCCACTCCTGCGATTTGCGCCCAGACCTGGTCAAATTGCACTCCCGACATGCTGCTTCGACTCTTCAGCGTGTCCAGGTCGTGTTTGGCGATATGCGAGTCTCCCATGATGCTGTCTCCGTCGTACGAAGGCAGATCGGACGTGTCCAGCTGAGGAGATTCACTCAGGGTACACTCCAGAATGGGCTGGGTGATGCAAATGCTGGCAAGACCATCGTCACGTGTCTCAACCAGATGCAGGGTGTTACTCTGGCTCCGTTGCTTGACGTTCCAGGTGGTGTTTTTGTTGCACAGAACCAGTCGATCCTTGCCTCTCAAAGTCAAGGAGTAGTGCTGTAATTGTTGGCTCTTTTTGTACTCCTCCTCCTCTTCCTGTAGTTCGCCAATGATCTGTTCCGGCAGCTCAATCAGCCGGTAAATGTGTTGTTTATCGTACTCTTCGTAGAAATCGAGTTTCATGGTTGTGGTTGTGGAATTGAAGTTCATCTTCCTCAGACGCGTCCTAATTTAGACGTGTCGTGCATGTCAGATGTGGGAGGTGGTTGTAGGGGACTAAGTGTTTGTTAATCCATGAAAAATAAGATACTGTAATTGGGAGTCATGATGAGAGATGTGACAGTGGAACTACAGTATAGCTAGAGAATCGGGAACCATTTCTGTCCCACTATATAAACACTACCTACTCAGAAGGGTTTCCAAAGACAAGTCAGACCCTCCAAACACCTGAAAAATGCTCGAAATGGACAAGGGTTGAACCAAGAGTACATCCACCTGGATATGGAGCTACCACAAGAAACCCATGCCCTTCCTGGCATGTTTGTTCCTTTTCTACACCCTCACATCCGATTTGCCCGCCCCCACAATTAAGCACATGTAGCGCCATGCACAACCCCGTATTCAGTGATCTTCGGTGGCGATAGTAAAACTTATTACTTGAGACGGTTACACTAACGAAACCTAGTCCTGGAATATAAATACGCCGAGACTTGTTCGGCAATGACTCAATTGACCACTCCTACCACTTACAATGTTCCCCGCTGAGATTCTAGCTCTCATCTGCGAGTACCTTCCACTCGAAGATGTGGTTGCACTCTGTCAAACCAACCAGCAGCTGAGAAATGGAGTTCCTGAATCTGTTGTCCAGAAGCTGGTTATTGAGAAGTGCCCGTACTTCAACCTCAAGTACAGCCAGTCTGACAATTGGGTGGATGCGGCCTCTCATCTTCTTAACGACAAACCACCCAAGTTCTTAGATTCTCAGCACAAGAACCAACCTCTCCCCGACGACTTTTATACACTCTGCAAAGACGTCGAAAAGACATTTCCCTGGGACTACAATGACAAGGGAATCAGCTTCCAGGGAAAGCTGCTAGACCTGACAGAAGCAGGTTCCACGAAGACTGCGCCTTCTCGAGATCATGAGGGTCTACTTCAATCCAAGCAGGTTGTGAGCTACAACGAAATCAGTATGGATGTTCCAGGTAAGCTTATCCAGACGCGACATTCGTCCAAGGCAGTTGCTATTCTTTTTGAAATCCAGAGAACGACAATACTGGGGGTCAAGTACAAGAACGGAGAGGTCAAGGCTAGCCCCATCAAAGCAGAGGCTCCATATCGCTTACAGGTCATTGGCGATTGCGCTGTTCTTCACGCTCATGACTGTTCCTCAGGCTTTTGCGTTCAGTACTTCACACCAGACAGTGAAGTCGAGAATATTGAGTGCCCCTTCGTAAAGGGAGCTCCAGCTGGAATCGCTCTGTATAACGGAAACTTCTTCAATATCACTTTGGAAGCCAGGTATGCCATCAGAGTCGAGAGATCAGCCTCCAGTCGAGAGTGCAAGCATACCAACCGGCTCTTCAGAGTATATCAAGACGAAAAGCACCCTGAGTACTGTCTGATGTACAAACCAAGCGGGATAGTTACAGGACTAGTGGACTTTCGTAACCGACAGGCCAGTATAATCTCTGAACATGGGTATGGTTTCATTTTGAGCAACTTTGGTGCTAATGATCATGAAGACTATCTTCTCATGGTCGGAGTCAGCAAAGGTGCTCTCGGGATCTGGAAATACACTAGACGGTATCTCGCGGACAAGTACAAAGCCCAGCATGGCCTCAACTTGCCTGAGCCACTCATGAAGGCTTTAGCTGACAAGAGAGATGCCCTGGATTCCGAACATCTCATCAGTACATTCAGAGGAATGGATGTTGACAGGTTACAGGAAATCGCGCTCGGTATCAAGGGGTTAAGAGTCGCTGAAGAAGATGGTACAAGTGAACTTGCGCGGGAGGCCTGAGCTGTCATCCTAGTACCTCATCCCAGTTACCATTAGAACGGCCATCGAATAAATATATGCATTTCATTATGTAGCTAGTGTGACATTGACCCTGACAGGCCCTACCGCCGCCCTCCAGAGGCACCTCTATTGGAACCTCCACTGGCACCTCCGTTGGGCCCATCAGGCTGTCGTCCTGGAGATCCATAGGCAGGCAACACTCCTGTTGCTCGTAGCTCGTTGATGATATCCAAAGCTCCTGGACTCAGATCAAACTGACCTGTCTCCCGATTCAACGTCAACGGGCCTGTTCCTCCACTGTTTGGATCAATGTAGTTCATGGGGTTCATGTAGTCTTCAGCCTCAAGACCTCCCACGAATGCTCGACCAAACTCATCCTCATACACGTCATCGTCGTATCCGTACCCATCATCGTATTCGTATCCATCACCGTCTTCTCCAAATTCATCTTCGTCATCCTCCCATCCACCCTCATCATCATCATCGTCGTCACCATCGTCGTCACCCTCCTCCTCATGCACGTGATCATCGTATCCATCTTCCGGAGGAAGTCCAACAGGGTAGATGACCTGTCGTCCTCGACACTCACAATTGGGAACGCCACATCCCTCCACACTCTCATCATCCACACACTCTCCAAGGTAGTGCTCTGGGTTGTTTTCGCCGCGGGGCATCTCACGCTCCGAACATGTGTCCTCCTCTGATGTGTATGCGTCATCAACAGGAACAGTTGGGGGCACAGGAACATTTGGAATGGGTGCGACGCGGGGCAATGCGGGTCCATCTTCCTCATCAGTATCGTCACTCTCCGTTCCGTTCTGGATCTCTCTTTCTGCCCGTCTCACCGAATCGTAGTAGTTGTCGTAAAAGAAGACCAGGAAGTCACGTGCGGCAGCAAGAGACTCTTCAGGGGTCTCAAATTGAGGCATCTCTTCCATTCTCGACTCATAAAACTGAGTCAAGAACTCCCGTGTGGCCATCATCTGCTCTTCTGACCGAGAGAGGTCATCTCCTGAGCCTCCCAGCTTCTCCACAAGCCCTTCAATGGTCGATTCCATCTGGTAGTCGGCGATTATGACATCCTGGAGCACGTGATATGTGTATGGGAAGCGAGACGTCTTGTTCTGTACATCCCGGATGTTGGGGATCATACCCGGTTTCCACACACGATCACTGAAGGGCGCAATCTCGTTCCATTTGTAGCACAGGTCCACAAACCCATACAAACACAGCTGATGAGCTGGATGCAAATGCCGAGCATCTTCACACAATTGGGTGAGGATGGAAATGTAGTTCATAAACACTGCCAGGTGTCTAGAGAACATGACCAGATCCTCCTTGTCCTCCTCTTTCAACTTCTTCAAGGCATCCAGACACCTGTCGAATCCCAGGACCAAGCCGTACATGATTGGGTAAGAGGACAGATCAGCTCTTCCCTGAGACACTCTGAGCAGGTAGAAGAGCAAAAAGTCCGAGGCGAATTCACGATCCACAATATTGTGGCTGCTGAGCATCAAGGATAGTCGTTTGAGAGCCACCGGGTTCACTGCCAGTTCTCGGATGATCAGCTGGGTAGCCACTCTTTCCAGCTCTCCCTCATCATAGTAAGCCACCAGACCGAGTTCTGCCAATGGCGGGATGATTTCTTCGCTCAATGCCGACTTGGACACCGTCTTGCGGCCCGAATGGTTGTTTTTGTTTCTCTGTCGCAGAACATTGAGCTTTTTGCGTCTTCTGTCGAGATGCCGTTTGCGAAATTGCACGTCTGAAGCCGAGGCATGATACACGATGAGTGTGATGGCCGAGAAGGTGGCGAGTGTCGAGCCAAAGATCACACAACAGTCGCGCAACGTTTTCATTAGGATGACCCAGGACTCTGTGTGTGCGCGCGTGCCTGTGTTTAAGTGCTTGTCTGCAGTCAGATATAGGCTGATGTGGTGATGCACAATAAGGTTCGGGGAGGTGTTTCGCATGAGCTTAAATTGGTGGATCGGAAGTTGCGGAGAATTTGGATGAGGTGGTTAGAGGGTATATCTGGAAGGCAGGTGTTGTTTTCAGGTACAGAAACGAAGTCTTTAGAATGCAAATAGTATATGTATGTACTTTTATTTGGGAAATCTGTTTGTGGGAGGGTGATAGAGGGAATGCTGATGGTCTTAACTTTTGTCTAACAAATGGCAAGTTGTTTAGTTGGGAGAATAGTTAGACAGTGGGTACGGAATTGAAGTCCTCGTTCACTTGTGATAGTACCAGTTGACGAGCAAATAGCAAACAGTATTTAACAACCCATATCAGTTTGCCACGATGGGTTTAGCTGAGGTGAGCTTCTCAACCTCTCAACCTCATGGTATAGAGCACAGTAGTACTGCCAACACTTGCTCCCTGACGAATCTAATACAGCAACAGGGAGAAGAAGTTCCAACAGAGAAGTCAAGGGAGCTTTTTGGGTCACTTTTGAAGACCCTATTCAGCCATCCGTGACTTAAAGAGCTCCTTGACTCCCAGCCGGCCCCAACTCCTCCAGGCTCACATGAAAACATTCATCATGGAATAACTGGTGAAGACCATCCATAGAATCTGAACAACGGCCCAGCACATGGGGATCCAAGTCGATATCGAGCACAAACCCGCCCGATAGACTCCAGTCAGAATCAGACCCACAATGGAGCCACTGACAACAGCTTCGATACCTCCAATCACAACGTAGACTGCAAAGATGAACAGCTCTCACATTCCGTTTCACTACTCCAGCCCACATGGCGGCTATAATGTGAAAGCCCATGAAGAATATGAGTGTCCAGATCACCGTGAACCGCCAGATGTCATATGTGTAGTAGAGGTTGGAGATCTCATAGTGAGGTTTGGTAGATCCCACTGGCCAGTAGAGCGAGGGAAAGTCGGGAACCACGTAGCCGATGGGAACAGTGAATCGTGGGATCTTGTTGGACATGTTTGTCGGCTTTGTGGTGCTTTTAAGTCGGAAGTGTTATCATAAAGGGCGAGCGGTTGAAATTGGGAACGACGAAGCTCGACGAGAAGTTGACGGATGGAGACGATTGTTATACTCACAAATTCCCCCAGAGTCGGAGATGATAGTGGTATAATTATCGTAATGCCACAATCCCTTCTGGTGATAATATGGGGTTGCGAGATTTCCGGATCTCCGTTGTGGCGACGTGGACAATGCAGTTGGCGCAGATCGGACTGTTCGGACGTGTAGACGACTTGTGACACCTCCTCCTCGAATGGACCCCAGACTGACAGAATGATTCATGGGGAAAGTAGAGAGAGCTGAGTTTCAGTGGGTTGACACATTGCTGCGCACAGACCAAGGTTTCAACATGTGATCCGATTTAGTTAGACTCTTACTTGGGAACTCTAACCTAGACCCTGGGAGATTAACGAAGGTGGGGTTGGTGGTCGAGTGGTGGTGGTTGTCGTTGGAATGGTGGAACTGATGAGATTTTTGGCCCAGTGGTTGGTGAAGCTATGCCCATGAACGTCAGAGTTTTCCAGCTGTCATCAAGTCACATTAGGGGCTGTTTGAAAGGTGTCAAAAACTCACCTTCCTTCAATGTTGCATGTGAGAGGTGCACGCCAGAGTGATAATTAATTGGTGGTGGATAATATAGCGGAATAATACGGAATTAGACGGACTTAGGGCCGGTCCCTATTGTAACACGACTTTCAGGGTCGTAGATAGGGGGAAGGATAGGACACTGTAGCTGTGGGCACGTGTTGTGCCGTATTGTCGTGTTGTAGTATTGTTTAGCAACACGGTTAAGACCTGATCCGAAAAGTGAAGTAAGACTGAAGTAATGCTGAGATGGGCCACAAGTACATTACTGAGCAGTGAAGAAACGAAGACACAAAGTCTTCAGCCTACCGGTACCAGGAATAGTAATCGATCAAGTGTGTCAAGAGTAGTAACATATGTCACTGTTGTTGGCTGTGAATGATTGGCTAGACATCCTACGGTACTCTAGCCTAATAGAGGCTATGTATATTACCTGAACGACAAGGCATGATATCCTCGCATCTTAACCTCACCAGGACAAGATACCACCACTGCACTCAATAGTCTTTCATAACTACTACAAACTACTTACATGGTATCAAAATAATTGCAAAGATCTCCTGGACACGATAGAGCTGTTAAAAACTATCTATCTCACTCATTCAGCCAACCCACTGAGCTGCCTGTGGTGACAATCCAGGCCTGTCAGCAGGTATACCAATGACAGCAGACAACTGTTCTGAAGCCCACAATGACCCAGACCGCGACGCGTAAAAGATGAATCACGATAACCCCTTCCATACAAATTCTGGACAGTGTAGTATCACATCTCAGCTTTGTCTAAAGATGAAACACAGGGATCCACCACGCTGAAGTAGACCAAACTACTTTAACGGTCACAAACACACTAATGAGCGATACCATTCTACTCGTGAGAAGGAGCTGACCTCACTGGTAGCATCAAATCTTCAATTCAGCCATTATTGCGTCACGTGACTATGAGACAGGATCCGGTTTGTAGTCATAATTTAAGCTTTCCGGATTCCCAAAGAGGAAGTCTAAATTAGGAAAGGCATGTGGCTTTTTTGGGACTGGAGGGCTGGTTGATCACGTGAAGGAGGGTGAGTAGGAGGCTAAGTCACGTGACCGAAAAGGAGAGAGATCACTTTTTCGGCCAAATTGTGCCAAACTAGTCAGCCCCAAATTAGTCACGTGACCGGATTTGCCTCGGACACTGCCCCATCATGTGAGATAGGCTGGATTAGCGCGTCTGTCATGCAGCTTGGAAACGATAAGCGTGCCCAAGCAAGGGTGAACTTCAAAAGTCACACACACACACAACGGTAAAAAAGAAGGCATCCGTCAGAGGAGCAAATAGTTGCTTGAGAAGGTGTTCGACTGAGACTAGCGACAAAGTGACGAGCGACAGACAATCATACAGAGCGACAGATTCGACACAGAACGACAACAGGAAACAGACCGCAGCATTTATCCGCATCGCACCATTTGACATCAGTTCACGTCATAGGTTCACAAGCTCATTTCCCTTGACGCCATTGTTACATTGCACTGATTGCGGTTTCAGAGAGAAGAAGGAGTCGAAGAAGAGTACCTACAGTTTAACCGAGAGGAGTACAACAGTTGATTTCGCAGAGACGACTTGAACAGCTGAGAACTGAGCTCATACGGCTAAGAACAGTGAGTATAGCTTATGGGAGATTACAGTGAAGTGTTGAGATGTTGTGGTAGCTACGGTAACGGAACTTGAGCTATTGCAGTGGCCTCTACGAATACCAACAGATCCACTTCATACAAACCATTCTAACACAGTTATCAGCAGACACTGCACGCATCCTACTCATACATTCCACTCGTTTATCAGATACCTATCGCACAACTAACCTCATTGGTTCTTGTACCCCATACTTGGTTCTGACGTCACCAGTTACATAATCAACCATCAACTGCGATCATCAACAACATCTACTAACGACCCACTACCACCTACAACATTTACTAACAACCCACCACCACTAACAACCACCAACCCCACCTAATACCCCTACTCACACACAAGAATGCTTCTGCAACTTCCGCCAGAACTTCTCATTTTGTGCCTGGTACACATTTCCGACCAGGACCTCGTCTCACTCTCTCACACGTGCAAGACGTTGTACTTTTTATCACATGACAGAAACCTGTCACATCTCAGATTCATGGTTGTCTTGCAAACAATGCATTTGCGTCTGATTCCCATCAACAGCAACATCTCCGATCGTCACGAGATCGCCGTGACTCTCGTTCAACGTCACGTGATCCCAAAGGCCCACCATATGTTTCTCAGTCCACATCCTGTTCAAGGAGCTCTAAACTTCCGCACATTACTAAGCACAAGTTTCAAAAAGGCTTTGCTCAGCCGAGAGCTCAAGAACCAGCTTCCACGTGACCATCTCATCAGGACGGGTATTCTGAAGCCCGGCGATAAGGTCAGCGCCAAAGTTCATCGGCTTCAATTCAACAGAGTGGTTTCTGTCATCAACGAGTTCTTCAAGCACTCCTTCAAGCGTCCCTCTTTCCATACAGCTTGGAAAAAGGGTCTGTTGCGGTACTACGACGATGAACTCAACTTTGAGAGTGTCGGAGTCGAGCTCTTGGCGAAAATGTTTGAAGGATGTCAGATTGGTAAAGACGAGGAGCCCGAACCGAACTATTTCAAGGTAGCCAGGAACCCGCCAGCAAGGGCCAAAGTGCTCAAGCTGAAAAGATACTACGAGGATCTGGATAGGACTGTTTGCGTCTAGTGAGGGAAGATGGAAGAATGGGGGACGGAAGAAGGCATATGTTAATACATTACTTTTATGAGCTGGAGGCTGTGGTGTCATTGAGTGACTGGCCATTTGTAGAATCCAGGGTTGTTAGTATCAGTACGGCTGAAGAAAGGCGCCATTAGGTGTGAGGGTTCCGTCTGGCTCTGTAACGGTGTTTCTCCTTGGTGAGTTGCACCTGTGAGGAGGTCTCCTACCCACGATATTTTTCGAGCTGGAAACACAAAGTACCTCTCTAGACCAATCTCTCTGTTGCAGCGGATGGGTTTGAACACATGGGGCAGTATTTGTTCACAGATCATAACTGGAAATCTGGCGTTCACTGAGAGCAAAGGGTCGTATTCATCACTGGCAGTAGCCTTCAAATCAATCCAAAATCGCACCCAGTGTCCCAATTTCAACATTGCGAAGAAGTACCCATTGTAGATCAGGCTGTAATCGACGGCCGAGTCTGTGTAGTAGGCATCGATGACTTCAAGGTAGATTTTAGGTCCAACACGTATAGCCGACTGCTGCCATCCAAATGTCTCTAGCGACGTATCAGGCACAGCTGAAGGTGGAACATGGAACAAGTCAACACGGAGAGGTGTGTTTGGATCAACGTGTAGATCGTCATGGAAAAAGAAGGATAGCAAAAGGGCCCCTGCAGAAATGGGTAGTAGAGTCACTTGAACAAACTCGTCCAAAAAGTCGTTGTTAGCAACTACCCACGTTCCATCTTCGTCTCGACTACACAAACCCTTGTTGATTACGTTATGTTCGCACCTGTCGTATGAGTTTGCGATGTGTAGAAAAACCTCATTTTCGGCCAATAACGATACTGAAACAGAAGAGTTTGCGTGCCGCACCTTTGTTGTGCTCCTTGGCATTTCAGGAACAACGTCAGTGCCACAAAAAACGCTTGTTCTCACCAGGCGCTTTTCTTCCACAGGTTTCTTGAACCGACAATCTTCGTGTCCGCAGATCTGATGTCTTGCTGTTTCTTCCTTGATGACACTCCAACCACGAAGAGAGTGTCTTGTAGCATTAGTTCTTGACACTGTAGCCAGAGCACATTTAGTCCACGACGTCAGACCTGTTCCCGATTCGCTCAGAACGAACCAAGGAGCCCGCTCAAGCACGAGTTGGCGTGCAACAGAAGCATCCAGACCAGCCCAGGTGCCAGAAGCGGCCCTGAATGATTGACTGAAGGAAACAGCCGATTCGAGATCACAATAGCCGAAAATTCGGGCCAGAATCTCCACTGGTAAGGTATCCATAACTGTAGAGGGGGTCAAGAATGAGCTTCATTAGATGTGCACAATTGCTGCACTTGCACTGCTTCAATTGTTTCAGGGGGAAAAGTGATGGTGGGGAGTGTTCTGGGGAAATGAATGACACAACCGCAGTTATCCTTACAATAGCGGTGTGTCCGAACGAAAAAGCCCCTTATTGTCAACAAACATCCATCAGAACCGAAGCTTCCTAAACAGTTGGTCCCAACAAAACTCCCTGCGCTTGTTCCGACTCGCAGATAAAATACTCCTAACCTGTGACCCTTCAATGCGGCTCCTTCCGTGTAGCGTTCCGAACCTGCGTTGGCGTTTTGCAGCCTCAGATCCTTCTGTGTAACTCCCGATGGTGACATCGCCGCGCCTCTGACACACACGCTAACTGCCAACATGAAGACAGATCATGTTGGCGTCAGCTACGTTGTTTCGTGCGAGTGTCTTTGAATAAGAAGTAATGTGGAAGAAGAAGAGCTGGTTTAGGTCCTGGAAGGGTTAAGGTGGAGCCACCCCACCGACACAGTGTCTCTGCACCTCCAACTCTACCCTCCTTATCAACATCTACTATCTCCCCTTACATAAGCACATTACATAATCACCCTCTCGGCCGAACCAGATCAACACGATCGAATCAATCGCAACCCATCTATCGCTCTGACCGACTCAATTGAACACCCCTACACTCCCCCATACCTCCACCTCCTTCTCCATCATACGTCAATTACAATATATACATGCTACCGTGGTTTCGCTTCACGTGGCATTACATGTCATGTCTTCCTCCTACTCGTCGTCCTCCTCCTTGCCCAGACCGCTGTCCTTGAGAAGCTGGTCAATCTGCTCGGGCTGCCAGATTCGATGCACCACGTGGTCCTTGGCGTCCTTGCTGACGGTGGCAAACTCGAGCTTCTCGCTGGTCAGATTGGTGTTGTCCATGGTCTTGGACAGAATCTTCACAGCCAGCTCGCATGCCTCGGCCAGCGTCATGTCGTCCTTGTAGTCCTGTCTCAGCAGCGTCTGTGCGCTGGCCTTGTTGGCGCCCATGGAGGTGGCCTTCCAGCCAGAGTAGTTACCCGAGGGGTTAGACTGGTAGAGCTGGAACTGTCGAATGTCGTCGTAGCCGGCGTAGATGAAAGACACACCAAAGGGACGCAGACCTCCGTGCTGGGTGTATCCCTGCTTGACGTTACACACGTGCTTGACCAGCTGTTCGCAGGGGATCTCCTCGTTGTATGTTCGCAGGTAATCCTGGGCGGACTTTCGGGCGTTTTGGACGAGAATGCCTGCGTCGGAGTTGAGACCGGCGACAGCACACACCATGGAGTCGTTCAGAGTGTACATTTTCTCGGCGGATGTGTCCTGTTCCAGCAGCTTGGAGGTGACCTTTCGCTCGGCTGCCAGCACGATGCCATCCTTGGCCAGAATGCCAATGGCTGTGCCTGCGTGTGAGATGGCTTCCTGGGCGTACTCGACCTGGTACAGACGCCCCTCCGGCGAAAAGATTGTCGTTCTACTGTCGTATCTTCGGGATCCCATTGTGTTGTGTTTTTGTGTGTGTGAGTGACGATATCTCTGTGATGTGCTGTGCTGTGATCAGTGGCGAAACTTTGTTGTGGTTGGGAGCAGAAGATGGGTGCTTTAGTTGGGAGATGCAGCTTAATTGTTGGAGTTGAGCTTATTTGTTGGGAGTTTACAAGAGCTCGAAAAGTGCGACAAGTAGCTCTTATATAAACTGCAGTCAAAACCGATGACCTCTTCCGGAACTGGACACAGATCATGTCATGATGCTCGAGTGGTGTGATCGGAGATAGTGATGTTAATGCCGGGCACAAAGAAGGGTTCGTGAAGACGAATAATATTGGCAGAATCGTGTCGGAAAAGTTGCATAGACACAAACACACCCCGCAACAACCCCCACAGAATCAAACCCCACCGTTCAGCGTTTCTTTTTGCGGTAACAACTCTCATCAAATCGAAGTTCGCCACCTCGGCTAGGAGTTTGTCAAAGTCAATGTTATGCAGTGCGAAATCTGGGGCATCATCACGTGAGCGGAAGTGTGAGCGGAAGTAAGAGCGGAGGTGGATTTGGGGGCAATTCGGCAAACGGATGAACGGCTTCTATCCTCCGTGTATTCGCTATCAGTCGTTGTGCTTAGTTCGCCAGTACTTGATCGATCTGGCTCCGGTGTGTGTAGTGTTGGCTGACATAGGCGTGCTACGAACTAAATAGTCGAGTCACGTGATCATAACTGAGACTGTATCATCAATGCTCACAGATCAGCCTAACAACAGACTTTTGACTTCGTCGCACAACTCCAAAAGCCACAACATTGCATCTCTACTCTGCTGATATAAGCAGAACCTTGATGTAGGAAGATGGCTGTTCAACAGCACATCATCAGAGTGAGGTGGTTGGTGATAGATATGAACAAATCTGATACCGCATAGTAGCTCTGAGCTGGGAGACCATTATGGCCTGCTTGGAATTGCTGTATCATTGATATTGATGGCTACAGGCGCACATTTCCATCCTGAGCAGCTCATTTAGCCCTATATAGTCATCCGCACGGTCTGGATTAGTCCAGAAACGTGACTACTATATGAACTGGGCGTCTGTGATTCTTTCAAGCCATTTTACCTACTCATAGCCTCTTTGATCATCATTTTGACACTCTGATCTCTCCCTTGGTCCCGTCCTCTTACACCACCTGCATATTCCTGCAAGGCAAAACACCATCCAAATTCAATCATCATCATCTCACCATCACAACATTGGGAACCATGAACAAACGCCAAAACGATGCAAATGCGTCGAAAAGAGGTCCGAATCGACCACAAAAGCGACACAAACCGAGCCAATCACGTGACAGGCCGCGATTCAAGATCCCGCTCATTGAGAACTGGCTGCTGATTTTCTTACGGTCAGGCAAGCACTTTTTCTACAACAAGGAGACCAAACAATCAGCATGGGAAGCTCCCGATCACGTGGACGACTTTCTTTACAATCACGTGGATCAGAATCTGGTTCTCGTGCTTCTAGCGCGTGCCAGGGGTTTACGTAAGAAGGATGATGTCTACTGGCGTGTTGGAGAGGATACTCTTTATCAGAGAGTTAGACCGTCAGGTGTTGAGACCACCAAGCCTGAGTCAGCAAAGGAACCCGCGGCATCAAAGGCTGAGTCAGCAGCAAAACCGGAGGAGAAGAAGGATCAAGCTGAGTCAGCACCAGCTGTGGAGGAAGACACTAAAATTGAGAGTGTTGCTCAAAGTGAGTCAGCACCTGTCGGCATGGAAGCGCATGAATCAGATTCGGAGGAGTTCTCTTCTTCGGACGAATCTGAAGGTGAAAACAACGGTATTGATTTCTCTGCTTTGTTGAGTGATGATGAGGGTGAAGAGGAGGAGATCAAGGAGGATGCGGGACCCTCTGAAAGTGCGATAAGTACTTTCAAGGAGCTGTTGAACGCCCATAATGTCAACCCCTTCTCTACTTGGGACAAAGAGTTGGAAAAGGTGGTTGAGGATGACCGTTATGAGGTTCTGGAGACTCGACTGGACAGAGAGAATGTATTCACCGAGTGGGCCAAGGATGTGATTCGACAGAGAAAAGAAGCCAAGGAGGCCGAGGCCGAGGATGACGATGAGCTTGAGGTTGACATTTCTGCTGCTGAGGAGTTTGTCATGCTTCTGAAGGATACATACAAGAAGGGCAAGTTTTACGTCGAGTATCGCCGAAAGAACAAGGGAGATGAGCGGTTCAAGGAAATCGATCTCACTGACAAAGAGCGTGAGTCTGTTTACCGCGCTTACTCTAAGGTTGCCGCTACGAAGAAGAAGGAGCGTGTTGCTGCGTTCAAGAAGCTATTAGAGGACAACAAGGCGCTTGTTGACGCCGAAACCAATCTTGGAAATCTGCATACCACCATTTCCAACGACATTGCATGCATGGTGCTTGACATCGAAGACCGAGCCGAACTTCTGGATGAGTTTGTGACCCAGTTGACCAGTGGACAGATTGAGTCTGTGGAGGAGGCCAAGAAGAAGCGACAGGAGAGACTGTTGTATGAGAAGAGCAAGGCTGCCCATATCGAGAGAAAGAGGGCCGAGTGGGGCATTGAAAAGGGCAAGAAGCGACTCGACAAACAAAACAGGGACTTGGATAGAGAAGTGAGCAAGCTAGGCAAGGGAGGACTCAAGAGTCAGTTGGAGCAGTAGCTGGAGTAACAGCAGGAGGAGTATTTATAGTTGAGCGATGGAGTGGTACACCGTTATATCTCGGCTCCACTTTCATTGCTTCAATACATGTCATTTTGACAATGTCTTGTTATTGTACGGCGTAGTTGTAAGTCTTCGTAAATTGTCCCAACTCAGAGTCGAACAAGTCACATCTCATCTCACCACCAGACCTCAAAACTCTAGTTCACTTTATTCATGCACAGTTGGGCGCACCTCTTATTTTCATCACCACACTCTTGAGACTCACGACATGCCGCCCAAACTGTCCTTTCTGGACATGCCTGCGCCGGCCGGGTACGTTCCCGGTCTGGGCCGAGGTGCCACGGGCTTCTCTACCCGTGCAGATCTCGGTTCGGCCAACAGAGCGGCGGATACCGACATTCCAGACGATCCGGAACGGTTCAGAGACCCTGATGATGCTGGAATCTTTGGCAGGGACAGCGCCGATGCCGACGACGAGCTCGCTGACGAAATCTACGCGCAAATCGACGCCAGAATGGAGGAGCGAAACAAGAAACGGCGAGAGATCAGAGAAGAAAAGGAACGCAAGGAGGAAGAGAAACAGGCCACAATTGGAGGAATGTTTGCTGACGCGAAACGAGCCCTGTCAGAGGTCAGTCACGACGAATGGCTGAATCTCCCTGAAAGCGGTGACCAAACGCGGAAGAACAAACGAGCCAGAATCGAAGCTAGAGAAGGACTCAGAAGCTACAACATGAGTGATTCGGTACTGGAAGGACTGAGAGGACGGGCTGAGGTGGGTGCTCACGTGACGGAAACGGACGACGGGAGTGTCACTCACATCAAGGCGATCTCAGACGCTCGAGACAAGATTCTGGATCTGAAACTGAGTGGCAGTGAAACGTCCACAAGTATCGATCCTAGTGGATACATCACATCTCTGAACTCGGAGAACTCACAGTCGACAACAGAGCTGGCAGATATCAAGAAGATGACGCCGTTTGTGGAGTCACTCATCCGAAGTAACCCTAGAAACGCTGCTGGATGGATTGCAGGTGTTAGATTGGCAGAACTGAAGAAGAAACCGTCTCAGGCAATTCAGCTGGCTGCACAAGGATGCGAGAACTGTCCCACCAACGAGGACGTTTGGCTGGAGAGTATCCGAGTCAATGATGTCGTTAATGGTCGAATCATTGCTGCTCAAGCTGTGAAACGTTTACCTGAATCAGTCCGTATCTGGGAAGCTGCCGCCGATTTGGAGACTACGGAGGAGGCAAAGAAACGGGTCCTCAGAAAGGCTCTCACCTCAGTGCCCCAGTCTGTTCAGCTCTGGAAGCAGCTGGTGAACTTGGAGGATGAGGAACATGCCAGATTGCTGCTAAGACAAGCAGTGGTGAGTGTTCCTCTCAGCGTGGACCTGTGGTTGGCTCTAGCTCGTCTGGAGGATCACAAGGCGGCTGAAAAGGTACTCAATCGAGCCAGAAAGGCTGTCAGAACCGCTCCCGAAATCTGGATCGCGGCTGCCCGACTGAGAGAACAGGTTAATGGAGCACAGAAGGAGGTGGACAAGATCATGAAGAAGGGAGTCTCGGAACTGGAGGATCATGGACGAGTACTGTCACGAGAAGAATGGCTTATACATGCCCATCTGTGTGAGAAGGAGGCCGCTCCTCTTGCTTGTGGAGCTATTGTTCGAGCTACTGTTGTCCAAGGACTGGATAAGGAACCTGAACATGTTCAAATCGATACATTCCTGGACTGCTCACGTGACCTGAGTTACCCTATCACAAGCAGATCTGTTCTGGAACTTGCTACTGAATGGTTCCCATCTTCTGAGAAGATTTGGCTCACTTGGACTGCTCTTGAGAAACGCCTCAACAGTGGTGACCAGCTGTGGGATGTTCTGGAGAAGGCAGTCACCAGCTGTAGAAAGTCTGTTCAGCTGTGGCTCATCTACATTCGTGAAAAGTGGCATCGCGGCAAGTTCAAGGAGTCACGTGAGATTGTATCACGTGCATTTGAGGAGGTCGGACATGCCCAGGAGATTTGGCTCGAGGCTGTTCAGCTGGAACTTGAGGTCGGACAACCAGAAAGAGCGAGAGAGCTGCTGGAGAAGTCACGTGACGAGGGAGTTGCCCGTGAGACTCTTTGGGTTAGGGCTGTTCGTCTGGAGCGAGAGTTGGGCAATGCTGCTGCTGCCATCACGTTGGCTGAGAAGGGTCTGGAGGAGTTTGTTGAGTGTGATGGATTGTGGATTGAGCTTGGCAAGGCCAGAGCTGAGTCATCAGACGCGTCAGAAGCACGTGACACGTACCTCCAAGGTACGAAGAACTGCTCCAAGTCTGTCCCCTTGTGGATTCTACTTGCCGCTTCGGAAGAGTCCCGTGGAGTGCAGATTAGAGCTCGTTCTGTGCTTGAGCAGGCTGCTTTGATCAACCCCAACAATGAAGAGCTTTGGCTGGCACGTGTTAGACTGGAATTGCGAGCTGGAAATCTTCCCCAGGTCAAGGTTCTTTTGTCACGTGCTCTTCAGGAGTGCCCTCAAAGTGGACGTCTCATTGTGGAGAGTATAGGTCTTGAGCCTCGGTCTCATCGAAAGTCCAAGCTTGTTGAGGCTGTCAGCAAGAATGAGAACGATGGATACATTCTTGTGCTTCTCGCCAAATCTCTATGGTTACGTAACCAGTTTGACAAGGCTTCCAAATGGCTAACTACTGCCCTGGAAGCAGATTCTAACAATGGAGATGTCTGGTTATGGGCCTACAAGTTCTTCTCTGAACGAGGAGAAGGTGTGGAAGAGGTGATTGAAGGGTTCCAACAAGCTGAACCGACTGAAGGAGAGGTGTGGAAGAGTCTCAAGGAGGATATTGGCAACTTTGGAAAGACCGATTTGGACTTGTTGAAGGAGGGAAGTGCCAAGCTCGATTTGGGTGGTAAGTAAGATGTAATCATAAATGCATTGTAATAGAAACTTGAAACGACTTGTACATCTGATATCTACGACTACCATGCGCCTCTCTACTGTGACCGCCATCGAATACACAATCTGATTACTCTATAGCTATAGCATATATCCCTCCCCGCTCATTACTGCTTAAAACTGTGATGCGCATAGTAGACATCGAACCGATCATTCACATAGCCAGGGTATATGTGTGTGTATCCTACACCTGCCCCTGTATCGCTTTTTGTGCACCCTGACGTGATGTCGGAGACCGCTCCAGAGAAAAGATCCACGAGCAACAGCCCATCCTCACTGCGTCTCACGATGAACTGCTCGGCTTTCAGAGCACGACTGCATTGCTGGAAGCGGTCCACAAAGTGCCTCTGGGCTTTTGGAAGGCCATCGTTCAGGTCTCTCAGACTCACGACCTTCTTCCGTCGAGCGTAAATCACTCCTGGATTGTGCAAATCGATGAATGTGGGAATGACGAGCTTGTCCTTGGCAACCCACCAGATAAGACCATTGAATGAGGCCACTGGAACAGAGATGGTAATAGGTGCGTACTCGACACGCCGGTTCCGCAGGGCGTCCCAAAATAGGTATGTGTGTTTTCCCTTGTACCCACTGATCTTGAGAACAAAGGCGTTATCAATCACCATAGGTTCGTGGTCTGAATCGTACTCCCAGGCGTACTTGTAATGAAGCTTGTCCCGAGGAAAGACAAACGAGCTTTTCAAACAACGGACTTCAACTGTGTGAGTTTTGACGATGATCGGGCACTTTGACGTCTGGGAAGGTGGTTTGGGAAGCGCATTGGCAGGAAGAACAATGTGAAGACCCTTGTAGAGAATTAGTGTGCCATTGGCGTCAGATTTGACCACAGTGATCACATTCTTCCCGGGAAGAGAGTACCCGAACGTGTTGAGATCCATTACCCATCCGTTTGGTTCGTGGAACTTGTCGCACAACCCAGAGCAGGTAGCTTCATCGTGAGAAACAAGTCCCACAAAGCCCTCCGGGAGAGTGTGGCCTGGAAAAATTGGCTGCGCAACCAGATCAACCACTGGGCTGAACTTCGGGGGTATATAAAGCCTGCTCAAGTCTGGCACCTTAGTCCAGTGGTAGCTGCTGCGAATTCTGGCGATGAACACCAAAGCACAGTGGGACCAAGTGGGAAGTCCGGCTTCGAGTTGGAACCAGGGAAATCGCTCCTTCACCTTTGTCTCGAAGATGAGGCCACACTTCTGAAAAGATGCGTACCAGTTGGAATTGACACTTCGGAGGTCAACACACGCCTCCAGATTGGAGTAACGGAAGATGAGTGAAGCCACCTTCAGGGGAAGAGGGTCACGTGAGCTTTTGTCGCTGTGGCGGGCAAATCGACAAGGTATGGCGGCTTTGGGAGGACGGGGATACCATTTGGTCAGGTGCTCGCGGGTGGAATGTTTCTCCTTCAGAATGAACCCCTTCAGATCTTTACCCACGTTGTAGGCCATATCTTCCTCATGCACTTTCACGATGTTATTGAGGATGGTGCAGTAGGTACTGTCGTCTTTCGGTTTGACCGTCTCCATGTCGTCCTTCAAGAGACTCTTGATAGTCTTGTCGAGGTCCGATGACTCTCTGGCGGTGATGCCGGGACTCTTTGTCAAACCGTCACAGTGCTTGATGAGACGCTCTCTGATCTTTTCGTAAGCCGTGATGCGTGCTCTGAGTTTCTCCTGTCGGGGCAAGAACATTTGTCGAATGCCTGAGGAGTCGTACTTCTGTCTCATCTCGGTAACAGCAGCCAGACAGAAACCTCTGGGGTCTTTCTTTCCGAGAAATGGAACCTCGCGGAACAGTTGGCGTTTCATGTCGCAGATGAGCTCAAAGTCTTCTTCCAGAATAGCACTTTGCTCAGCCTTGAGCTTTTCGAGCGCCTTTTGGACTTGGATGAGGATCTTTGTCATGGTGAGAACAGGGTGATGGTTGTATCACAGTGGTTATCGTATCAGAAGGTATCGCTGTTGGTATCGCTTTTGGTATGACTTTAGGTATCGACTATGAGGATTTGATGTTGGTTATGTAGGAAGGATGCTCCACCCGTTACATTGGTATTGACACATCATGTGTTCATAGACCTCATGTTGTTGAGATGGAAAATGTACACTTAGACGCAGGACTGTGATCTTAACAGACAGAGATATTCAGAAAGTTGCAGAAGAATAAGCTGAAGTTTTCTAGGACATGCTCCATAGCTCTCAGTTGCTTTCACCCCCACAAGAATGGCATTGTACAGTTGGTGCATTTCTTCTCACATGCTCCCTAAGTATCAACCCTCTCACTCCACCTTTATCATCAACTCGTTTATAATATATATACATGTCATTTACCGTGATCTCTTTCGAGTAGCTCATTCAGAGATTACTCTGTTCTGGAACGGTTGTAGCGTCCTCTCCATCAACCCTCGTCAGCTTGCTTACATCTTGGCCAGCAACGAACAAGATGCCAGATGTCGTCGAATGTCGCAAAAGTCAACATCGTGGGTATCCTCGACCTCTCCCCATCGCTCCACCTGGAACTTGGTTTCCAGACCAACCAGCTCAGCGACCTGGGTAGGAGTGAGCTTGCCAGAGATCAGAAAGGCGCCGCAAATGAACGACTTGGAGGTCAGGGTGGCTCGCTCCAGAGAAGCCAGCTGCCAGGGGCTCAGGTTGTAAGCCCACTGCTTCACAGCCTCCTTGTCCTCGGCGTTTTGTCGGTTTCCAAGCAGTCCCTCGTCGGAGTCCATGGACTTGAGAGTGACACCCCAGAACTTCTCAGCCTCGGCAATCACAGGTCGGAAGTCGTTCTCCTGGGCAGCTCGCAGACGGCCCTGGTAGCTCTCGGAAGGCTCGAAGATGAGCAGAGCGTCGGTGTCAATGTAGGGCATAATATCCTTGATGGCGGCGTCTCGAACGGCGGGAGACTTGGCAATGTCAATTGCTCGCGACACCAACGAGGTCAGAGGCACAGAGTGGTTCTTGAGCTTCAGAGAGGGAAGAACCATCCACTCGTGCTTGAGCAGATGAGCCAGAGGCTTCTTGGTAGCGGGCAGAATCAGATCATGCTGACCCATGGTTCGCAACGACTTGCCTCCGAGAGTCACAGTGATGTCGCCACTCTCGAGCTCCTTGACAGCGAGCTCCTCCCAGAACCGTTTGAGTCCCTTAACCTGGATCGGAGAGACCTTCTCCTTCTTGTCGGGCTGGACCACTCGAGCCAGACCGCTCATCAGAGGGCCGGCATTCTCCAGAGACAGGTTGGAGGCGTGTCGAACGGCTTGCTTGGAAATGTGTCGAGCAAGCATTTTTTTGTAGGGTGTTGTGGTGCTGATGAAGATGTTGATCTGGGGATTGAAGTGTACTGCGATAAAAGTTAATTTTGGTGAGAAGCATATTTTGCAGGGAGATGCTGGAGAAGACTGTAGATGGGGAGTGAGAGGCAAGAAACGGTATCAAATGTGTGTTATATGGTATCAAACGGATCAGAAAAATCTGGCGGCAGTCACAGTGGTAACAGTTAGAGGGGCCTTGATGAAATCTAAGCAGATTGACGATACGTGATGTTTGAGATACATCAGAAGAGTGAAGACAGGCAAGGAATGTCACTCAATCCTATCTTGCAACGAACCATCATTGGTGCGCTTCATCCCTATCTTTTGACGCTGCTCTGAGTGCTACGTTGAGAAGCTATTCCTGCGAAGCCGCATCAACAAAATTCCAAGTAAAGGCCCTCCAAAAGTCAATTAGTTTACTTCACCTAAGGCATGCAGCTAAAGCGCCACCACTTTGAACCCCGCCTTTCATCAACCAATCCACAACATTCCCATCCACCAGCAGTCACCAAAGTCTCGGGGAGCCATGGAGTATGGGCAAGAATGCCGTTGTCACCTTTAAAACTTCCTGAAATGACGGACCGTACGCTATACGACCGTCACCCACTGACACGCTGAAGCAACAGATACCAAAGCATTGACAGCCCAGAAAGGATACCCAGAACAAGTCATATTGAAGCGACAGGGTCTTCTTCCAGTACAAGAGGCACCATGTTACTCTGGATTAGCTGATAGAGTGTTTTGAGAACAGCTTCTGTCTGCCTTCCACCACACTGAAGGTATACCCCTACAACAACATCATACCACCCGGCGAAACTGCCAACTTTCAACCGGTTGAAGCACACCCGAGGTCTTCGGTAGCCTTTACACAGACGTCCTCAACTCGCGCAGTTGTTCCGTTGACAGCGAACCCGACAGGTGTACGCCTACCTACCTTTCATCCTTCAAGAAGTGAGCGAACCGCGAGCTCGGTGCCCCACATTACAAAGCATCCAAATGAACCAACATTAGTCCACTCTGCTGATACACTGCGGCTGTGTCACTTTACCCAGGTCTTTACAAACCCCCTCGAAAGCACTCGCCCTCATGTCCTTCCCTGAACCCCATTGTCCAAACTGGTAGGGAACATGGCATGAAACGCGTTAAGAAGGACCGCAGAAGTCGACGATACCAATGAACAAGGGCCCCAGAGCCCCATTCCACCAAAATCTGCGCGGCTTACCTAACCAATCGTCCGCGCAACTCGCTCCTCTTCACCGTTGAAATTCAATCCGGTCCCTTGGCCCAGTTGGTTAAGGCGTCGTGCTAATAAGAAGATAGCATCACTTTGCAACGCGAAGATCAGCAGTTCGATCCTGCTAGGGACCAGCTCTTTTTAAGGACATATTTCCGGGTCACGTGACGTCTCTGGCTCCTCTCCATCCCTCTTGCCAGCCCCGATCTCATCGCCGCGGATTTAGCTCAGTTGGGAGAGCGCCAGACTGAAGTCATATTCAGTCTCTACAAGTAATCTGGAGGTCCTGTGTTCAATCCACAGAATTCGCACTGTCTAGAGTGTTCCTTGGAGCATTCTCTTTTTTTCCCGGCATCTCTGGGTGGTTTTTTTCGTGGAGTTACTAATCTGCCCTTTCGGAGCGTGTGATGCGCGATACCATAATTCTCAGAATTACCGAGATAACATGAAGGAAGATAAGGCAAACAGTATCCTATCGAGAATTACTACCGGTACCGGTACATACAGTGCTCTTGGCCAGCTCGTACGGCATACCACAAATGCGGCTCATTCTCCTCCAATGAGCTCTCTCCTTTGCGTTGATGTGACCTTGGTTGGAGACTGAGTTGTAGGAAGGGGTGGAGGGATGACAAAGGCCACAAAGGATATGTAGAGCCAAGGTGGACTGCTTGTTAAGCTAAGAGTCGAGAAGAATTCAGTCTAAATTTCCTTCCTCTTCCATCTTCTGTAGAATGTAACAATATACACACAAGTTCATTGTATGCCGTATACTCCACCTGCTGCAGAGGCGAATGCAGATGAATTTGTATTTGCCAAGCTAACGCGATGAGGGGTGGAGAGACGGAGACACGAGAATTGTGAAATCGATCTCAACACGAATGAAATCACCAGGGGTACCCTTGGAAATCAAGTGTCACGTCATTTCGAAAATGTTTGACGTTGTATAGCTTAATCTGATGCGAACAACACCAACACGACACGTACCGTCTACCCGGCGCAATATCCACGCTACAGCGTTGAAAACCCTTTCATTCGAATCTGCATAGCCGGTTTCATCGCGGCCCGGATTTTGGTCAACTTCCGCCTTGTTTCCATATTTCGTGCTACGACTCTAGTGCTACTCTTTTCCCGGAGCAACATGGGGTAATTCTTGGCGCGCCAGCTTGTTCTCCATGCATCGCTGGGCTCGGTGATTGACATGACTTGTCCCTTATCTCCACCCATCATTATACGTGGATTGTCTCAGTGTCCAGGTCCAGGACCCTTGTTTATCATCCTGTGCTCGCTTGACATAATTTCTCCGTTCTTCCCAATCCGGCATGAAACACAATAACACATGCTACAGGCGGGAGAAATTGGAAATAGGGGTCAAGGTGGAGACCTTCTGAAGAGTGGTGAGAATCGTTGATTCGGCGTCTGCTTTTTTCTCTCCTCTCGAACCAGCCAACGCCCACTAATCAGCCGTGCTGTAACGTTCCCACAATTGGTGCGTGAACTAGACCCTGGTAGGGGCCTTTTTACCTTTTTACACGCACTACAGCAGCTATACACGGGTCTAAAAGCGTACTAAGCCCTGTACTAAACCAGATCGAGACTTCTTTGTGCCAAGGAAATTAAAACACCAACTGCCTGGCAATTGCAGCTATTGTTCCTGGGGTGTACCTGAGTTCCTGCGTATCAAGAAGCTGGGCCTGGGCGGCTATGAAATCATGGGTGGAGGCTGAAGACGATGAACAGGTGGATAGAAGACGGTGAGAATTTATTATTCAACGTATTATCCAACCATTAGCCACTTTTCTTCAACCTCTTCACTTCCCCACCCGTGTTCGAGAAGCGGCTATCGTGACTTCCGCATCTGGCCAGGGACCCTGCAAAAAGACCCACGCTGTAAAAACAGGAGGCGTTATTTTTAGCCGGGCGCTGATACGGTGTGTGAGAGTTGAAGAGAGGCAAAGTGAACGCGATCGTATCAGCAATTTTGCAGTCGTCATTCATTTTGGATGATACACCACTCCTCTATATGTTTTATGGATTTGCCAGATCCTATTGTACAGTCTACTCCTATGATCTCCGATGAGAGCCAATCGTGATTGTGTCAATCTTGTCAATCACCGCGAATCACCGCCAATCTCCACTTGATGGAGGTAAGATACGGTTTTGGACATGCTTCGGCAAGGTAAGGTATCCTCCGGACTAATGACACAAACGTATCGCACAGGGCCCTGTATCTGCTGGAGATACATATAAGCAGGACCTCTTGTCCCCCGGACTGGAGGTCCGGTAAGCAATTCAAAATGCAGGTGGCTATGCGCTTTCTGGTCACGGCGGAAGAAGCCAACACGATTCTGGCAAAGAAGGGAGAAACAGTTCGTCGGCTAGAAACGTCTCTGGATGTCAAGCTCAGTCTGTCGTCGTTCAAGGGTCGTTCGGACCGAGTGTTATACATTACTGGAACGGCAGAAAACAGCAGCAGAGCTGTAGGAGCTCTGGTACGGGTCTGGAGTGACGACACAACCCAGTTCACAGTTCGAATGCTCATTCCAGAACCACTGATGATCAAGGTCGTCGGGTTCCGAGGCACATCCCTTCAAAGACTTCACATCAAAAGTGGAGCCAAGATGGAGGCTCAAAAAAGTCGTCTACCAGGCTCTACAGATAGATTACTGGTGGCTACGGGGGTAGCCGACTCTTTGCATCGAGCGGTGTACTTCACTGCTCTCATTTTCGAAGACTACAAGTTTCTCCTTCATCGGAAACATGCTTCTTTGAGAAACTACGTGCCTGCTGGTAAGGACGTGGAAGAGAGGCCTCTGGTGATGGCACCTCAAAAGGTGGATTCTCAGAAGATGGTGGTCATTGTCTGCGACTCAGACTACCTGGAGAGACTGAAGAGAGGAGAGCTGAAAGTGGACATTAACAAAATGCAGGTGGTAGGGTAGGGGTATATAGAACTAACAGGAGTGTGTCATGTCGAGATGTGTATATATGCTTGAGGGAAGGGGAAACGTCACCAGTATAGGTGTCACCAGTATAGGTGTCAGATGTAACGCTGGAAGGGTCTAGAGTAGAGAGATGGCACTAGACACGTCCGATAAGGGCACGTGTACTTCGTCCACCAACTCCACTGTGTCGAAACACGTGGCTGGTGTGCATTGGTACCATGGATGGTAGATCATAGGTCCTGAAGACATAACATAACACCAGTATACTGTATCAGACTGCGTAAAAAGGGACTATTTGGTATCATTATGATCACAAACTTCTGCCGAGCAAGGATATCTAGTTCAATCGTTCCGTCGCCTCACAAAATCTTGCCCAGCAGGTGGCACCCTCTCAGTATGAGAATGTACCTTAATAAATCATCAACTATTGCAATACCAGAGCCTATTCACAATAGTTGAGGCATTGCTGATCTCCTGGAACACATCCACTATCACATCCGCCACCCTCGCCCACCATCACCACCATCCATCTGTTTGCCCACCATCTCCGACGTTCTCCCACGTCTCCGACACCTCGTAAAATTCACCCAAAAGGGTAGATTACTAATACAGCCTTGTGTCGGACAATTTACCCTGGAAAGTGGATCGGCGATATGTAAAGTGGGGGTTAGTGGGGTGCACTTTATTATGTGCGGCACTTACCACGTGACAGGCTTCATAGCTGATAATCTGGTCAAACCACCGTTACTAAGCACACTAACGGCTCGTATTTAGCACCTACAACGTCACAGTTAGAGCGGACCACACTAACATCAATTGGTGGAAGTGTAGATAGTTGACATTTTGGGCCTGTGGGGTAATACAACTTTAAATTTGGGTGTGAAAATCAATCTTCGGGTATAACAAGTAACGGCCGAAATGGATGATTGAGAAGTTGGATAGATGAGAATTTTTGACAATTCAATAGATCACTCAATCAAGAGTCGATCCATGTTCTTTATACCTTAGAAAGTGCTCTCCAGCCTTATAACTAAGAGTCCCCTCCATGTTTCGTTCTTATGCCAACTTGCACAATCATATGCAGCCATCTCCACGTTCTGCAGGTCCTCATAAGCGCGACAGTATACATATACATATAAAAGTGCACATCATAACCCAAGTTAGTCACTTCACACCTGTCTTCTTCCTCTTCTTCACCACACCATGGAATCACTTGTCGAGGCGCGAAAATCGATCGGAAAATGGGCTCTGACCTCCTTCTTCGAGGGACTGTCAGCTGCGGGAAAACTACACCCACAGAGTGACCCCAAGAAACACGGAGTCGAAGTCGTCAGTAACATCCGGTACCACGAAACATCGCCACCCACAAAATCGCAGTATCACCTGCTCGACGTCTACCGACCTATCAAACGTGATGGCCCTCTGCCTGTGGTTCTATACTGTCATGGAGGAGCCTTTCGAATTCTCTCAAAGGACACGCATTGGATCATGGCTCTGGCCTTTGCTCGAAGAGGATACATTGTGGCAAACATCAACTACCGACTGGCTCCAGAGTGTCCCTTCCCTGCAGCCCTTGAGGACTCTTGCCAAGCTTACAAGTGGGTCATCGATAACATTGCCGACTACGGAGGAGATGTGTCACAACTGGTGTTGGCAGGAGAGTCTGCAGGAGCTAACCTGGTGACAGCTCTGTCCATCTGTGCCACCTATGCACGACCCGAGCCCTACGCCCAGATGGTTTTCAACACCAACGTTGCTCCTAAAGTCGTTCTTCCCGCATGTGGAGTGTTGCAGGTGTCAGACGTGGACCGGTTCTCTCGTCAGAAGGATATCCCCACCTGGGTCGTGGACCGGCTGGAAGAGGTGGCGTTCGGATACATTGGACGAAGAGCCACCGCAGCAGTGGGAGACAAGGACACAGAGCTCGCCAACCCGCTGCTGATTCTGGAATCAGACGTGGAACCTGTGCGACCCATGCCGGCGTATTTTGCCACCTGTGGAACCAAGGACATTCTCATCTACGACACAAAACGGCTGATCCCTGCACTGGAGAAGCATGGAGCCGTTGCCGAGGCAATTTACTACCCCGGAGAGATCCACGCTTTCCATGCTTTGCTGTTTAGAAAGGCAGCCAAGAAATGCTGGGTTGATCAGCTGCGCTTCACCAAACGGATCCTCAAGAAGGATCGACTGGAGAGAGCAAAGTTGTAGGCAAAATATCAATTTAGACATTGCCACTACTAACATAACATGTACACGAGAGTATGATCCCATACACCATCCTGGTGTTATAAATAAATATCGCTATGAACGTAATCAAAAGTTGACCTTCATAACCTCGCTGTCATCTTCCATCGACGTGATCCACCTTAGAGAGTCATCCTCTGAATCTCTTCACTGGTATCCTGAACCTGACGGTTGCTCCTCTTGGCCCCAGTAGGACTGGCAGACATGATTGGAGAACTCAGACCCGGAGAAACAGCCCGTCTCTTGAGCACAGGATCGTAATCACCAGCCACCCGTTTTCGCTTGGGCCGAGCAGTGTCGGAATCAGAATGCTCATCAATCACGTGCTCAAAGTAGTCAATGTAGTTCGGATAAGGCACATCACGTGCAGGCAGAACCGCTGTATCACGTGCCATGCCACTCTCCTCCACCGCATCTTCACGAAGAGCACACGTGATTGCAGACTCGTGGCGCATCTCCGAGTCAAGAGGAGCATTCTCCTCGACTAGATCACGTGAGATACGCAGAAACGACTTGGGTTTGGGCTTCATGTTCTTGCGGTTGTTAGCGGAGACCATTCTGATGGCCATTTCCGGCAACAATGGGGACTCAGCAGGTGAAGTTGCTGCTAATGACGGAGAACCGATAGACGGTGTGATTGGCGGGTCACGAGGATGGAAGTTGTCACGTGAATGGAACGGCGAGTGGGAGTCTCGGGATGCAAAAGGGGAGTTTGAGTCACGTGGAGCCTGGAAGTCTCCCCGGTTGAAGGAGTCTCTTCTGAGCCCTGGGTGAATAGCCTCCCCACTGGTGTTGATGCGAGCAAGGAACGGATCACGAGACAAGTCACGTGGACTCGGCTGGACTAGTGCGTCACGTGATGGGGTGCTTAGTAAGCTTGGTCGTCGGCTTCTGTTCCCTCCTCCTCCATTCCATTCTTCCATTGTTGGACTTTTTGCGAAACCTGCCTCCGAAATGCTTGATCTTCGACTTGACGACGCACTGAGCGAGGATCTTCGTCGTAGGAGTGTCGGAAGTACCGGAGTCGGGTTTCTGCCCCGGGTATCGTTCTCGGACTCGTAATAGATGCTGGTTGATGCGTTTGTGTCGTCACTGCTGTCGCTGCTGTCACTACTCGAGTCGTGTGATGCCTGCGGCGTTTTTGTGTTGCCTAGAGAGGAAACAGACGACGAGGAAGTGTGTCCAAACAGCTTCCCGTGCAGAGGAGTGTTTTGGCGGCTAGGTAGAGCTGTCGTTGGTACTGGAGTCGAGGCTCTGTCCATTTCTATGGGGAGTTGATTTGGTGGAAAGAAAAGTCAATGGGCGTGTTTGCGGCGGTTGGTTTAGTCGGTTTAGAAGCAGTTTGGTTGTTTTCGGGCTCAGTTTGCTGTTTTTGAGGCTGCTGGAGAAGGATGTTTTTGTAGTGAGAAACGTGTGGTGTTAAATGGATGAGCATATGCATGTGGCGATGTTTTAGGTTACTTGATGTTGGTGGGGTGGGTGATGTTGTGAAATAAGTAAGCCCAGAATACGCTGTTGCGGGGGTGTAGTGGTCACGTGAAAAAAGGAAGCTTGCTCCTAAATTGAAGCACTCCGTAAATGTAGCAACAGTAAGAAGATATCACTGGGTGAGATTCTCTTCCAGCGTATGTTTTGCACTCCACTATTAGTTAGGTTTACCTTACCAGTGATGAGGTTTGTTGAAAGCTTACTCAAAGCATAAGTAGAGACAACATTATGGGCTTGCTCCACCTCCACAGCCATACAAGACGGCAGGTGTAAGCCATTTATTGCTGTGGAACTCTCTAGTATCTCAATCAGTATATTCAATTTATATTCTATGTACTTGTACTCGTACCAGGGTACATCTGTCTCGACAGCTGCGTTCGCACTAGAAGTGAGTAGTTGGTAGCACCATCAATACGAGTAAACTCGCTGTAAAGTGATGGTTGGTTGCTGAAGATCACCACGACTCATGTATGCAGTCGTAGCTCGCTCCCGCTATTGCTCAAAGGGCACACTCAGTCACTTGCTTAGTACTCAACCCACTGGACCAGCTGCTTCTTACCTCCAGCCTTCTGGGCCTTTCCAAGAGCGTCCAGGAACTCGGACAGAACCACGTCGTTGCCCTTGCTAAAGTCCAGAGTAGAGATGTTCACGGGAGGAGCCACAAACTTCTTCTGTCGGTAGAACTTGAAGATGTTCTCAATAGTTTGGGCCTTCTCCTCAGGATGCTTATCGGCCCATCGGGTCAACCAGTAGCCCTTGGCAGTGATGTCCTTGAAGATGAAGGGTCCTGTGGGGAAGGTGAGGGGCTTCTTGGACATGCCTCCGTAGGTGACAATGGATCCTCCAGAGCCCAGCTGTCTCATGATAGAAGTGGCACTCTTTCCACCAATACAGTTAAGAGCCAGCTTGATCTTTCCACCAGTCCAGGACTTGATCTGCTTGGAGAACAGCTTGTCTGAGGCCTCCTCCTCGGTGATAACGTGAGTACCACCCAGATCAGTCAACTCCTTCTTGAGATCGTTCAGATCAGGTCGATCTCGAACCACAGAAATGCTCTTGAGACCTCGAAGAGCTCCGATCTGAATAGCTGCTCGTCCAACACCACTGTTTCCACCGTTCTGAATGAACCAGTCACCCTCCTTAAGGTCCTTGAGCATCTCGTAAGCAGTGGAAGGGTTCACAGACACTGTAGTAGCCTCGATCTTGGTGAGATCGGTGTTGTCAATCTTCACAACGGTGTCAGCCTCGACCAGAGCATGCGATCTCCAGGTTCCAAAGCAAGTCTTTCGAGGCAGAACCCAGTCGCCCTTGTTGAGACCAGATTTGGCGCCAGGATCAAGCACCTGGAACAGACCCTCGTTTCCTCCGATAGCAGCATCCTCGTTGTTGACCCGAACAGACTTGGGAGGCACAGAAGGATACACGCCCTCCAATTGGTTGATATCGGCGGGGTTGATGGTGAATCCCAGCGACTTGAGCAGAACCTGGTTCTCGAGGGGCTTCTCAAGAGGATACTCCAGCACCTGGATCACGTCCTGAGGTTCACCAGTCTGAGCAAACACAAAGGCACGGCCCACAGAGTTGTAACGGAGTCCGAACGAGGGCGTTCCGAAGCTGGATCGCGCCAATTGAGAGGTTCGAAGAGTTCGTAGCATTGTCGTGTGGTTAGTAGTGAACTTGTGGAGGATGTTCAGCTTGCTCGTTGCGATAATTTAAAAGTGGATAAGAGATTGGGTTACCCTTTTCCAGGTGGTGAGATTTGGAGAGAGTGTTCAGAAGGAAATCTAGGGGTCGTGGAGAAATTTTGAATAGACAGTTCTATAGGAAATCTTCTGGTTACTCAGGTTACACATTTCCAGCCTATCAATACTCCGTCAACCAACTTTTTGAACACTCCGCCTCACTCACAAGGTTCTGTAACTGGTTGGGGTACATGCAGAATTGTGGAGTGAGTGGTTGTGTGTTTTGCAGGGTGGTTCTTGCACCTCAAGATGGGCGAAAATTGATCACATGACGCGAATATACCTTTTGTTGGGTTTTGTCCATCGTTGCTCAGTTTTGATAAGCCCATCTCCCATACACCACTTGACACCCACAGCCATTCGGAGCAAAGCCGGAACTCTATTTCGGACGGTTACGCGGCGGTGGAACACAATGATTACATAATCCGCTTCATAGTGAAAAGCCATCATTAGTCGGGATAAGTTACCCGGTCAAATTAGACCGATCCACCGCCGGGTTAGACCATTGATAACACTTTCTTTGTTCTCTCTTATAGACTAGCCGTTATGTAGCAACGGCCGCATGGCAGTGCCCGTGGCATGGTTATTCTGGTAGTTTGAGAGTATCGTGTGAGGTTCGGGTGCCACCTTCATCTGAGACATTTGTCAGGGATATATAATTCTCGGGATGGCGTGTTTGAAAGATTTGAAACACTATATATGGCCTCAACTCTCGTATTACCCGAGACAATGAGCTTAGTGTAACCTTCATGAGGGGGGTGGACTATCGTTGAGAACAAGAGCTACAGTTATTATTTCGGGAAGGGAAGCTGTCTAAGACTAGTGGCGCTATCAGTTGTCTAATGTTTCAACTGGCCACCTTGCTTGACCTAGTGTCATTGGTTCTCTACACTATCACAACACCCTCAACTCTCAACGCAGGTTACAGTGTGAGACAGTCATTCATAGAAGTGTATATGTTAATTGAATAGCTCTCGTGAGTTATTTTGACAAGTGTGTAGCGTAGTATCAGACGAACAGGGCCTGAAAGGCATCAAAACTGATACATCTATACGTCTATCAGACCATACTATGTTGTGAGAATCATTTGAGCGATATGTTACGCTATGAGGGCTTATGGACTGTGACGTGCAGACATTTATTGAATTATCGGTCTTAAAATCTAGATCTACAAGTCCGTACACACGGCCACCCTCACTCTACAAGTACAATGCTCTTTTACTTAACAATAAATCATTACTCAACGTTAGACGATGGTCGACGAGACCATGTATGCAGCGCTGTTTCTAAAACTTGACCTTGGCAACGGTCTCGTAGAAGGCCTTACCCTGGCCCTCGTGCATGTCGAGCTCGAGCTTGGAGGGCTGTCGAGAACCGTCAGAAGCAGCGTAGGCTCCAGCTCCCCAAGGAGAACCACCGTGGACCTCCTGCAGGTTGGTCTGCAGAGCAAAGGTGTTCTTGTAGCCGAGAGGAACGTAGATGAGTCCGTGGTGGGCCAGAACAGAGAGGCAGTTGAGCACAGTCACCTCCTGTCCTCCTCCGGGGGTTCCGGTGGAGACGAAGATGCCGGCGTACTTGCCGTGGAGAGCTCCAGAGGCCCAGAGACCGCCGGTAGCGTCCCAGAAGGACTTCCACTGGGCAGGCATGTTTCCGAATCGGGTGGGGACACCAAAGAGGAAGGCGTCGTAGGTAGCAAGGACCTCGGGGGTCATGACGGGATCATTGGCGGGGCCAGGAGCGTGGAGAGCCTTGAGAGTGGCCTCATCGAGGGTCTCGGGGATTCGGAAGATGTCGGCCTGTCCTCCGCCGGCGACAATGCCCTTCTTGACGGCCTCAGCGAGGGTTCGGACGTGGCCCCAGGTGGAGTAGTAGATGATAGCGATCTTAACCATTGTGTTTGTGTTTGTGTCTGTGATCTGAGTGATGACGGATGAAGGTGATGACGAGACTCATTGTCAAGGGGTGACAGGTGGACTATATATGTCTTTGCAAGCTCCGTGACGTTTGTGTTATTACCAATTCTTGGTAGTTAAGTTGGGTTGCATTTTGGGAGGCTTTCGGGTGGAGGTGAAAGTGGGCGGATAGTTACGCCGAGAAGACCGTTAGGTGCGGATTTTCGCGCTGAATCGATTGATGAGCTCCAATTCGTTTTCAGATTACGAATTGAACCACTTCTACCTACCCCAACGTGACACGTTTGGACGAGTCGAAATAAACTCACACCCAAGTCCTGTTTGGGTCACCCTTAGCATGTTCTGACTAAAGGTGCATTAGTGGTGATAAATGGAAACACAAAAGAATAGCGCGGACTTTTGCAGAGATGATAGGAGAGGAAGTGAACCAGGTAGGATTGATCTCAGGGTTGGGGAATTGTAACGTCGTGGCCGTTCCGGAGTTGGGCAGTGGGTCATTGAGGGTTAGGTGTGTTATGTGGTATAGGGAACGTGTTCAGTGTATAGGGAACATGTCTCATATCGGAATATCGTCGTTGACCGTCTTACAACCAGGTGCGTGATTTAGGCACGATTTACGATGATGAGGTCAGCCCGTGGCTTTGTCTCAAGATTACGCCATCGGCCAAAGACACGGTTTGAAGGGGAGATAGACAGCGGGACGGAAGGAGACGTCTGTCGTTTTTCCGATTCTGCTGTGCGACTCCCACCACTCTCTCTATTATCATCATGACCAAATCTGTAGTCATGCTGATTTGGGTTCGGGAGTTCAGGACGGAAGAAGTGACCAAAGGGACCAAAGGAAGCAGTTGAGATAGTTCATGAGACCAGCTGAACCAAGAGGAACTAATTCTGACAGATGGACCAGACGTCAAAGCTGGTTACACCTGACTGTTTCGGAAACTGATAAGACTATCGCGACTACAGAACTTGTGGACAAGCATTCCCACAGACTAAGGGTAGCTTCCGATAGTGTATTGTCCATGTATCCGCCCCTGCACCTGCATCAAAAACGGTGTGGACGAGGCTGAGCAAGGGGGGAGTCAGAAAAGACGGATCTTTAGTCAACCTGAACCATTAGTAATGGGTTTGAATTAGTAACCCGGAGAAATAGAGTGAGTAACAATGATCTATACATGACCCGGTGCAACCTCTAACTTTCTACACAATGCACCCGTTAATACATTCAATACGTTACAATACGATGACCGATCATGAACTAACAAAGCCTGCGTGTTTCTCGAATTGGGTGTACACGGCAAATTGTGTTTCAACCATGGAACATGGAACCACGGTACCTATAGTTTTTACCGTAGCTACTATAGACAATTGAATGATGTGACATCATGTGATTTTCACGCGCAATAAATGAGCTGATAAATTCCCCGACAAAGCTCCTATCTGACACGTCAGATCTCGGATACTGATACCACTTGTCGTCGCTTACCTGCACATACTGGTATACACGTCAGATGCTGGTTGAGTCCAGTCTCGCGCCCTCGCCTAACTTTAAGGTTTCAGCGACGACTTGTTATATTGGTAATGCGCTGGTAATCAAAAGTCTATTTTCAAATAAGCTCCCAGCCCAGCAACATAAAGACAGTGGAGGTTGTCGCTGAGCCCGGACAGCTCGATAAACCCGCCCATTAAAACCCGATGCCCAAAATCGCAATTCTAATCTACTCCACATACGGCCACATTGCCGAGCTCGCCCGCAAGGAGGCCGAGGGAGTCATCGCCGCAGGTGGCCAGGTCGACCTCTACCAGGTCGAGGAGACTCTGTCCGAGGAGATCCTCAAGTACATGAAGGCTCCTGGCCAGCCCCAGGACTTCAAGGTTCTGACTCCCGCCGACGTCGAGGTGCTCACCGGATACGACGGATTCCTGTTTGGAATTCCCAGCAGATTCGGCTCGTTCCCCGCTCAGTGGAAGACCTTCTGGGACGCCACTGGAGGTCTGTGGGCCAATGGAGGTCTTCACGGCAAGTACGTGGGCCAATTCGTCAGCAGTGGCACCCAGGGAGGTGGCCAGGAGGTCCTGCCCCGAAACACCCTCTCCATCTACGTGCACCATGGAATGAACTATGTTCCTCTGGGCTACAAGGACACCTTTGCCGAGCAGACCAATCTCGAGGAGGTCCATGGAGGCTCTCCTTGGGGAGCAGGCACCTTTGCCGACTCGGACGGATCCCGAACCCCCTCTCCTCTCGAGGAGAAGGTCGCCTTTACCCAGGGTAAGGTCTTCGCCGAGGTGCTGATCAAGGCTGAGGGAGGAGCTCTCGGAGCCGCTACTAACGGCGTTCAGAACGGCGCCCAACAGAAGACCCTGGACCCCAAGGCTGGAGGAGTCAACGGAGGAGAGGCCGCTGCCGCTGGAGTGGGCGCTGGAGCTGTTGGAGCCGGAGCTGTTGCTGCTGGAACCGCAGGATCTGCTGTCCCTCCTGCCGACGCTGCTACCGCTACAAATACAGGCACCACTGCCGCTACTGGTGCTGCCCCTACCGAGAAGGGCGCTTCTGGTACCACTGGTGCCGCTGCTAACACTACCACTGCCAAGCCCACCGCAGCAGCTTCCAAGCCTGCCACCACAGAGAAGGCTGCCGCCGGAAAGAAGACCAACCCGGCAAAGGACGTTAAGGAGGAGAAGAGCAAGTGCTGCGGTATCTGCACCATCATGTAGGGATGGTGGTTGTATAGTGTAATTTTATTAATGACGAATCTGAATGTTCTTGAAGCGTAGCGATGAGAGGACTACGTATACGAATACTGTATCCACCAGTAGTACCGGTAGTATTGTAGGATTGGGACAATGACCTCAATGATCTCTCTGTCAATTGCTTCGTATATGATAAACGTCATCTCGAACCGTCATTTTTAGCAGATGGCTCATTATGGGACCACCTGATGGCTCGTCTAACCCCTCCCTATGAGTCTAACTTTACACGGACGAGTGCTAGAAGATGTCTTGGGCATCAGTTTGAACATCTTGTTCGACATGTTGCTGCTTGAGCAGATGGTTCCGTTATTTGACCATCAGAAATTCGGCCCACTCCTCTCTTCTCGGCTTTTTGAAAAATGCACCAGAAAGATGTCCTTCTCCCTTCTCTACAAGTAACACTTTCCCTTATGCGGCTTAAATTGGTGTCTCATACTGACGCGTGAAAAAGCAGGAAATGACCACAATGGAGGATTGGGGTTCTGCAGAGAGATTGAGCGAGATAAAATGCTCAGCTAACGTGTTTCACGCTTTCGTTTGTCCGTTCTAATCGCTCAGCTCGTTCCAAATTGAAATACTTGTACCGTACTTGTACGAGTTGGCGTCATACAAAAATGCTTCGAGCGCAAGTAAAGCTTAACAACATGAGGAAGCCTGCTTAATATTAAACTTACACATGAGAACTTCCCAAGTAATTGATCAACTATCGAGCAGCTGCACCTTCACTACAAAACTATTACTATTACTATATATAAAAGGCTGGCTCGGTTAAAGAAGAGCGGCAGCAACAAAGGCAACGGCGGCGGCACCGGCCATGGGAGCACCATGTGTAGGCCCAGCGTTGGAGAGCTTCTCTGTAACAGTACGAGTGGCAGCATTGGCAGCGCTGGCAGCAGCGGCACAGGCGGCACAAGGGTCATAGTCAGAAGTGGCCAGGGCTGACATTGTATGGTTAGAAGCGCCGAAGTTGGAAGCATCGGAAGTTGCCGGGCTAGACGAGTCAGAGTCGGAAGAATCAGAGTCGGAATCGTCAGAGTCGGAAGAAACAGATGTGGCAAGGGTGGTATCGGCGGCAGTTACAGAAGCGGAAGGAGAAGCAGTAGCAGAGGCCGATCCAGAAGAATCATCAGAAGATCCCTTGGAATCGGAAGCAGTCTTAGAAGAGTCGTTATCATCTGAAGTCTTTGAAGAGTCGCTATCTTCGGTGGTCTTAGAAGAGTCGTTATCACCGGAAGTCTTAGAAGAGTCGCCGTCGTCAGTGGATGACTTGTCATCAGAAGTCTTGGGAGAGTCGCTTCTATCGGAAGAAGCGTCAGAAGCAGAAGCAGAAGCATCAGAGTCTGAGGTTGTCTTGGAAGCCTCAGAAGAGTCAGTCTCGGAAGCAGACTTGGAATCCTCGGTTTTGGAGCCTGACTTGTTATTCTCCGAAGTCTTGGAATCAGATTCGGAGGACTTCTTGGAGTCAGTCTCGGAAGGCTTCTTAGAGCCAGTCTCGGAAGCCTTGGATTCAGTCTTGGAACCTGAACCGGAAGAGGCGCCAGAAGCTGTCTTGGACGCCGCAGCAGAGTCACCGTTGGTTCCGGTGGCAGTAGCACTGGCACTGCCATCGTGCTCACCACCAGTCTTGGTGGCTCGAGCAAATCTCCAAGCGTCTGCACAGTCGTATTCGTCAATCTTACGCATGCTTGTTCTTGTCCAAAAGTAGGGGTTGCTGGAATGGAACTCCACCATGATGGACGATTCAAAGGCAGAAAAACTGGCCCAGTCTTCTTTGGCCAATTGTGTGGCATGGGTTGTCGCATAGTAGTAGCTCTCAGCGGATTGCCATCGGGGGTCCTGGGCAAGTCGGGCCTGATCCACCCAGAACTGAGCTTCGTTCTTTTTGCTGTCCTCTACCTTTTCAGGGCTCCAACAGGGTGTACCTTCACCATCGTCTTTCTCATGTTCTTCGGAGATGTGCTTCTTGACTTTCTCTCCATCTCCAGGGAGAACGTTGACAGGAATACCAACAGCAGAAGCGGTTGCGCACAGAGCTACCACCTGTAGCAGTAGCTGTTGAGGAAGCATGGTGATTGGCTAGTTGTCGGTGAGATGAGGGGGGAGAGGGCGAGGGCGCAATGTGTCATATTTGTACTTGCAATACTGCAGGGGGTCCAGTTGTGGTAATATTCACGTCATAACAATGGTCAGCCGTGTGGAGTCCGTGCATTGTTGATGTGACCTGTTTACGAACACAATAAGACAATGCCAGAGCACTGTAGGAAAATACGACGCGTTGTAGTTTGATTGGAGTGTTTCGTTTGTGACTCGTCTGATTGGAATGACTCACGTATGTTCTGTGAAAGTACGAGTACCGCTACAGTACTTCCTAGCATGTATACATTCATGGCTACAAAGACATTCCTCGATACTGCGAACAAAGAGTCCCCCATCAAATCCAAAGCCACTTGCCGCTCGTATTCAGGGGTTAAAGTCTTGCATAAGGTCCGCATTGTGTGGAACGCTTAAATGACGAGGCTGGAGTTCATTCGGGACTAGGACAAAATATCAACCACAAGTCGCAGAAGAGACCAGACCAAATTTTCCGACACTACGAGGTCATTTTACGAGCTGTGATATTTCCGACATAATTTAGTTCAGCTTCATCGGCATCCTGATCCACACCATCGTTACTTATGTACATTGTTTTGATTGGTTGGTTGGTGTGGGGAAGTGGAGCCTGACATCGCAGGTGGATTCGGAAGCGCCAGCTTGTGTCATAAATCTCACACATCGCTCTCCCATCAAGCAAAACCAAAACTGAATCCCACATCCTTCTCCTCGGTAAGTTCTTGCCAAACATTCTTCTTGGCCTCCTTCTTCTTTGGCAGCTTCTCAAGAGCACTCTCCAAATCTCCCTTGTACTCGGACTCTTCCAACACCTTGACAAACAGGTCGTAGATAGGAGCGTCTGGAACCCCGAGCTTTTTGGCCCATTCAGCCACCTTTTCACATTGGAAGCCAGAAATCTGATCAGGCTTGTCTCTGAGAAACTTGAGAGCTTCCACGAGCTTCTGGCCACGGGGAATGAAGTTCTGGGTCACAGCAACGCACTCTGCATCACAGACATTGACCACCATATGCCACCAGCCGGCAGGAACATACATTGTCTCTCCTTCTTTACACATTCCATGCAAAAAGGGAGGAGATCCAGAATCTGGCTGCTGACTAAGACCTTCCATAACAACATCATTGTAAAAGCCTCCAAGGAACCACTCCGCAAGAGAACAGGGTGAAGTCACTTCTGACTCCTCTCCATCAGTATAGATTCCAGGAGGAGAGACGTTAGGAGGGAACATGACCCAGTATTTGGCACCCTTGAGAATCGAGTTCCAAGCACAAGTCGAGTTGGGATCCTTGTGGAAAGTGGAACCCGAGTTTCGAGGACCAATGATCATCCATGAGTAATCTGGACGAGCAGATCCACACAAAGTGAACAGATCAGTCTTGAACATTGAAGGAATGTAAGGATCAATGTATGTCGATCGGAAGGGCTTCTTCTCGGTAACAGCCCCATCACCATTCCCATTTTCCTCCACCTTGCCCTTCATCACCTGAGATCGACAATCAAACAAATATAAAGGACTTTCATCAACATTGTCCTTCATATATCCCTCATAGACACCTAGTGGCCAATCCACACACTCCTGACGGAAAATCACATGACCAAACTTCTCCACGAGCCTTGCCACACTGAACAGATCACGTGACTCGGTCCATGAGCACTTTTCGTTACCGTCTCCTCGAGGGTATTCTTCCGTCAGAATGAATGGTTGATCTGACTTTGCCTGAAACTCCTCTTCCGTAAGAGGCTGACTAATGCGTTCAATGTCGAGATTTGTGTGTTTCTTGAGCTGACTGAGACCTCTCTTGATGTATGATTCAAAGTCCACTTGAGAGCACTGAAAAGGTCGATAGAGAAGATCAGAGTAAAGGTAGGTCTTGATAGAGTCGCCAGAAGCAGTAGCACCAGGCTCGATGATGGAACACCTGATTCGAGCCTCCTGATCACGTGACAGACCCCAATAGCTCCGTCTCCACGTTCCCTTCCACTCTTTGATCTGTCGTTCGTCCTCCACAAACATCTCCTTCCACAGCTCGTCCTGCCAGGCGAAAGCGTACGCAAACTTAGAGGTAAAGCCGAAATTCCGCACAGATTCAGCGTCTCCAATTTCGCCCACAATAGAGTAGAGTAGAGTGTCAGGAAGCCCTGCCAATGTTCCCAGACTGTTTTTGCGTGCTTCAAAAGCTCGTTTTCGCTCCTCGTTCGTCAATAAGAGCACATTTCCCTCGGGTCGAATCTCCAGCGGATGCGGTGAGCTGACGAGAGTGTTGTCCAGCTTTCGTTTCTTTGGTGGCTGCATTTTTCGTATAGTTGTGATGATGGTGAAGGTTGAAAGAGTTGACCTCAAAAAAATATCAGGCTGAAACTTTTAGAGTTTCGGATTATGCAGAAGGCTGTACTGGTAGGAGGGGAGATAGTGGGAGGGGTGAGTTGGAGTTGGATAAGTCGCAGAAGAGTGTTAAATTTAGTAAACAGAGAGTTAACCGAGTCACGTGAGCTATTATGTTTGTCCACAGTACTTGTAAGATGATCACGTGGAACCAGGTCACGTTCTGGTGAGATACAGTTCATGCCTGAATATCAGACCATACAACAGGCATAAGAGAGGCAACCGGTGGCGACAGTTACCATACTTGCACGACGAACTACATTACAGTTGTGTACCTTCTACAGCTACCGGTACGAGTACTTGTACCGATACAACAAACACGAGATTAACAAATTACAATGCAGCACTATATACCCCCATGCCACTAGCGCCAGTCATACCTATGCCCCCACCAGCTGTATCTCCACTAAGCCCCACCAAAGGCTTTATTGAAATCCCGTTTGAACTCTCGCTCAGAACCCCGCTTGTGGCCAGCTCCATCCTCACCGCTAGACGCGTTAACCCGAGACAGTCTCATCTCCCGTAGAGGGACCCTTAAAGTCAAGTCCCGTGAAGAAGGAATGTTGGCAGGCGACACACCCAACGAAATCAGCTCGTCACGTGACAGAACGTACCGACTCCGTCGGGACGCCATTTCTCGAAGCTGCCGAAGAGACGGGCTCAGAAGCCCGTGGTATGTTGTTAGAGGGATAGTGACTACTCCTGCAGAAGGGGTGGTGACAGACCGATTCGGGTTTGCTTTTGGAGGAGCGAAAGACTGAGGAGTGGACGGGTCATGCGACACAAATGTAATAGATTGGCTGTCCCCTTCATCATCTGAGTCGATCACGATGGTTTCCGATGCAGTGACTGAGTTGGACTTGACAACCGACTCAACAAACTCCTGCTTCGTATCACTGGAGTTGTCGTCGTCGCGCACGGTCACGGGAACTTCGACCTTGCCAGACTCCAACACATCTTCCAAGGTCAACTTGTCGAGAAGCGTGAAGACAGTACTTTTTCTGTAGGGAACGCTGGGGTTGGGAAAACCTCTGTGGAAATGAAACAACGGGTTGAGACCGAAGATGTTGGAGATATCTTCAGAAGTCACCTTGGACCACCCTTGAGCCAACCAGTTTGACCTGTAGCAAACGAACAGGCCTGGGAATTGTGTCAAACGTGACATCTTACCACCTGCGTGGAAGAAATAAAAGTGCTTGGCGTCACTGTTTGCTTGTCTCACATTTTTGGCAAAGTAGGCACTGTTGGTAGCAGCACCTGGGTCAAACATGAACTCCACATGCTGAAACTCAGGCCAATCTTTGACAATCATCACTGCATTTTCGTGAACGTCGACTTTCTCGAGAACAAGCAAGACGGGACTGCCCTGTGTGGGTTTACAGAGGATGACGAAGTTGCGAAGCCAAGTTACGAGAGTGACGATGTCCATCTCTCCATTTTCCTGCTCGATGTGCCGGAGATCCAGAACCACCTCTGGTCCTGTGATATCCTGGAGACCTTCTTCATCAGTTCCCGAACGAAATGATTCCTTCACCTGTTCCCACAATTCTGCCTTTCGGGCTGCCGGGCAGTACGACTGATACTGTAGCCAGACAAGTTTCATTTCTTCCAGGGAGTCAGGGGGTGACTTGACAATGGGCAGCTGTAACTTTTTAGCCAAGGCAAGGAGCTTCCCCTTTTCTGAAGGAAACGGGGAGGGTCTCCCTTCAGTCAAAAGACGCTGGTACTCGCTCTTTCGAGCCTTCTGGTAGACTCGTTCAGCTACATCGGCCTTTGACGCTTGGAGCGAATAGTCACTTTCAAGTCTCGTCAGTTTAGCAGAAAGCTTTCGCCGTTCTCTCTCACCGAGTGATGGGCCAAGTACGTTCAATTCCTCCTTGATGACTTCAATCTCGAGGTAAGTCTGGCCCTCCTCCTTTTTGCATAACCAAGACTTGCGCTTGAGGTCGTCAGTCAGTTCTTCCACGTTGATCTCAATGTTGTGTTTCTCTGCCTCTGTCATAGGGGAGTTGTAGTAGGCCTGTAGGGCCTCATCAAAGTAGGTGAAGGCAGTTGTTGGGAAAAGCCACGGTGGCAGTTTGATCGAGCCATCGCCATTGCAGCAGAGCCAGGCATCGAAGGAGTTCTTGGATCTCATTGAAAAGGTGACTTTTTGGGCAATGAAGATTCTGGTCTCTGGGTATTTGTCTACTCGAGTCATGAGCGGTTTGAGCTTGTCGAGGTACTCGAGTTTCGAGGGGTTATCTTTCATTGCGAAGAGTTGATGGGATAATGATCTTTGTTGGTTCTGTGAGTTTTTGTAATGTTCAATTACATCAAGTGTGTGATCCAGATCTCGCTTTCCGGTAGTCACAGATACAGATGCTCGTTTATGCACGATAAGCTCAATTTGAGGCTCAGATAACTCAATGAGATGTACTTGTGCGGAAGGTGAATTGAGAATTCTGAGCAATGTTACCCTGACTAATACTCTGGTTGAGGGTGAGTCATGTGACCTGAGTAGTGTTTTCAATCAGGGACTGCTGGTGTCGCTTCCTAGGTTACATGAAGTATTTGGAGTTCTGGGATTCCGCACTTGACGTTAGCTGAATTTACTTGAAATATTTCCCAAAGTCAAGTAATAAGCTCAACTGAAAACTGCGCTACAGGAGGTCACCGCCTCTGAAGGGACTCAAGTGAATTTTCTGTTCCCAATTCGTACCACTGGGTTGACACTTATTTGCAATCCTGTTAGGGCTGACAAGATAATACAAACAGTCACTGTTGCCATCATCTGAGCCCAGTCTTGGCTTGACAAGCCCCGTAAAACAAAGCTCCATCCATTGTCGAGCTGCAGACAAAGACCTCCAGATGCGGTGGAAGCCTCAAAAGATGAGTCCAAGGAGTCACTTTGAGGCGCACAGGACTGCTCGAAGATGTATCACAGCTGAGCAGTCAGACAACAGACATATGAGGAGGAATTGGGGCGGCGACAGGACTAGTATATATACATGAGAGGTTAGGGCGTTAGAGGCACAGAAAATTACAGACACATCGCAACAGACGCAACAGACGCAGGTACACAGACTGAGGTCATCACCATTACCGTAACGGACACTACAGTAAATATCGCCCCACCTTCACAAGCCGCAAAACACCAATCCAATCACAATGAACAAGCCAGAATGCCCAGTCTGTCACAATCCTTTCCCCCCAGGGATGATCAAAGAGCATGTCACAAAATGCATTATCGAATATGGCAAGCGGATGACAGGGAGGTAGTTCGCCGACGATATCATAGTCAATTTATTCACGGTTGAAAATTTAGAAGTGCAGCACACAGCTGCTCACTCTCTGCTTACTGTTCATTTGTAATACTACTCGTACATCGTATAAACTCGTTGAACCACCAAATCCACTCCAATTATTCCAATGTCAGTATATACAATATGTAGCCTCGGCTTAATCCCGCTCCTCTGCCAATCGAGTGGCCGAGGAACTTCTACTGGGAGCCCTGCTGTTCATCCCAACGCCCAGAAATCTCCCCGTGGTGGGGATGTTGATGCTTGATTGTGAAGTCTGGAGTCTGGGAGTGTTGCTTCTCATCTCAGACAAGTCCAGGGCCGATGAAGATCGACAGGTGGGGGGCACAAACGGCCCGCTTTCAAGATCAACACCCTCAAACGTCTTCTTCCATCGCAAACGCTGAGTAAGACGCGAAACCTGGTTGATGATACCTCCAGTGACCTTAGTCTTGCCAACCAGGAAGTAAACGATACCGAAGGCAATCACCAACAGGAAGACCAGAGGTAACGACAAGAAACCAATGTCCTCACTAGACCGACCCTCGCCTCCTGGAATCACAATAGTGCTTCCATCCAACATACTAGGCACGTATCCCACTCCAACCTCTCGATTGTCCGAGTTCTTCGCCGGAGGAACCTGTGATGAAGAATAGAGCACCATCTTTCCAAGTGTCCACGACAACTCCTGGTCATCAAAAGTTTCCAAGCTCTTGAATGGAGACACAAACGGAGTATCCGTCGACTCTTCAGAGGTCTCTCCAATGATTGGACCAATGGGAACACCAAAACCGTCGTGTAAAATGGTCAACACCCACGTAGCCTTGAAACAGGCGACTTGTAGCTTGTCACGAGAAATCTTGTTGAACCCTCCCTCTTCACTCTCGGCGAGAATGTCATCCCAGTCACGTGAACAGTATTCCTGCGTCTTCTTCGAAAAGACGTGGAAGTTGTAGTCTTCTTCTCGGAGTCCGAAAATGTCGGCAGAAGTGTACCAGTACTCGGAAATACCAATGAATTTCGTCACGGAGAAATCCAAAGCAGGAGCATGAACACCGTTGAACAGACAGGGATGATCAGTGCACGGCAAATGCTTCATCAGCAAGGGGGAAGCATTAGACATACACTTTGTAAAATCACCTCCTCCAACAACCTGAAAGTTTCCGTAGTTCATAGTCAGACCCTTCATGAGACAAGGATCGGAAATGATGCCCTCGACAGCCGGTAACGTCTCGAGGTACCGTCTACGGGCCTCATTAGCTCCGAATCCTAGCCAAGTAGACACAATGACGTTCCACTCTTGCAGTTGGCCGTTCACACTGCGTAATCTGACCTGATACAAGTCGTCCAGATGCCGAGCAGTCTCTGTGGCATTGGGAACGAATGCAATCTGAGCTGAAGCACCTCCCATATCCATGAATCCAAGAGTAGACGACTGAGACAGCCGAGACTCATCATGGGGATTCTTAACATCAGCAAGTTCGTCACGTGATATCAGAGAGGAGCCATCTGACGACGGTAAACTCAGATCACGAGATTTGAGCCCCTCCACCTTGGACACCAAGCTGCCTGCGAGGTAATTCAATCCTAGCCAGCCATACAGACCCTCCACTTCTCCATCAATGATTTCCACATTGGGACGCTTGGCACAACCTCCAGCGCCAAGATAAAAGCCCGTGTTTGCTGCCAGCAGATCACAGACTGTGTCTAAAAGATTTTCTCGAACAGGTTCATCCAAAAGCCGCATGCCAGCAGTAGCCAGGAAGAAGATGGGCGTAGAAGGAATAGCCGACTTCGGGACATGTTTCATGACGTGATCAATCAGAGGTTTCACGTGCTCGCTCCACAGCTCGTCACGTGACCGGCCGGCGAAACTGCTGACTCCCGGGAAGATCTTCTTCTTCCATTCCTTCTCAGAGTGCAGTTTGGTCACACTGTTCTGTTCCAGCAGAGAGAGAGATCCGAGATTCTTCTGCTGCAAAAGTGCGTCTTCCCACGAGTAGATGAATACTCTCGATCCAGACGAGCCGGCGTCCACCACGACTCCATATCGTTTTTTCGAGGGGGCCATGATAAGACTTGTGTTGTGTAATGTTTATCGGTTTAGTTAGTCTGTCGTTAAAGACTTGTAGTGTATGCTAATAAGCTGATGCTCGTCGAAGTTGTGTCTAATGCGTAAAAGGTGTTGTAGAGTAACGCACCGGATCAATAGTTCTTGTCTGACGTTGATTAAGGGATGAAACAGTGTATGTCGTTAAAAGAACTCCAGAACTCGATTTTGCTGATTTATGGTCTCGCCCGAAGTTGTTGTAGCTTCGTGAGATGTCAGAAATGTCGTCTGTGAAGATCTGTCACGTGTATATGTCGTTAGCGATGAGTAGTGTCGTGTCGCTCTGTTCTTGTGTCGTTCTCCGTGAAATTGGCGATGAGGGTTGCTGTTCACGTGATGTGTCTGTCAGGCGTTGTCACGTGATCTTGCTTGTGTCCGTCACGAGATCTGTTATCGTCACAGAAAGGCCCGTCACGTTACACTGTCGTCAGTGGCTCTCACAAAGTCACGGTGTTGAGTGTCAAGCGCAGAAGCTCTCGATATGCAGGAGAGCATGTGATGCGTGTTTAAAATAAACAGAGTTTCTGTCACGTGACTTTCTCGGAGATGTAGAGGTGACAGAAAGTGCTGTTCTGATGTCGCGACTGCTGCTCTTGATCTCCTCTGAAATTTGCACGACTATGATAGCTGTTCTATGTTTATGGGCCAAGTTCCATTTTTACATTGACACTTCTTTAGTCGCATGTAGCATTGAACCTTAATTGACAATGACGTGTATTTATAGAACATTGTCGGATAAATCATAGGAAAGTGGCGGTAAATGGAATAGAATAGTGAGAGGTGTGATTTTGACATTGACGGGGAGAGTACTGGGTTTGAATCGGAGAATATTCTTGTCAGCTCGACACCGGCTCGCTGATTAGCTCATTTGATCCCCTCAAGATTACTTGACTGTCTTTTAAGACATGGAACTGGAATAAAGAGAACTTTACTGATATCAAAAGAGCCACAGATGCCCGAATAATTGACTGGCAGAATTATTAGTGGAGTAGTACCAACGTCAGGGTTACTACGACGTTTTGGAAGCATACTACGATCTAAACTGGGCCTCAGCGGGACAGTAACTTACGAGAATCCTCGAAACCTGGACTAATACATGTAAGGCAACCTATGAGGCCTGTACTGGTTGCAAGTCACTCTATCGGTTAGCTGTATCACTCTTAGACCTTTCTGTTCAATCATTTCGCTCGTCCATATTTTAAACTTCATCACAGACATCACTAATGCACCACACTCCTCCCTGCACTTATCGCGAGTCATGTCTTCAACACTACACTTCTCAATACACACGCCACAGACCCAGCAGATCACGTGACGCAGAAGGAAGCGACGAGGGCGAATCAGATACAGAAGGACACACACACACACAGACACAGCTATATACATGCCATCGTCACTTCGTTCTTACTTGCTCTCAATCCCACCAAATTCAATTGTCGGCTACGGAGGACCACGCGCACAACTTGCCAAACAATGGACACAGGAAGGAGGCCATCTGTCTGCGGCCGACTACCGACATTTGCAGTCCATGAAAATTGTCTTTCTCAACAAATGCACGCCGCTGAACCCGAAGCCAAGCAACCCATCAATCACACATTTGTACGTGCCCTCATTGTGTAGGGATGCTCTGCTGCCAATAGACGCTCATTTGATCAACCAGCGGCTATATTCACTGCTGGCGTACCAGAAAACACCAGCTCTTGATATCCATGTGCCCGGGGCTGACCTGGATCATGTGATACCTATCATTGCCACTGAGAAGGAGCGTGGTGTGACCAACCTGAGGCAAGTGTTCGAGCGGTGGACGCGGGTGAGACATAGACAGGTGGAGATTCCCAGCTCGCCGGATTTCGGTGGTGGAGAGGAAGCTGGATATCCTGACGGCGGAGGTGGTGCATATCCGCACGATTTGCCCAGTTCTCCTCCTTGTTAAAGTCACATGGGGGGATGATAGTTTTCCACGGCAGTGGTACAAACAATGAGGGGACCCTCTGGGGCAGCTGAGTACTGGATCCCAGTTTCCAGTGACTGAGTTGATTCGATGGCCAAGCTGCGTTGGGCGACAGTCTTCTCGGGTATCATAATTCTCTGCCAAAGCGCAGGACATGTGGGTATGTACTGCGGGCCATAGCTTGGACTGTGAGAGAGAGGACCGGGCCAGAATCACGCGACGTGCGCGTGTTTTTGCTGCGACGCTGTCCCATCGCTTGCGCTTCCAGGCAGACACTCTCTTCAACTGCTTCCTTCAGGAAGACCGCCTTCGCTGAACGGCTCATACCCAGTGCGCCTCGTCGATATTTATTAATGCATTCTATTTATTACAGCAAACGCATTGCCGATGTTCCTCGGCACTCAATCATGTGAGGTGGATGACACGAAGATATGCGTTCAAAGCACCAATCTTGAACCTACAAGTACTGTAGGGGAATTGCTGATTTCAAGTAATTACAGTAGCTGCGGCCATAACGCTGGAGAGACGGCCCCTCATCCGGTGTACGGAGTACTTTCACCTCTGTCTTGAACCGTATCAAAGTTGGAATGTCTTACGTCATAGCTGGTGCTCCTTTTAGCGGACCATAGAGTGTTGGCTTCTATGGGAGAATTACAGCGATTAGCTAGATCGCTCGAAGACAAGGGAATGGATGGACTGAGACAGAGAACGGCTCGTTGGGAAGTATTGATCCACATGTTGGTCCTTCTCACATGCCAACTCTTCTCCAGACACACCGAAACCTTCCACGGCTGAAACTGTAAATCGCTCAGGTGCGATAGTGTGTCTGAAGGCAGTGCATGCCAAGGCGTGGATGATGCGCCAAGCGCAGGATACGACTTTTCCAGAAGGAAAAATCAGAGTAATGCTCAATGCCGAATACAAAAACGATGGAATGATGCGCAGAGCAATGCGTTAGTATTACCTGATGACTATGACTATTACGTTCTAGCTACAATCACCCCATGATTATGCTATCATATCCCTCAAATCCTCTGATTGTCGCAAACCTTTTTGCCTGGCTGAAGTGAAACGCAGCCCCCCCCCTCAAAAGACAGTTCTACGATATCCAAATATAAAGCACAGAGAGTGTTTTCCTTCCCTCGCACAACAACATGTCTACAATCTACGTTGACGACAAACGACGCTCCTTCGAGGAGCCTCTTCTTGAAGCTCAGGAACCCGTCCTTGTGGTGCCTGAGGCTCGACGAAAGGGTCTACGTTCCTTCTTTACCATCAAGACTGCTCTTTGGGCTGCTGCTGCTATCTTCGTTCTGGCAACTGTCGGATTGATCGGTCTTCTGACTGACGCTTTCGCAGAGTGTGACAAACATGACAAGCATGATCTTCGTGTGACTTTCGATCGCGGAGACATGTCTGAAGCAACTAACCATGGAGAGTTCGTTGGAGTCTCTCCTCTGTCATATTCTGGTGATGACGAGGTGTCTGCCATTGCCTGCGTAGACTTGCAGCCTCCCAAGAACCACCCCAATTTCCTTGAGTGGCCTGGGCAGTCCACCCCCTTCTCTGGTATGGCTTACCAAGTGTATGAGACTGTGAGACGAGCTTGGAACGACGACGACTACTCTACCCATCAAATTCTTCTGGAGGACATTCTTGCCGTTCGGGTTACTGAGTCCAACACCAAGGAGATTCATGTTCCCGACTACCCTCATCTGGATGAGGCCATTCTCCAAAGCATTCAGTCTTTGGACGAGAACATTCCCGATGCTTCCTGTGTGTTTGGACACGACTCCACCGGGGCTCTAGTTGCGTTTGTTTGGGGATACGACGGAAATCTGGTTGAAGCCACCGAGTGTCACACTGGTGCTGTTGAGAACTACTGTGTTGCTGTCGACAACGACTACTTCAAGACTCACCCCAAGCTGGGTCACGATGAGCAGTTTGACCTCGAACACAAGGAGCCCAACGAGCACGAAGACTGTCATGATGATGTCGAGGGTGCTGAGAAGTCCGACGACTTGACCATCGCCGTTGAGTAGATATTTAGTGAATGAGTTTGAGATTTGTTGAGTTGTAGTAATCTGTAAATGGGAGTCATTGTGGATTGTTCAGTAAATTCGGCAATGAGTCACTTTATCTGGAGTTCGTCAAAACTGGTCTCTTTACTTGGACAGAGTTGCCTAGACTTTGCTCACTTAACCGGCTTTCTCACACTTTATTAAGTAAGCCCAAATGTCCCAACTAACCTTATCGAGCAATACTCGACATTGTTCCCAGAGCTAGCTAGAGCTTCGTGGTAGCAACCACTTCGACAGTAGTGCGTGGCTTCCCATCTATTATTGGAGGACCTGCGGTCGTTGCCTCATGGGGACCGGGGCTAATCTTTTGTGTGTCATAGGCTTTGTAGTGGGCCGAGGTGGATGGAGTCCGGTGTGGCCCCAAGGGGGTGGGTTTACTTATGTGATCATAGAAAAATAAAGGTCTCCATTGCAGCCAAGCCTGAAACTCAAATCACACACGATAAGGCAGGCCCCCAGTAAATCCGTACAATGATTATGGGCGTGCTTTTAGGGGTTTTACCCAACATGCAGTCTTCCAGCCCTATGGCTTAACAACCGCTCACTCCTCCAATACACCTCCGATTACCGGTGTTGGAAGGCGCAACTCCTCCAGGGGAGGGCACTAAACTTTCTAACACAAATAGTAAATGGATAATTGTAATAATAAAGGCGTGATCGCCGTCTGCACCTACACACCACCCCTTCCAACATGTCGACAACTACGAGTACCAACACAGAACCTATTGGAGGAATACAAACACCCTGCACACAAGAAGAGTTTGACGCATTTCTCGAGGGAAAGCTCAGGAGCAAATGCCACTTGGAAGGAGTGGGAACTTTCTACATCTACTACGGTGATATTTGGTCAGGGGATCAGCAACTACGGCGCACGTTGGTGCTGACGTATTATGACCCACAAAGGCAAATAAAGCACACAAGAGATCATATCGGTCTTATAGGTGGTCACAGGGCTGGTGCCCCACCTGATATTGCCATTAGTAAGAATATGTTCTTGATCTATAGAGGAAGGGACTCGGCCGCACTCATCTACCTGGACGACAGGTGGGAATCCTGCTCAGTCGTGGAAGTCAGTGCAAGTGTGTTGAATACGATTATCGACACCTACACCCGTGTCGAGACCCCTGCTCCAATCGTGCAGTCAGCCCTCTCGAAAGTGCGACATGCCACTGAGGGTGACTTCAGTCTTACAAGTGAAAATGGAGACGTCATCAAAGTGCACAGACCAGTGATGGAGGCTCTTTGGCCGTTTTTCAAGGGCATGGTTGACTCTCAGATGAAGGAAGCTGATGAAAATACTGTCAATCTGTCAATGCCAACTTCCACCCTAGAAGTTATTGTTCGTCACTTGTACGAAGAGCCTCTTGGGATGGGATTCGATGACGCAGCTCGACTTGTTGTCTTCGCACAGATGTATGACTTGCCTGATTTACTCGTTGCTGCCACTGACATCGTGAAAGAGGAAGTACTCGGAATCACGCAAGCCATTTTTCTGTGGCAGATGAGCTTCGAGGCAAGTAACAGTGAGCTCCAGGATTACGCGGCTGCCCAGATTGTCAAGCTTATGCCCAAGACCAAGAATTTTGATGAGCATGTCAGTGCCTTAGAGAAGGAGGAATTGGTTGCACTCTTCAAGGATATTTCTGGGTCTCTAGGGAAGTAATTTGGGAGCTTTCAGTAGTTCTCTAGAGTGAAGTCTCATTGTTTACCGTAATCCATCTCATGTCTATTGGTTGAAACTGTTTTAGCTATACAGATTGTTATGAGGGTTCTTTTGTTAGGGTGTTTACTCATAACACTCTGCCACGACCACAACATGGCCAGACAGAAGCACACTTTCACAGTGAGTGATTTCTTCAACCAATCTGATCTGCTGGTTCATCAGATCGAATGGTTGAAGTCTGAGGTTCGTTCACAAACAGCTCAAGGAACCGGGATGAAGTCAAATGGATCTGAGGGCTTGGTCGTCACAGATATGGTCAAGAGAGTTGGTGGTGTTGAGAGTGACTCTACTCACCAGGGGAACTTCAGTAACTCACTGAAACCAATCTGGACTGGCAATCTCGTTCTCGAGATGTACGACTGTTCGGGCAGAATAGTCTATGGCGTTGAACGTTCTCAAATCTCCTCCATCCATCGACGTGACTTGATTGGAGCAGTGATTGAGACCACAGGGGTCAAGATCGGACCCGATCTACGCCAGACCATCCAGCTCACGTCCCAGAACATCCAAGTGGTACAATATGGAGTACTGCTCAACCTGGTAGACAAGCTGAAACTTCTGGAGGAGCAGCTGGTAAGAGAACAGAAAGAAGAACGACGACAGCCAAAACGCCAACTGCAACAGCCAAACGCTCCTGGACTTGGAAATGCCAGCGATGTTGCGAAAAGACGATTGAATGTTGACATCAACCGCAACGCGGCTTGTTCGAGCGTAATGGCCCCAGATACAGTCTCAGTGAACACCCCAAGAGCTCGAGACGATGGTGAGCGGCCAAGAGTTCTTGCTGAACGAAATTTTCTGCGACCCATCTCTTTTCAGAGTCGTGCGCCTTTCTATTACGCGACTCGGACCACTACGCAGGCTTATGAGACAATCAGAGTGGACAATGACATGGCTTTCGAGGCCTTCATGAGAGCCCAAGCGGACATGGCACATCGAGCACACGATATGGCCCGAACAGCACACACAATGGCTCAAGACACTCGTAAGAGAGTCAATACTCACATTTCTCAACTCCACCATGCTCACAAGAGACAGAGATATAACAGTGGGTATTGGAGGTGATTTTAACTGAGAGTACACACGAGCACCCACCAAACTATTGCTATAAATGACGATACCAACCAGAACAATACCCATACCTTTAACACTTCTACAGAGTATTAATAACCAATAAATTACATTACATTACAAAACCTAGACCGTAGTCTTAATGGTCGATAGAATTAGATCGAACCGACTCAGATCAATCCTCCTCATGACCGCCCAAAACATTAGCAAGCTCCACCTCGGGATCCTGACTATCTCTGCTCGCCTCGCTCTGTTCGCTCATGCTCTTATCAAAACTGTCCTCAGCCACTTCTTCAAAGTTGAGCTCAAAGTCGTCAATAACGGCAAACTTGGCAGCTTGTTCCTTCTCAAACTCCTTGAGTTTCTCAGCCCGCTCCTTATCAGACTCACGTGTTCTATGAGACACGCGATCAGATTCCTCCTCAGACTCAGACTCAGAGGTCTCCTCCTCCTCTTCGGAATCTCCATCTTCTTCTCTGGTCCGTTTTCTGACCTCTGGAAGAAGCATCAGATCGTTCTCAATCTGGTCTGTCGATGATGTCGACGTGTTTGATTTGTCATCACTCAACTCGTCGCTCGCATGATCCTCAGCAACCTCAGTGTACACGACCATCTTTCGTTGCCGTGAACTGGACCGTCTGTTGCTGGTGTTGTGATTCTCGTTATTAGTGATGGTGGACAGAGGTGTTCGAATCTCGGTGGTCTGGACAGGGGTATCGGCAGATTTTTGCACCACAAGACTGTTTTCGTCAGTAGCAACAGCCATGCGTTTTCTGGCAGGTCGAGCCATGTTTTTAGCGTGTTTTATCAGGTGGTGTGTGGTGAAGATGGTTGTAGATGTAGATATCACGAGACGCGTTCTAATTAGGTTGGTGTTTTGGGTTTGGGCGTGATGGTGGTCAAACAGGTAGAAGATGGGGAGAAAGGGTCGTGTGAGGTAGTGAGTGGTACCAATGGACCCGTGTGACTTGGCGCTACACAGTGGTACAGTTTTTGAAATTTCGATTCTCGGTCGAGTTAGCTCGTTTCGGTCCTCTATTCACCCAACAATTTGTGACAAAGAGAGAGAGCAATTGGTAAAACTTAGTTGAGCGGGGTTTCCAAGAAAGTCCCTCCAACAGCTTCAAAACGACAGCTACATGTGTCAAAGCCGAAACGGGAGTAGCTATACAGACAATAGAAGTCATTTTCAAGTTTCTGCCTAATCGGACTATTATCGCAACTTTTCCAACAGTCACCCAAATTTGTTCAGTCATCGTAACCCTATCAACTGAGTCACGTTTACGAGCAAACGGCTGTGTTGTCAACATCACTAATTTTGGCGCTAGAGAGAAGGGAAAAGTGAGGATCAGGTATTGGTTGCAAAACAAGTCCTGTACAACTTCAAGCTAACCAATAGCACCACTGTAGCCCAAACTAAACACTTGCACAACCTCAACACCCGATTACATCATCACCCGTGAACTTTATGCGGGACATACATACCTCGGCAAGGGTGGGGTGTCTGTAAAACGGTCAGGTGGTGTCCAATTCTAATCGTTGGAGTGCCAGGTGCTAGGATATGCTCTATTCAGCTTGTCTGCAAAAAACCACCTTCCTGCGACCCCCACAACATCTCTTACTCAACCCCCCACTTTGGCCGTTGAACCTTACACCTCATATCTATATAAGCACAGGGCTTCCCCACTTAACATGTCGCACAACACATCGGATAAGAGCTCGACAATGGTGTCTGAAACGAAACACCGCATTTCCGTGGGATCCAAGGGCGCCGAACTCGTTGGAGTTCTCACAGAACCGCCCTCGGCCATCGACAACCCCAACTTCAAGACTGTCTACCCTCCAAGGGTGGTTCTGATTCTTCATGGACAAGGAGGACACAAAGACTACTGCTACCAACGCATGCTGGGTCAGGAGCTGCCCGGCGAGAATGGTATGTGGACTTTCCGACTCGATTTCCGGGGCTGTGGCGAATCTACAGAAGATGACCATCACAAGCTCAAGGACGTGGACTGGCCCGAGTACAAGGTGACCAAGCCGATCCGAACCATCAAGCGAGACGCCGAAGACATTGAGGAGGCGGTCACATGGCTGCAGAAACGTGGTCTTACCGTCTGTGCTCTTGTTGCACACTCCAGAGGCTGTTTGGCAGCAATGGAGTGGTTCCACAATGGAATCGAAGCAAACAAGTTTATTGGCAGCGGAGGAAGCACCGTTCTGCCTGCCTTTGTTAACTGCTCAGGCCGTTTCAAGACCCATGAGATTTGGGACAAGCTCAGAGAGGGTTACGGATACACGTGGAAGGAACACAAGGAGTACCGGTCGGTGGAAAACTTTGGAGGCAAGTACACAAAGATGATGGTGAGCATTGAGGAGCCAACATCAATTGCCAACACAGATATCCCGGGACACTGCAAGGCTTTCAAGAATGCAGGAGGACACACATTGACAGTGTTTGGATCACGTGACCAGGTCGTCAACGTCGAGGATGCTGGCCACTTTGCCAACGCTCTCCAGCCTCGACATCATCTGTCCATCATTCGAGATGCCGATCACAACTTTTACGGTGATGAGCTGCCAGCTGAGAAGGGCGCTGAGCCCGGTAAGCGGCCCAAGAAGGTCAATTACAACCCCCGTGTCACCAAGATCATCATTGACTGGCTGAAATCGGAAGCGTTCCACGCCAGAGCTCTCAATGATATGGCTAACATTGGTACTGTGACACGATTCAAGGATGTGGACGGAATCGACAACTTTAGAGACTATGGAGGATTCCAGCTCGATTCGAAAACGACAATCATCCAGGGAGTCCTTTATCGATGCGCTGATTTGCGTAGCGTGACTCCTGCTGGTGTGGCTACCATTAATCAGCTCGGTGTCAAGGCCGTGTTTGATTTCCGATCTGAGATTGAAGTCACTCGTAACGGGTTTGGCAAGGTTGATGGAACCGAGCGAGTCCACACTCCTGTCTTCAGAAACAAGGATTTGTCTCCTGAGGCTCTGGCTGAGCGATACAGAAACTTCCTCGATCCCATTGAGGGCTTCAAGCGGGCCTACGATGAGATCCTGACAGTTGGAGGTCCCTCATACGAGAAGCCGTTGCGATTCTTGCTTGAGAATCCTGGAACTCCGATGATTGTGCATTGTACCGCTGGAAAGGACCGAACTGGTGTTTTCTGTGCTCTTGTTCTGCGTCTGCTTGGTCTGGATCATGACACGATTTCTCGAGAGTACGAGTTGACGACGTTCGGACTCCGAGAAGCTGTTCCTCGGCTGATTGAGGCTCTTTCCACTGAGCGGGCAGAATGGAGCGATCCTGCCATGGCTGAGAAGATGGCAAATATGTTGTCTTCTCGGTACGACTGCATGATGCAGGCTCTGGATTTGTTGGAGAACAAGTTTGGAGGACCCGAGAAGTGGATCATGGACAACTGTGGCTTCTCGAAGGCGGAGATTGAGACGTTGAAGAAGAACCTGGTTGCTCCTGTTGAGGTGGGGTGGCAGTTGAGTTATAAGATGTGACGAGCGAAAGGCATCGCACGCTTGTACTCACTAACATTGCACAGTTCCCTCACTCGACAAACCAATAGAAAAAGCTGTGGTGTTAGACGTATACATATATACAATACAATGAAGTTAGACGATTTTGTGGCAGTTGCAATAACGGGTGGTTGTGGTTAGATAATTAGCCTGATCAGCCTTCTGCGATTTCTATCTAAACACTCCCAATACGGTCCCACGAAATTATCTGACAGACTGAAACCTTAGTTGAGTTGAAATACTGGGCACGCCCAAAACGGTTTTCCGAACGATTAGACAATTTTGAAGAGCTTATCTGGTCACCTTCTCACACATCCCCAATACGGTCTCTCCATGTTACTCCTTCTAAAGGACCCACACTAACACCTCCGGATCCATACAGCACAAGTCTGGAACCGCGGTTAGGGCCTGTAACCCCGGTATCGCGCTGTACAACGCCACCAGACAGACGCCCTAAATGCACAAACACATGCGGTAGAAGCCGAACTCGGTTTACTTGATCAGTCATTGGAGCAATGCACATGAGGCTGTAAATTTGGGGCGTCTCAAGTGTGCCATCGACAGGGTGTTTGTGGCAGCTGAAACACTCTAGAAACAATTCTCAACAGTTGCTCAGACGCTTCAACTCCGGTAATTTCAATTCGGTCAACTGATGAGTGCTTGGATGGAATATTATTTCATGTTTTCACACTAACAACCAGTCACTGTACGATCTGGTTATAATTAGTTGTGTCTGGGCTGCAGGTGAAGGGTTTAGGGTGATTTGGGTTTCGTATGTCGTGTTTGTAGGTGTGATTAAAATGGTGTTGGAGTGGACAGAAAGGGACGAAACTTGGAACATACGCTAATGGAAGCTCAGGGATAATGTGGTTCAAATTTGAGACGCATTCGGCGCTAGGAAACCCACTTTTGACCCTCCCTAAACCAGCTATTCGCCCCCCGAACTCTACACCTCCTTTTTCGTTTAGGTTGGTGCACAAGGTTACCGGGGAAACGGTTGGAGATATACGAGGTGGTTAAGATAGGGGAAGGTGAGTGAGGAGGATAGGAGGATAAGGAGTTTGGTCGTGTGAGAAGACAGGCGTGGTCAATTGAATGAGAATGTGCTTGTTGTGGCACGACTAACACGACCAATCACCTGGACAGCACACTGTACACCCGACTGGTACAGTACGCGGCGGACCCAGTACATGGTGGTACATAGACCTGCAGCCGGCAAAATATCTGCGAGAGCCTGCGAGAGGAAAAGGAGGGGATATATATATACAGAATCTCGTTTGTTTGTGGCGAAAAAAAACATACAGCGTGTAGTGACGACTCTCACCCCAAAAAGTTCGGCACACACAATTTTTGACGACACAAAAAAAGACACACGACAAAGATGATCATCACATACGAGTGTCTGGCGCCAGACACAGAACAGAAGGGTACAGCTGCTGATGCTGCTACTGACGCTGCTACTGTTACTGCTCCTTCGAGTGTTCAGTTGGCCGGAGACTTTTCCGACTGGAAGCCTGAAGATATGACTCTGTCTGAAGATGGCCAAAAGTACACGTACGAGTTCGACCCCGAAAGTGGTACTCGTTACATGTACAAGTTTGTGGTTGATGGCGAGTGGGTTCTTCAGAAGGGCGCTGAGACCGTGACTACTGAAGACGGAGTTATCAACCATGTGGTTACAGAAGCCGAGTCGACTGCTGCTGCTGCCAAACGCAAGAAGAACCAGAAGAAGAAGGCCAAGAAGAAGGCCAAGGCTGCCTCTTCCAAGTCTGGAGGAGAAGAGTCCACCACGTCTTCCGAGCCGTCCTTCACTCCTCCTCCTACTGCCTCCTCTGAGTCCACTTCCATGAAGTCGTCTGCTCTGGATGATCCTCGGTGGGTCATGGTTGATCAGGCTGGAGCTATGGTTATGGACCTGAGCAAGGCCGAGGGTGACTTTGACGATCTGGATGATCTGATTGGACAGTCTCTGAACGGTGGATCAAACGGCAGCGTTGTTGGAGATGCTACCATTAAGGAGGTGGCCCCTAAGGTTGAGGAGGTGGTTGAGGTTGTGCCTAAGGCGGTTGAGGCCAAGGTTGAGACTGTTGAAGCCAAGGTTGAGCCTGTTGCTGAGGTTGAAGCTGTCACCGAGACCAAGCCTGAGACTACTGCTGAGATCAAGACTGATACCAAGGAGATTGAGAAGGAGAATGAGAAGGAGGCAGTGAAGACTGAGGAGGCTGAGAAGCCTGTGGAGGAGGTTAAGGAGGAGGTCAAGGAGGTCAAGGAGATCAAGGAGATCAAGGAAGAGGCCAAGGAGGAGGTGGGAGAGCCCAAGGTCGCTGAGGTTGCTAAGGGAGTGACTGAAGAGCCTGAAGTCAAGGCTGCTGAGCCCGAGGTCACGGTTGCTGAGCCTGAGATCAAGGCTGCTGAGTCTGAGAAGGCTGAGCCCGAAACCACCGAGGTCAAGGCTACCGCTTCCGAAGTTGCTGAGGTCAAGCCCACTGAGCCTGAGGTCGTCGAGGCCAAGACAGTCGAGGCTGAGGTGGCTGAGATCGAGACCACCGAGGAGCCCGAGTCTATCATCGAGACTGAGTCTGAGACCAAGGAGGAGCCTGTTGTGGCCAAGGCTGCTGAAGTCGAGGCTGAGGAGGTCAAGCCTGTTGAGGAGGTTAAGCCTGTCGAGGAGAACAAGCCTGTTGAGGTTGACGTTGTTGAGGAGGTCAAGCCTACTGCCGCTGAGGAGGCCAAGGAGCTCGAGATTGCCGAGGAAGTTGAGACTAAGCCTGTTGTGGAGGAGTCTAAGCCTGTCGAGACTGAGACCGTCAAAACCAAGCCCGAGGAGACCGTTGAGACTGCCAAGCCCGCTGAGGTCGAGACCAAGGAGGAGACCAAGGAGGAGACCAAGGAGGAGAAGCCTGTTGTGACTACTGAGGATACCACTGAGCCTGTTGTGGAGGAGGTCAAGGCCGAGGCCAAGGCTGTCGAGGCCAAGGTTGAGGAAGTCGTTGCCGAGGCCAAGGAGGCTGTCGTTGAGGCCAAGGAGGCTGTCGTCGAGGCTAAGGAGACTGTCGTCGAGACTGTTGCTCCCGAGGTCAAGACTGTCGAGCCTGAGGCTGAGCCTGAGGTTGTCGCCGAGGCTGTGACCGAAGACAAGGTCGAGGACAAGGTTGAGGAGGCTGAGGTTAAGACTGATGCTCCTGTTGAGGAGGTCAAGGAGGAGGAGCCTGTCGAGACCAAGGAGGAGCCTGTTGAGGTCAAGGAGGCTGCTGTCGACGTTAAGGAGGTTCAGGCTGAGGAGGTTACCAAGGAGGAGGTTTCCAAGGAGGAGGTTCCCAAGGAGGAGACTGCCAAGGACTCTGTTGCAGAGGTTGCTGTTGTGGCTTCAGCTGTCGCTGCTGCCGCTGCTGCTTCTACTGTCGCTGCCGTCGTCGCTTCTACTGAGACCGTCGAGCCTGTTGTCGAGGAGACCATCAAGGAGGCTGCCATTGAAGAGACTCCCGCCGAGAAGGCTATCTCTGAGGCTGTCATCGATGTCGAGTCTGAGGAGCCTGTCCTCGAAGACAAGCTTGAAGAGGCTGTTGACAAGGAGACAGTTTCTGAGAAGGCTGTTGTCGAGGAGACTGTTTCCGCTCCTGAGGAGGCTGTCCCTGAGAAGGTTGAGGAGACTGTTGTCGAGCCTGAGGTCGAGCCTGAGGTCGAAGCCAAGGTCGAGCCCATTTCTGAGGAGACCGTTTCCGAAGAGACTGCTCCTGTTGTGGCCGAGGTCGAGACTGGGCCTGAAACCGAGTCAGCTGCACCCATTGCTACCGCCGAGCAGGTCTCCGAGGTTGCTGAGGTTGCTGAGGAGGTTAAAGAGGCCAAGGAGGCTGAGCCCGCTGCCGAGATCAAGGACGAGGTTTCTGTCGAGGTTGTTGAGTCTGTCTCCAAGGAGGTTGAGGAGGAGGTTGCCGAGACTGAGCCTGTCGTTGAAGCCACTGAGGCTCAGAAGGAGGCAAAGGAGGAGGCTGAGGTGACTAAGGAGGTCGTCGAGGAGGCCAAGGAGGTCGTTGAGGAGCCTGTTGCAGTCGTCGAGTCCACTGCTGTCACCAAGCCCGTTGAGACCACTGAGGAAGTGGTTCCCAAGCCCGCTGCCGTTGAGGAGCCCGTCGTCGAGATTGTCGAGAAGGCAGTCGAGGTTTCTCAGGAGCCCGAGGTTGTGTCTGAGACCGCCAAGGTTGTTTCTGAGGAGCCCAAGGCCGTCTCTGAAGAGGCCAAGGAGGAGACCGTGGCTGAGATCGTCCCCGAGCAGGATAAGGAGCTTGTCGAGGAGGTGGTCGAGGAGCCTGTTGTTGAGACTGTTGAGCCTGTCGCCGAAGCAGTTGAGGTCGTCGAGGAGCCTGCTGTTGAGGTGAAGGAGGCTGAGGTCGAGGCTGAGGTCGAGACCATGACTGAAACTCCTGCTGTCGAGGCTGAGGTTGCTAAGGAGGTCGTTTCTGAGCCCGAGGTCGTTGAGACTGTCGAGGAGACTCCTGAGGCTGCCGAACCTGTGACTGAGGTTATCGAGAAGTCCGTTGAGCCCGAGGTTGAGGCTGTGGAGGCTGCTCAGACTCAGGAGGTTGAGGCTGAGGCTGCCGCCGTCGAGGAGGTCGTTGAGCCCATCGAGGAGGCTGTCAAGGCTGTCGAGGAGGTTCCTGAGGCTGTCGAGGAGATCATTAAGGCTCCTGCTGCTTCCGAGGAGACTGTTGAGGTTGCTGAGGAGGCTGAGAAGGCTGTCGAGGCTCCTGAGGAGGTCTATGAGGAGCCCATCAAGACTACCAAGGAAGTTGAGGCGTCTGAGTCCGTTGAGGAGGTTTCAATCACCGAGCCTGAGGCTACTGAGGAGGTTTCTGTGCCCGTTCAGATCACCGAGGAGGTGGCTGAGGAGGTGGCTGAGCCTGTGGAGCCCATTCAGGTGATCAAGCCTGTCAGCAAGTCTGTTGTTGTCAACGTTGAGCCTGAGGTCGAGTCCGAGGTTGCTGCCGAGCCTGTTGCCGAGCCTGAGGTTGAGACTGAGGTTGAGACTGAAGCTGCTGATAAGCCCGCTGAGGTTGAATCAACTTCCGAGGGTGCTTCCTCTGTTATTGCCGCAGCTGTGCCTGCCTTTGCTGCCGCCGCAGCTGTTACTGCAGGAGCCGCAGTTGCCGCCGTTTCCAAGAGCGAGGCTACTGCCCCTACTGCTGCCTCTACCTCCGCTGCTAATGCTTCGGCCGCTCCTGCAGACGATTCGGCCGTCCTATCTGGCCGTCCCGACACTGCAGTCTCCGAGCGCATGGTTACTGCACAGTCCGAGGTCCCCCCAGTGACCGTCTCCAAGAAGGCTAACGTTGTGGAGCCCAACTCGAAGTCTGTGCTCGTTCCCGAAGTTGAGCAGGCCTCTACTGCCCGAGCTAGAAACGTGTCGTATGGTTCCATTGCCGAGGGCGGTGAATCCGACGGTGCCTCGGATCGAGACGTGTCTGCACCCCGCAAGACTGTTGGTGACCATCGGGGCATTTTCATGTGGCTCTACGAGGTCATCATTGCTGGCATTTTCAGCAAGTTGTCGTCTCTGTTTCGACGACACGAGGTCAATTAGCGTGATTGAGACCTATTGAAGCAGCCCTTGAAAGCCACCAAAGCATAATAATCTGAATGAATGATATCCAATGAGTGTTGTATATGTGAGAGTGTAGCTGTGTGTGTGTGTGTGTGTGTGTGTGTAGAGTGCAGATGTGTACAATCCCAGTGCAATCGTGTACCCCTACAATTGAGTAACTGGTGACCACGATACTGATGATATTATCGGCCGTCATGTCTGGCTTCGTATTGCCTAGTCCACGATTTGCAACCAAAGCCGTGTATCTCCACTTTGTGGTTTCAGATTTGAAATTTCAGCTGGCGCAGTAGCCCCTTTTTCCGCATTCCCGTTATATTGATAGGGCTAAACTGTCAGCCTTGGTCAGGCCCCGATGTTTCCTTTTTTGATAGGGTTTTTCATTCTATGGAGATATCACTTGGCACGGGCATTTGATAAGCCGCACGTGGGTGGGTGATGTTAGAATGAGAAGGAGAGATGCCATCGAAATTCTGAGAGTTGGACTGGACTCAGCAGGGTGGAATTGCTCATTTCATCCTCTAACATCTGCAGAAAGTGACGTCATTGTGAATCTGACTGTACCTGTCCCATTCCATACATTTCCATCCAGTCTCCTCAAGTCTCGTGGCATTAAAAGTCTAATGTTCGTGATCGAGGAGATCCCCGAATAAAGCGGCTTAGTCCAACCCTCCCATTGGTCAATAACCTCGGACATTCCTCCCAACGGTGTTAAGAGTCCCAAAGAGGCACAATCGGAGTTTACTTTCCCCGTTGGGACTTTCCTCGGACCCAAATTAGCCTATCTCCCTCATTCCCAAGGTTCCTATCATGCACCGATAAAGTATAGACGTTGAGTGCATCCAGCCTAAGAGAAAGAAACACGGAGAATGAAATATCGCTCAGCGACGACAGAAAGATATAAATATGGGCTCCAGCCGTCCACATTTCGACATCAGTTTTCTGACACACACACAAACACCCAACCACACTAACCACCACCACCACAAACACACACACAATGTCTGACGTTGAATCCATGCACTCTGCTCACTCCGAAGAGGAGTCCTTCGACCACGCCAAGGACGAGGCTCCTGAGCACCACGAGGCCGCCGCCGCCGACGAGGCCCCCAAGCCCCATGAGGAGGACGACGAGATTGTTGTCAAGCCTGAGCGACTTTCTCGAGACGAGTGGCTCAACTCTCTGGATGCCACCTTCCACTTTGGCTCCAAGAAGCACCAGTCCATTCCCGACGATCTCAAGATCCCCATTGCCATCTGCTGTCTGCCCAAGGACAAGCGACGATTTGTCATGGCCAAGCTGCAGAGCTGTCGACACAAGGTCATCGTTGATGATGAGGAGGAGGCCAAGGCTCCCGTGGAGGAGAAGAAAGAGAAGAAGCACGCCGCTGGCCCTGAGTAATCAAGGGCAACTAGATTGCATTAACATAGAATAGAATACAGGTTGGGTTTACTGAGTTGTGATTGTAGAGCAGAGTAGCAGATGATGGCAATAGTGGAATGATACCACTGATAGCTATAGTGCGAATGAATGGTGCCTACTAATAACCTGTTCAGTGGAAGAGATCGCAGCCATGTTCATGGCGTTGCAAAGGGTGATGCTGCGAGAACTTCAACAATGATAGGATACACTATTTGGCAGGAAGGTGACAATCGTGTCCAAGAGATACGGATATGAGCTAATCTGTGCTATTCTGAGGGGATCTCGCATCCGACGTATTTCTTTTAATGAGACATCTGACCCTGAGCCTTTTCTTTTAGTGGTATAGATGACCCTGAGTGTTTGCTTTTGGTGAGATTAAGACTATCAAGTGCAGGCCAAAGAATGGCTGGGTTCACATACAAGCACTGTGGATACTGGAACTCTTACGTTGCACATGAGCTGGCTGGAAAGGTGGCTGGACGGTGAAGAAGGCATCGAATCGTCAGGACGAGTTGCCAATGACTTAAGAGCCACTCACCATGTCCTGGCTCATCTGGTTGGTGCCTCCTCAATTAATCCGTCGCAGCCTTCATTGTGTGGTATACTCACCCAGTCAGTAAGTACTAAGACGGACACAGCGGAATACCTGGTTTATAGAGCTGGAATCCATCTCCTCTCGCCAAGAATGCCAAGCATCAGATGACCCGCGACAATAACACCCCCTTGCCTATTGGCCAGCATGAGTCATGCCGGGTACAATAATAACCATGAGGTGCAATAACGGTTGATGGGTTATGGAAGGGTAACCTGGACTCAAAAAAACAGGTCAATATGTGTTCCCAGCTTCAGACTCATCAACTGGCACCAAATATCGTCGGTGCACACCTCCTTAGCACTATTAGTCACGCCGCTAAACAGCCAAATGTCACTTAAACCATAACCATGGCTAGCCCATGATAGTCGGCCTATAATGGTATGCTGTGTATTTACACTGTAGAACGGCTCAAACGCCGCGGGAGTGCTTCGAGGACGTTAAACATGTTGCCGATCGGCATCCAGTATGCTGTTAATGCCGCCTTTATCCGCCCCAGAGTGGGGTTTGCACCATATCTGTATGTGTAGCTCGGCTTAACGGGGTGGTACAACTTGGTACCAGTAGATAATCTCCAGTCACTTCCTTACACAGTTATCGTCACTCCAAACCCCCACATTCAGCCGCACACATGACCTAGAACCCCTACATTTGCTATAACTCTGGGTAGACTGCCTATTAAGACGCCCTTTTGTTGCAAAATGTCATACAAACGACTTGCCAAGCAGATCATGTGCAGCTGATCAATTGCCGAGGCGGGGCCGACTAATTGCAGAGAGGGCTTATGTTGAGGGTGGTAGGTACAAGGATCGAGTGTTTAATGGTTTTTGTAGTTTGTGTAACTGTAGGGCCTCTATTGATACCACTGAACACTCATACTATCAGAGAATATACGTTGAGAAACTCGTTCGCCGTTTCAAAGTCGTTATTGTTGCCAAACCCTAATATTTTCAAGCGGCGTACCACACACTTATCTAACGCACCATGGAACTCTACCCTGCACTAATGCTGGCCTCAAACTCAAATACACGGAGTTAAGAATGGGGGCCATAGGATGGAATATAACCATCTGATCGACTTTTCGGAGATTTCACGGTACCAATGAGCTCGTGAAGATCTCACGAGTACTACTGTCTTGTTAAAATATCGAAAATCTCTTATCGTCCACGTTTCAGACCGATATCGCGCATTTCGCGTTTCCGTGTCTAACGGCCGGAGTCGCAAAGTAGATTCATAAACGACATCTGTGAGTCAGGAAGAGCGATTCCGGATGAGTCAGGTTCTGGCGCTATTGTTGCGCCGTGCACCGGTTCCTGCGTGTATCTAGACACATATATATATATACCACGCTCTGAGACGCCTTAGTTAGTATACAGCCGCACTTAGTCAGTCAGTCAGGAGAAGTAAAACACCGCACCCACACTCAAAGGGTTATCTCACAACAAGGACAACTACCACACCAATGTTTGTTCTCACCAACTCCAAGGCATTATTGCCGTATCTGGGCGACTCCGAGGTGCTCGATAACGATCTCGAGAGTCTACAAACGCCTTTGCAAACAACACCTGCCCCGGATGAACTACCCTCTTTCACCGAGGCGATCCAACAACTAGCGCATGAATCAACACCATTCTACCCGGCCATTAAAACGACCGACACAGACTTGCTGCAACTAGAGGAACCAATGACTATCGAGCTGGTTCAGAAATGTCCTTTGGGGTCCACCACGCAGTCCACAAGTATCTGGTCCACCCAGGTTCTTAGTCAAGGCACCCATATGCCCGATATGGTCAGTTCGACTCTCAGAGACGTGTGTATTCCTCTCAAAAATACAACTCCCGAATCCGTCCATGGATACCTTTCGTATTCGATACGAATCTCCTACGTTTCCAAGCCGAAAACCCGATTTCTGAAGAAACCCCAAAAAGTCTCGGCTTTACTGCCTCTCACCATCCTCCGAAACGCCCCACAAAGTGATACAGATACAGATCGAGGCGCTCGCTATCTGTGGCCCCAGAGAGCCGATGTGACGTTGCAATTACAACACTCGAAACTCGTCAACGATATCATCAACCTCAAAATGCACGTGACTCCCCTCCAGGACTACTTACCCGAGAAAAACGCCATTAAACTGAAGGGGGTAGAGGTGGTTCTTACTCAACATACAGGATCAACTACAAGCACATATCCCTTGTTACGAGACCAGAACCCTCCCAAAACTCTCGATTACTCACTAACCGTCAAAAACCTGCCTCTCAACTCCTCCACTTCCTCTCAGCATCCTTATCCTGTTTCGCATCTGGTTTCAACCACTCTTCGGTTCCAGTTTTGGGAAAACAACAAGGTCAAGTATTACGATGTGAGATTCAAGACCCGGGTGGCCTTGAATCTCAACGGTGATGCTCCTCCTATTTATTCCACTTGACTGGTGAAACGTACATACTAATGATATTTCCAAGACAAGTACAAGTATAATGGTAAAGTATCGTAATTAAAGAAGCTAAATGGTATCGTTGGAGGGTAAGTAATCACCCAAGTAGTCTACTTGCCAGGGTTGAAAGATCCATAGCCAGTAGGAGCAAACTGAACGTGGTCTCGGTTCAGATACTGAATCTCGGCAGCCACACCACCAGGAGCATCGTAGTCAGCAGTGATGATAGAAATAGAAGAGTAGCAGCCCCAGTTGGTGACCACATCTGTTTCATCAGGCAGAAAGCAGTCTCCGTTAAAACAGGCTCTGAGAGCATCGGTTTTGAGGTTCTCGTCTTCATCAAAGATACCAGTGGTCTCGTTGAAGACCAGCTTGTAGGTGGCAGCTCCTCGACCAGTCTGACGGGTGAAGATGGGCTTGGGGTCAACACACTTTCCGGTGGGATCGATATCTCCAACATTGGGGAGGTTGACAGAGATACCAGCTCCAATGGGAAGCACAGAGGGTCGACCCTTGGTGTGCTCAAGCAGGTTCTTGACGATGGCAGTAGAGGCCTTGGCATAGATCTTGTGGGCCGAAGTGTCAGAGTTGGAGGCATTGGCATAGTAGGTGTGAGCATTGTTTCCAGAGAAGGCAATTGCAGGCACTCCTCGAAGAATAGAGGTGTACATGGCTCCCTCAGTTCCAGACAGAGTGTAGACAAAGGGTCCGAGGTTCCAGCCCTCATTGGGTCCAGACACAACGAGATCAACAGAAATGTTGGGGAAGAACTTGGGCAGAGCGTAGTCAAATCCGAAAGAGATGGCGGCTCCGGGGGTGCCGTCAAAGTACCAGATGTGATCGTCCTGTTCGTCCTGACCCCAAGAAGGAGCTCCAACGGGTGCAGACAGCCATTCAGCTCCCTTGGAAAGAGTAGCGTTCTTAGGCAGGTTGAAGGTGCCTCCGGTTCCAGACTGCTGAAGAGCAGGAGCAAACATGAACACATTGTAGCCCTCCTTCTTGAGCTCATCGTAGAAAGATCGGATATTGGCGGAGGCCCAGGAGTCGTCGTTGGTGACCACAATGGTAGTCTTGGAGTTCTCGCTGGGAACAGTGCCGTTGTGGGCGGTAGAGTTAGTCTGGGCAAGGGCCAGAGAAGTTAGAAGGGGGATAGAGATAGAAGAGAACTTCATCTTGAGTGGGCGGAGGTTAGTGAGAGATCTGGCGACTCAATCGAGCAGATCGGTGGGTTTATATGTTCCTATACCACGTGATATATGTTCGTATCAAATACCAATTCGACTCATCCTTTGATTGGTTTTGACCTTTGTTCGAGATGAGGTTCTTTGTCCTCAAGGTAATGTAATTGTCTCACCGACTAATCTTTTTCATCTTCGTCGAGGTGCATGACCACATGTTATCTGATGGACGACACCCATGGTGAATAGTAACGGTGCAGTACATGAATGTCTTACGGCGACCACAGACTAAGTGGAGATTCGCAGACATACTAGTACAGACCATAACTCCAACCCATCCACTACCAACTCACCACAGCAGACGTCTCCCCACCCACTACCGTGGGAGCCAAACTAACTCAAACTCTGGGTCATAGATTATCAGATCAATCTGCGCAGAGTTGAGACATGGCTCGAGACAATTAATGGACATTTGGGAGAGCGGTGAATCACGTCCCAGGGACCGCGCACGTGTGTACTCGTAGGTGAAACAAGCTACAAGTAGCATATCCGTGGGACACAGCACGACCCGAACGGTTAAAAGTCTCGATTGAAAGTAGAAGGTGGAGGTGTACAACTGTAGGGTGGAGGAGAAGACCACAATCAGGGCAATCGACCGCTGAAAACGACACTGGTTATCCATCGCCATATCTCATCGCCCCATCTATCGGGTCTCACATCTAAACCTCTACTCTAACACTTCCTTACACAACCTCAACCACACTCCACCAAAGCCGCTGAGGGCTCGGGTTTACACAAAGTTTTGGTAATGACGATCATTGACTGTTCCGGACCATCTGATTATAATTCCACAAAGCTAGTGTAACATTAGCCGCCATCTAGGAACAGGCATGAGCTGATTTTTCGTCGTACATGTCTTTCGATCGCTCTACGTTATTCAATACGATGCACCCTCCACTCGTCGAAACTTACACTGATGACCCCTGCCAAGACAGAATAGAAGCAATCGATATTAATGATTATGTGAAAAGCACCATTCAGCAATCCCTAAACCTCCTACCCAATCATCATCTGCTGAGCCCGAGCACGCGCGTTGTTGAGAGACGGCCGAGCGGTGTCTCGCATTCGTCTCTCAATGGCCACAGCCCAGAGAGCTCCGCCAGTGCAGTTGGTGAAGGCAAAAAGAAGTCCCAGGAATGGAATTGACTCCAGAGCGCCAGCAACCATTCCGAAGCCAAGATACTGGCCTCGTCGCACCCGGGTGAACTGCTCAACGTCAGCCTTGGGCATCATCTTCAGCTCAAAGTACCGAGCGTGGGCGTTTCGGCCTCGTCGAGGGGCGTTCACAAGGATGGCAACAAATGGTCCGATGATGGGAATGAAGTGCAGAAGCACTGTGACTGTCAGTCGGACGAGCCATGTGGGGAACACAAGGGTGAGGGGTAGGTGTTTGAGCAGGACCTTGACCCGCGTTTGCGGGGGTGGCACAGGTGTGGGTCGTTTCTGCTTGCCAGCAACAACAATGTCGTCTAGTCCTTCACGAGACATGATCTGTGTTAGTAGGGGATGGTATCAAGGGTGAACGTTGTAGCTGGGGCAACGTGTTAGCAGCACGTGGTTTCACAGGTACCAGATGTTGCAGAATTTGGTATCATTGGGAGGTATCGGTATGCTAAGGCATGGCAAAAGTATGCGCTGTGTTGTGTATGTCGCTGTTGTGTGCCGTGTCACCACACGTCATCGTCTGTGTCACATCACACTGATATCACCATTTCACCCAAGCTGGTATCGTAAGGGTATCAAACAAACAAACTCACGCTGTCAAACAACATCTTCATTGGGGTGGGTAGCAGGAACATGTCGCCGAGAATTCCAGCGATAACAGTGGACTGTTGAAGAAGAGCAATCCACGCGGTGAACAGACCCGTGGGTCCGTTGAACATGAACGCAAAGGCGGCCGAGATTGGGTAGAAGAACAGGTACATGAAGAAGAACACGACCATGGTGAGAATTATCTGTGGCAAAAAGATGGTGAAGAGGTAGGCCCACAGAATCGGATGGGTGAAGAAGTAGTAGATCCCCATGAGGGGGTACATGAAAGTGCCGCTGATAATCATTCGTGCAGGTATCAATATGGGCGACGCTGCGATCCGAACTAGTCGAGAAGATGCAAACCAAGTTTTCGAGAGGTTGGTGCGGATCATGAGGAAGAAGAGAGAGGGGTAAGTTAAGTGACTGCACTTGGTTGGGAGGAACACAAAACAAAAGTGCTTAGTGGGAGAGAGTGTGGGGATGTTCAAAGTGGGGGTGAGTAGTGATTTGGTATTGAGAAAATCGGGAGAATGAAACATGACCTTGTGGTGATGATTATTTTCCTTTCCTCGTTTCTCCCCGATCGATAATACGCTTCCTGGGGCCATCAATCTGTACTTCACTAACTTTTTTTTTATAATGAAGCAATACATTAAACTCTATAGAATATGAGAAAACTACCAGAATGTGTTCAATGCAGCATGACTAACATTCTTTTTTCAGGGAAAACACGAGGTAGAAAAACCCTGGAAAATTGTGAAGATGGCGAACCAAGAAGAATCAAGACATAAAATTGGTCCTGATTTGAGCTGATAAATAAACCCGCGCACGAGATGGACTGAAATGCAGTACCGGAAGGCACCATGGCTGGAGGGGTCAGGAGTGACCGACTGGTAAGC